>OY101448.1:37621330-38174985 GCA_956483635.1 Panzeria rudis | reverse complement strand
GGAATATTAATCATACCCAATTCTTTCTGAATATAACGTTACGAACCTTAGCCTAATAATCAATTTAGATTCACAAAGCAAATACGTTCGAAAAAATCATATTTATAATTTTTAATGTTTTTCAAAAATTTGATGTGTGAAATAACGTTATAAATTTAATATCGTCTTTGGAAAAATTCATAGTTTCTTAATCTGGAAAATTAACAGCATGCATTACGGACATGCCATTTTGTATGAAGAGAGCATAAACAATATTTTCGTTCTTCGTTTTTAACACATAACATGGACAGTCTTCCCGAAAAATCTTATATACATACATATATATCATTTCTTATTTTTAGGGTTTTTTTTTATAAAACATTTCATTATACTTTCAACGGACACGAAAAAAGCACTTGAAATAAGAATCTGCCATATACAACACCTTGTGTGTTTATTCTCACCAACATCTTAAATTGAATGATTTGTATAGAAAAAAAGAATTAAACTAAATAAATAATTTAATTTTGTATGTGGGTTGTGCGTGCACTGATTCAATTTTAAGAGTAAATAACAATAACAAATGACAGATGATGAATACGACACGACATGTTTAACGTGGATGTTCAATTTATTGCTAGAATTGATGTTAAGATGCTTCACCTTTTTTGAATTTACTATGTCTGTGAACTTATTTTTTGTTCTATCTATGGTTCAATAAACTTTAATTTTAAAACGGAATCTTTGTTTTTCTTTTTAGAAGAAAAAAAAATAGCAATTTTTAAACATAGGCGTTTTTGCAGTAAATAAGTGCTTGTAATTGTTTGTAATTAACACATTATTTTGGTGTTTTGATATAGAAAAATATATTGATATATCTGTAGCAATAAGGAATAAGTGCTTGAGTCGAGATAAGCAAATTTAGAGTTAATATAATCATTGTATTCTTATTCATATTCAAAAGTATCTCTAGGCAAATTTAAATTTTTTCATACGAATTTTCAGCAAGTTGTAGCGTAATGACTTCCTGTTTATCTTTTTTCAACTCTTAATCTCATATGGAATAATTGCTTATTTTAACTTATAATATATTAAATTTCATATCGAATATCTTTCTTATAGTACACTCTAAAACACTTTTGTTGAAAATTATGTCGATAATAGTCGGCAACACTTTACCGATTATTATTGACCTAAAATTACACACGCACTATTTTTGAACAAAATGTTTTTACTAAAAAAAGCGATTGGGTGCGTGCAGGTTTGAGCCGCGACCTCCTGACTGATAGCCTGACGTATCTACCATTCAGCCACTTGGACTAAATATGTTTAATTTGAAAGGTTTTTTCTTTAATAAAATAACTACAAAATCGATGTAATTTTAGACAAGGAGAAATTTTCCACACATATTTAGACAATATATGATCCTAAATTTGAAGTAATGTTTTAGAGTGTAGATAGAACCACATATTTCTAGATTAAAATAATCGAAGAACGAGCTGACAACATTAAGTGCAGTAGTTTATTAATTGCTAAAAATCTACTTGAACTTTTAAAAGTGCTGTCGTACAAAACTATAAAATTTGACTTAGGCACTTGTTCCTTATTGCCACGGATATATTGTCGTGTCATATTTTTAAGCAGTAATAAAATTATTCATTATTTATTGCATAGTATTTTTAAATAGATAATTAGTTATTAAATGAATTTTAAAATTTAAGTACGAATAAGCTTAAACTTTAAAGTTATTATTAACTATAATTTAAATTGTAATCATATGTGTGTTTATTTTTTTATTTGTAGTTTGTGGTCCTCCAGCTGTACCTTTAAATGCAAGAGTGCAAACCATATCAGACGGCAACTCGATTTTAGAAGCAAAATATGAATGTGATTCGGGATATGAACTTTTTGGGTCGACGTCCATTAAATGTGATGCTCGGACGGGCTGGGAAAAAGAATTGCCATTTTGTGGCACAAATGTAGCATATCGAAAGCCTGTTAATCAAAGCTCTTACACACGGGCTGGTCCCGCTCATTATGCCAACGATGGTCAACCAGGAAATAAAAATCCAGATGGCCAACAATGTTCCGAAACACAAAAGGAACCCTCACCCTGGTGGCGAGTAGATCTTTTAACGCCACAAGCCGTCAGAGTTGTACGAATAACCACCAGAGGCTGTTGTGGACATCAACCTTTGCAGGATTTAGAGATTAGAGTGGGCAATAGCAGTGCAGACTTACAACGCAATCCTTTATGTGCTTGGTATCCAGGTACTTTAGATGAGGGCATTACAAAAACATTTACGTGTGCCCGTCCCTTGGTGGGTCAATATGTAGCCATACAATTGGTTGGTGTCGAAGGCAGTCTTAGTTTATGCGAAGTCGAAGTATTTACAAACGATGAATTCTCTGTCGACCGCTGTTTGAGTTCAAAGTTGGCGGTCGATACTGTGTTGACAACATTTTCCAAAACTTGTTATGAATTTCACGTTACGAAGGGAGAAAATTTCGAAAAGGCTCAACAAATGTGCAAAACGACTGGTAAGTAAATTAACATTAACATGAAATGAAGTTAAGAACGGAGTGCCAAACAAAGTGTCTAACCTTTTAGCTATTCAGTTGTCATAATGGTTTTACTTTATTTAAGATGAATTTAATCTGCGAGAGAGCTTTTTACACAATAGCATTTTTTTCTGTATCTTTTTTAACTTATTGACGTAGCAAAAATATTTAAATATAATTATAAAATTCAGATGTTTACCAGATAGACATTCACTTGTATTGAGAAAATTTATAAAGAATAATTAGTTAAAAAGTGCTTAACCTACTGAGAACTGACAACATCGTCAAATGACTTAAAATTTTCTATTTCTTCTAAATTGTATTTTTTAAACAAAGAAAGCCAAGATAGTAAGGTTATGGTGTGTTACAAGATGTACATGAACTAGTTGAAAAAAAAATAATAGTAAATTCAGTAAAGTGCGACCTTGACTCGTACACATACATATATTCCTTTTTTGTTTTGGTGATTTTTGTTAGTTCTTGGGGACTTTTTTAATTTTAGGCGTATTTTTTTGTTTTACGGTTTTTTGCTTTCACGAAGTTTTTCGATTTTTTTGCGATTTCATTAGTTTTGGCGATTTTTTTTTATCGATTTGGTGCTTTTTTCGATTTAGAGCTTTTTTCATTTTGGGAAATTGTTTTCGTTTTGGCTATTTTTTAATTTTTAAGTTTGAGCAATTTTTTCGTTTTTGATGATTTTTAGTTTTGGAGATTTTTTTTCGTTTTCGTGCTTTTTTCGTGTCAGCGCTTTTTCATTTTGGCTATTTTTTAAAATTTGAAGTTTTTTAGTTTTACCGTTTTTTCATATGATTGATTTTTTCGTTTTAGCGCTTTTTTCATTTTGACGACTTTTTCGTTTTGAGAATTTTTTTAATTTTCGGTCTTATTATTTTGGCGATTTTTTTCGTTTTGACGTTTTTTTTTTCTTTTTTGTAGATTTTTTCGTTTTTATGTTGTTGTAATTTTGGTTATTTTTTGGGACTTTTTTTTATTTTGGTGCTTTTTTCGTTTTAGATTTTTTTTTTAATTTAGTCGATTTTTTTCGTTTTGGGAATTTTTTTAATTTGGATTTTTTCTGTTTTAGCGATTTTTTTTGGTTTGGCAATTTTTTTCGCTTTTTGGCGATTTTTTTATTTTGTGACGATTTTTTTTAGCTTATGTGACTATTTTTGTTTTGTTGCTTCTTTCGTTTCAGCGCTTTAAAAAAAATTTTTTTTTCGTTTTTGCAATTTACTTTTCGGCTTCCTCCTTGCATTACTTGAAGTGATACCCTTGAATTATTAATTTACCCTTTACTTATTGATTTTGTTAATTTCAAGAATCTACCTATTAAAGCTTATAAGATACAGCTTAATTTCAAATTACGTTACCTGATAGAATACCCTTTAATCTTAAGTTTGTTTATTTTTTTAGCATTCGTTACTGTTGCCTTTAACATGCTGCACTAGTTTTGAAAAATTCAAGAGTTTGTGTCTTACGGTTTTCAAGATACAGCTAATTGTAAAAAATTCCAGAGTCAAAATTACATTAACTGCTAGAATACCATCTAATATTTATTTATGTATTTAAATTTCTGTATTTATTGGTGTAGTAGTAGTTTATAATATTACACTAACTTCGGAAATGTCAAGTGTCTATACATCAAGAGTCTGTATATTACATTAGTATTTCAACATGTTTCTTTGCTCGCTTTAGAACACCCTTTAATTTTTAGCTTTCATAAACTTTTAGTATTTGCTGTTGTAGCGGCTATAGTTACTCAAATTCTTTGAAAATTTCGTGTCCATAACCCTTACGGTTCTCGAGATAGAAGCCTGTAGCAGACAGACAGACAGACAGACAGACAGACAGACAGACAGACAGACACACTGAGGGTCAGACGGATGGACATCGTAGCGAAAACAATAGGATCCCTTTTCAACTGTGTTGTAGGAGACCTTAAAAATGGAGATTTATGCGAAGAAATTAAAGAAAAAAGAAATATAATACTAAAATCACGCTTTCGCAGTTTTGATGGAAACAATTTCACAAATAAATGTTCGAATTGTTGCCACTACAAACTTAAATGAATGGATTGTCGAGGAAGCTTCGCATCAAAAGAGGATTTAACCTCTGTAACAGGACCTTTCAAAATACTACCTTGCGATAGGCATAAGAATTTCTAGATTAATTGTCCCGAGATAAAAGGAGACTATCTTGAATTTTTTTTAACCTGCTTTTCTTCTTGCTAAACAAATATATATAAAAAATTTTTTCATATCAGGTGGCAATTTGGTGCATGATTTTCGAGGCGCAGCCAATGACTACATACTAGCTGAATTGGAACGACGCAAGGCAGAGCTAAAAACACAATTAGTTTGGATTGGGGCACAAAAAGAACCAGGACTAACATCACGCACTTGGAAATGGGTAAATGGTAAGTAAAACATTGAAAAATTAAGTAAACTATTAGTATATAAAAAACATCGTACAACAAAGTCAAACTATTTTATATAAAACACCTGTCTCTGACTTAAAAGATTTCCTATGATGACTACTAATTGTGAATAAGTACGCAATTAACCTTAAACACATTTCACATTTTGAATGATCTCTGGCGCTGAAGTTGAGTTTGGAACTTGGGAGGCGGTACCGAATTTGTTTAATAAATTAAAAACAAAAACTTGGCAAAAAATTCACAGTGCAAAAAAATTATAAAAAAGAAATAATCTGGTCTGTTCTGTATTGCAAATGTACGGAGTTGTCATTGCATTGTTGTTATAAATACAAATTTGTAACAACAGTGCTTTGATAATTCCGAACATTTTCATTCCGAATGGAATACATTTTTAGGATCAATTTTAAAAATATATAAATAACTTGTCTATTATGTTAAAAATGAAGCAAGAGGAATGTCAATATTCTTAAGTCCTTTATCTGAACCGCACCACAAAGTCTGTCATGATATTTATTTATTATTAATTTATTATATGGTTGAGATGAAGGACTGAAAAATTTAGCTATTCGTCTGCCTTCATTTTTAATATAACCTCCAATAATGGCTAAATGTTGACAACAAAATGGCCAAAAAATGGCTAAAAACTAGCCAAAAAATGGCTAAGCGAGATCGAATGAAAAAATCGTGAGCATTAAGCAAAAAGTAAGAAGGTAATTCATATAGTATCTTTTACATCAAATTGGAAAGATTTTTTTTAAGTAAATAGAACCCCATGGATTACCATTATTGTGCTCGCCGAAGTTTTTTTCTTTTTATTAGCAAAATTTTTTTCAACTATTTTTGTCAATCTTAAAAAGTTTGTTGGGTATAGGTTATTAATGCAAGTATATCAGATAGTGACAACCCCTGTTCCCGAATTGTATTTTTGCCTCCTATCGAATGCCATTAGCCATTATTGCGCTCACCGATGACTTTTATTTTTATACACGAAACACTTTTCGGTGATGTTTGCAAATTTTGAAAAGTTTGCTGGGTATAACTTCTTAATGCAAGTATTTCAGAAAGCGACAATTGTATTTTTGCCCCCTACCGATTGCCATTAGCTATTGCTCGATTGCTGCTATTAGCTCCTATTGCGCTCACCGATTTTTGAAAATTTTTAAAAAGCTTGCTGGGTATAACTTCTGAATGCAAGTATTTATTGCAAGTATTTAAAGCAAGTAGATATTTTTGCAGTTGGCAAATATTTTTATTTTTATAAACGAAACACTTTTCGTTTTAAAAATAAGAAGTTTGCTGGGTATAACTTCTGAATGGATGAACGAATATGAATGAAAACAAAATAAAATGCCTTGTTTTCATCTCTGAAAAATGGTTTGAGGTTTTACCAAAGTTTGTTTTCTTCTCATGCATGCGAAAACAAGAACATATTCTGTTGTGTTTTTTGGTAGCAAATAAGTGTTCCTTTGTTGCGAGTTAAAATTTTCTTATGAAAAATCGGTAAAAAATTTCATGTATGAAAAAATGGCTAAAAAAATGGCTAGATTAAAATAAAAGTGGCTAAGAAATAGCTAATGGCTAAAATAACTTTTCTTCTGGCTAAACTGGATGAAAAATTGCTAAATTTAGTCAGAAAATCGATAAATTGGTATCACTGAATGTAACAGAAAATTTTTTGAAGTTATATATTTAGGCAAACCCGACTGCGTAAAGAAAATAAAAGAAAACAACTTTAAACCGTCACAGATCCTAAATGGTCATTCGAAATTAAAAATCTTAAGAGAAACCTAAAGATGATTTTCAAATACCCGTCGATGGACACCCATTTTGATATAGTTCGCCGACTTTTTATTTTTTTTCGTATAAACAAAATGGCGTCTGTTGGCCGCCATATTGAATTTTTACTACTGTCATATCTTTAGTCACACTCCCCGGATTAAGACGAATCGATTGACGTAAGAATCGTCAAAATCGGTTTACGCGTTCGGTTTATATAATGCCAGAAGGGAACACACATACATACATACATACATACATACATACATACATACATACATACATACATACATACATACATACATACATACATACATACATACATAAATAGGCTGATAAACACAATACTTTTCTTTGTGGCGCGCAGTCGGGTAAAAAATGGATTATGCTGCAAGTATGTATATTATTACTTTTTAATTCAAATTAGTTGCCATATGAATTTATGTATTTTTTTGCCAAGTTTTTGTTTTTAATTACTTTAATAGAGTTGGTATCACCATGGTCCAAAAAAGTATACATACTTTTTATAATTTGTATAATATCAAACACTCATTAATATTATTAAATACATAGTAATTGTATATGCGAAAATTTGGAATGAGTCCAGATAAATTTTTCACCATTTCTTGAACATCGCGCTGATTAATTATGACTTTTTGCCATAGTTTTCAAAGTATTTATATTATCAATATGGCTTTTCCTGTCCTTCCTTTTGCCTCTCCAACCATAACAGCTGTATTACTCCCTCTTTGCTTTTAAAGTTTAAAAACAATTAATAAAATGGAATCGCTACTAAAAGAATATGCTCAGGTAATACAATTTTTGATTTTTAAATTGTATCAAATAAGTCGCGTTAATACCCCGGTACCAACAAGGTCAAAAATGTACCAAAAAAGTACAATTGTGCCATGATTTCCATCCGAGTAGTGTACATTGCGATTTTTTCCGCGAGAAGTTCAAAGGCCATATTTGGCGGTCTTGAGTTCAAAGCCCAATATCTCAAAACAGCCTTTTAAAAAATCTTAAAAAATTATTAATATCTGTGATGATCCTGATGAAAATGGACCTTTATCTTCCCATCAGGAATTTTTAGTACAACCAAAAACTGCTGTTTGAGTAAATTTTGTTGATTTTGAGATTAATTATGGTTGATATAACGTTTAGAAATGTTGCCGCCACTATAAAAGTGGGATTATTCCTATACTCAGCTCCGAAATTACTTAACTTGATACTGTTCCATGCTAATGTACATCAGATCGCCCTACATCGCCAGTAATATTAGTAACATCATCGGTGAAGAAAAAATAAATAAAATATTAAAAATAAAAATAAAATGCATACAAATAAAAATTTAAGAAAGTTAAAGCGTCTAGTTCATACTAGAGGTGCTTCAATTACTGCTGTAAAATTAACATAACGCGCAATGGCAGAGCCGTAAAAGAATTACGCTTTATTCCTCTATCAAACTTCGCAATCTCTTTCCCAAAGAAGGTAATATATTAATTAATTAACTGGTAGGCATTAAATGCCTGAATGTGTTACTTCTCTTAAAAAATATATATATTTTTCCTAATCTCTACTTTCTTCTTCCCCAATATTGTCAAACTTTAAAGCTAGTTTACTCGAAAGTATATTTTTACATTTCTTATATTCAAAAATTCATATCTCGGTAAATTTTTGAAATTTCGCCGTAAGAAACGCCATTATTTTAAGAGTTTTATCTAGTTTTAGGAAGTGTAGCTAAGTCAATTTCGGCCTCCACACACAGAAAAATTTCAATATAAAATCGTCGAAAACCGGGTTAATTTAACATCTTTCGGTAGTGATTTTGCTTCATAGGCGTTTAATGTTAATTCAATATGATTTACAATAATCTTGAATTAACTATATTTCATGTTGATCTAATATTGCAGTACAGTTAAATCAAAATGAAGTTGATACTGAAATAATATGGAAAATCCTGTTGAATCAAAGCTATTTCGACTTAAAACAACGTGAATATGATATTAGGACAACACGAAGAATCATTTCGAAACAATGTTATTTCAAACTGAAACAACATGCATTTGATATTGAAACAACATGACTTTAATGTAGCTATTTGTTTAATTATTTTACTTAAGTAATGGTAATTAGCATAGACATCAGACAATGTTGTGTTGTAGTTGGCTGCACCAGCCAAGATTGGAGCTCGTGCAACTTGCATGATAGTCCACGTGCTAAACCACTGCAGCCAAAACAGCTTCAAACTTTACTTTAGCTATACACTAAATAAATATGAGTCGTATGTATAATGAATTTCATTTTAATTCAATATGATGTAAATGATTATTTAACAGAAAACATATTTTAAATTAAAGCTATACTCATGTTGATTTAAAGTGAAATGTAACGTTTATAACAAAGTTGTTTTAACAGTGAAAATTTTAAATCAAAGAGATATTTAAGGTTAGATTAATAACTCTTCATTTAAAATTAATATCAAACAATGGTAATTTCAGACCAGCAGGTGTAAATTTTCGCTGGTAATTCGTTTTTTGTCGTCTACATAACCGACACAAGTAAGAATAAACAACAACAAGTCACACAACTAAGCACTGTAGCAACCCTATCAGCAAATCTATAGTCGACTACAAAAATAATCAACTTATAGTTAACTTTTTTAGGCTAACTAAAAGCTAAGTACAATGTAATCCAGAACTGACCCAAAATCAATTCTTAAGTTGAGTGCATAATGGGATTTGGTGAGAGCTAACTATTTTACTCTCTCAGCTACTTTGAAACTCATTTCGAGTCTATATTAACTTTTTGCTGTCATTATTTTAAATGGAATCTTAGCTGGGTGGTCAGCGCGTTGACTATAAAACGTGTGATACAAAGTTCGAACCTTAGCATCATCTTTTTGCATACTAACTACCAGTTGACTTAAATTAAGTTAACTTTAAGTTAGTTGGAAAGTAATGCAGAGCCGGACAATTGACTACCGCCTAGGACATCGCAATGTTAAAATAGTCAGTTGACTCCATTAAAAGTAATCCAAGCATCAACCACCATTTGTTGCGAAATAATTAGCTTTAAGTGCGTTAAAAGTTAACTGAGTTGCTTATAGGGTTAACTAACAAAGCAAATAAACACTAACACACTTAAACGACAAATTATTTCTTGTAAATTTAATATGATTTCGAATCACAATTGTGTCATGTTGATTTTTCATTCCTCTTTTTTCTGTGTGCAGAAGATCCGTTTTCATCAGGATCATCACTTCTGATGATGAGTTCTAAAGTTATTCAATTTTAAATATGATTGAATTTCCGAAAAAATTTACAAAATCACCCAGTTTAAACGGCTATAAAATATGGAATGTAAGAGGCATGGGTGTAAAATTTTTAAAATTAACGCTTAAATTCTTGCCTAATATTTTGCTAAAAAACAACAAAAATTTTATAAAAATAAAAACCAATTGCAGACATTTATTTCATAATTAAAACAAGTTTTTTTATGTTCAATAAAAAAAACTAGAATTCTTATCAAAGTAAATTTTTAATAACCCTGAAATTTATTGTTGAAAAAAAAAGAAAGTACATAACGAATGAATGTTGAATGTTTTACCAAAATTAGTTTCTAGTGGAAAATAAGCGAGTGCCTCTGAAACTAGCACTTATTGGTGAGCAGTCAATTAAGAAAAAAAAAATTAATAATGCCAGAAACATACTACAAAAAACATATTTAATAAACAATTATTAATACTATTGGCCTTATTTGTTTTCTTTAATTATTATGGATACACTCACTATGGAATTCGATTGATATTAAAGTTTGTATTTCTATAAGGCCAGTCACTTGCTTATTGCTAAAGTTGTGGTTTTTACCGCTTTTGAAATTCAATGGTTCTGTTTGCATGAAAAGTGAAAGTAATTTTAATTATTACGAATATAAATAAATTATTTTATTTATTATTCTGATTTAGTGTCAAAGATTTTCTTGTCGTTTGTTTATTTAACAGGTGAAATAGTACAAAAACCCGCTTGGGGAAAAGACCAACCCAATAATTATAATGGTGAACAAAATTGCGTGGTATTTGATGGTGGCCGCAATTGGTTATGGAATGATGTGGGCTGTAACCTGGATTATTTGCATTTCATATGTCAACATGGTGAGTTTAAGTTCGTTTGCTTTTAAAAACTAAATAAATGTTGAAAATTAAAAACCATGTAAGTACAATTTGTTGAATTTTACAGAAAAAAGAAAAAATTATTTAAGGAATAGTAGTTGATTCTTTTTTATTATAATGCCACTGACTTTTATAAAACAAATTTAAGAGCTTTTAAGGACATAATACGCAATAAATAGTAAAAATAAGTACAAACACAAAGTCAGAAATTGCTGTTGTATGAAAATTTTATTTTTTATCAATTCAGTTCTGTCACTAAATTGTGAATAAAGTGAAAAGTTGTGCACCAATTTCAATGAAAAAGGTCTCAATTATTTTGGAATAAATTTGGCTACAAGCTACTAAATCAAATATAAGGTAGTTGTTGTATTTTTATTTTTATGTATTCTTAAAAACAAAAAATTAAAAATTTTTAAAAAAATTTTTATTTTTTTTGGTTTAAACTTTTATAATATCTCTGAAAATACTGAGCAATCTCAGAAACTATGTTTGCACAGCCTCAAGATTATTTTGCTGTCGAATTTCGGTTTTTATTCTTTAGTTATGCTACTATATGTGGTGAAAGTGTCTTTATTTTTTACATAACGCTATATCGCGTTCAGCGTTCCATATAACTAAAGAAATAAGTTTAATTTCTAGCGAACGAAAAAGTTTTTCGAAATTTTTAAACATGTGTAATATGTAGAATATACAAAGTTTAATGCGCTAAATTCAAATCCATTTAGTTTTTTTTCTATTAGGCTCAGTTTTTTTTATGGCCATGACTACTATGGCACCCGAAATATGGCTATTACGCTAATATATTTCATCATAATTCGAGAACGATTTGTTCGATTTAAATAAATAAATCACCAAAAAATGCTGAATAAAATTACCCTTAATCTTTTTTTTATACTTCCAACTATTTCGGAGTTATTTAGAAGTTAGCGGCGAAATTTTTTTTGCATGCAAATTACAGATTTTTCGTTTTCAAAAACTCATAAAAAAATTAAGAGAGGAAAAATTTTCAACTTTATTAATTTGTCAGAAAGCTCGGTATATTAGGAATAAAATAAGCCATAAATCGTTAAAATCGATGGAGAAATGTCGATTTTATTGACAACTAACTGAAGGAGTTCAACTGATAAAAATTACAATATCCATGAAAATCGCACAATTTTTATGATAATCGCAATTTTTGTCAATTAAGTTCCTTCACTTAATTTTTAATAAAATCGACATTTGTCCATCGATTGTAATGATTTATAACTTATTTTATTTCTAATATACCTACCTTTCTGATTAATGATAATATTGTAAAATTTTTGCTCTCTTAATTTTTTTTATGATTTTTTGAAGACGAAAAATTTTAATTTCGCTTAAAAAAAGACATTTTTGCAGCTAATTGCTGAATAACTCCGAAACAGTTGGAAGTATAAAAAAATTATGTACGGATGACTTTAAGGTAATTTTATGCCGCATCAAATTGAGCAAGCCGTTCCTGAGGTATGGTGAAATATACGGATGTATGTACCTAAAACCAGAAAAAAGATTGGTTGGAAAATGATTAGGCCGATAAAATATTAGTTGATTGGATTATATTTCAACTCACGCTATCAATTTTCTATGAATCCAAAAATAATAAATTCATTAGATCAACCGATTGTATGCTTTTATCATGACTAAGTAACGCATGTGATGATCACAAACGATTAAAATATTATGGATTGGATTTTAGTACCAATTATTGGTATTTGCAACTAAAAAGGTTGTCTTTCTAAGGCCCCTATTATGATTCACAACTAAATTGATAGTTGATTCTTATTATGGAATACAACTTCATCAAAGCAGTTGTGTATTGGTTTTTATTTCGACTATTGTGATACTTTTAAATAATTTTAAAATGGTACTTTTAGGCGCCAATCTATCCAATTTATCAACCCATATTGTTGCCATATCCATAAAACATAAAGTCTCAGGAAAAAATAGTAAGACCAAAACTAAAAATATTTAAAATATTTTGTGATGGCTACATGGTTTCAAAAAACAGAGAGTATAGATAAAAACCTTTTTTCGAAAATTTTTTCGAACACAACTGAAATTAGTTGTCAATTATCATACAAAAAAATGGTTGAGTTGGGTCGTAGCATTGACAACTCAACCTAGTTGAGTTGCGAATCATAATAGGGGCCTAAATTTACTTTACTTTTTATCGGTTTTTGTAACTAACTAGTGGTTAATTTTATTATCATTGCTAGTCCTAACAGATTAAACGGTTCGCATTAGCAATTATTAATTATTGTAAAATAACTGCTTTTTCAATAAGAATACTATGGTGATTGGTTGGTTTACGTGGCTGCTTGTTACGCATAAGCATTCAAGTATAATCAGTAAGATTCAGTTTTGACAGACCACTGCAATCGTCAGTGTCAACCTATGTTGGTCCGGACACAGACCTCGGACTCGCTAGTAGGTACTAGATCCAACCGGCGCATTGAGATACCTAATCGGGTCAGCCAGACCAATCCTTGATAGATCCGAAAGTTCGTCTAGTGTGCTATTGCTTCTGAATCTGTTTTCTCTGTGTAGAGGACAAATAGTCATGCCCATTTGAAAAAAAATCTGTACGTGATAGAAAACAAATAAAAGCGGTTGAGTTTAGCGCATTAAACTTTGTATCTTCCGCATATTTTTACTTAAAGGCGATTGTTTTGCAGACCAGTGTAATTAAAAATTAAAGAATCCCAGCATGATGCCATAACTTTAATTAATATAAAATGTGCTTTAGAAATGATCGTTTAAGATGACGTCATAAAATAGTCTTTCTGAGTTTAAACTGAATATTGTAATACACGCTTAAAAAAGTAGCACAAGTCAATATATATTTTCGTCTATTTACTTTGGTGTTAAACTTTCTAAACAATAAACATTTTTCAACAAACTTCCTCTTCAATTTTATGTTTTTATTATTTAAATAATATTTTTTGCAGCACCACTATCTTGTGGCTCACCAGACTCCCAACAAAATACAACAATTGTTGGTAAAAACTATACAATTGACAGTGCGATACAATACAAATGCCCCAAGGGTCATTCATTAATTGGTGATGCAGAACGTACATGTCGCACTGATGGCACATGGAGCGGAAAGGCACCCACTTGTAAATGTACGTATAAAATTTAAATCACAAAGCTGTTGTTATTGTTTTATTCGATGGAGTCATTGTGACGTTGGTAATGCATTACAAATATTTTTATTTTTCAGATGTAGATTGTGGTCCACTACCTGAATTAGAGCATGGTTCAGTGTTTTTGTCTGAAAAGCGTACAAGTTATGGTGTTCAGGCCACTTATAGTTGTCATGAAAATTATACATTGATTGGCAATGAGAATAGGACCTGTGAATTGGAAGGATGGACGGGCAAACAGCCAGCGTGTTTGGTTGATTGGTGCCCGGAACCACCAGAAATACAAGGTGGAACGGTGGTAGTAACCGATAAAAGAGCTGGTTCTACGGCAACATACGAATGTGAAACGGGTTATGTGTTAGTGGGAGAACCGGTGAGTTGAAAAGTTATACATGAAATATAGAGTAAGTGGCAACATAGTACTTTCTTTTAGGTAATATCTTGTGGCCTAGGAGGTGAGTGGTCGAGTAAAGCTCCTACTTGCCGTTTTGTAGATTGCGGATCACCAGCCCGTCCCGATCATGGTGTAGCTGTCTTGATAAATTCTTCAACTACTGTAGGCTCCATGGTAAAATATGAATGTGAAGAAGATTATTGGCTGGATGGACCTTCCGAATTTTATTGTACAAAGGAAGGGAAATGGTCCGGTGATGCTCCAGTTTGTGAACTAGTGACATGCGATACACCACATGTACCTCCAGGCTCATTTGTAGTAGGCTATGATTATAATGTTCATTCGAAAATTACTTACAATTGTGATCCGGGTCATGTACTGAGAGGAAATCCCATATTGGAATGTTTGGATTCGGGAGATTGGAATACCGAAGCTCCATTTTGTGAATGTAAAACAGATCAATTAAATAATGAGTTAAAAATTCACTTAATAACTTTTTTCATAATTCAAACTAGATATCGATTGTGGTACGATTACCCCGATACCTTATGGCAGTCATAAATACACCAAAAATACTACTTATGTGGGCTCCGAAGTAACCTTTAGCTGCTCCCAGGCTCACAAACTAAGTGGAGTACCCAAACGTACTTGTTTAGAGTCCGGAGTATGGAGTGATTCATCACCTAAATGTGAAGGTTGGATAGTTAATTATAATAACACTATACAATATGAACAAGAATTATGGGGTTCTGTATACAGATTTTGGTAGAAGAGACAAAAAGGAATTTTATTTTAGGTGGCTTAAAGTTTCCCTTTTTGACCTGTTCGTGCAGCATATCGGTACATAAAACTACGTGTTCTCTACACCTGAAGTGTAAATTTGTTTAGCAATTTTGTAGAAAATATTAGGGCAAATATTTTTGTGGAAGATATTAACCCTGTAACTCCCCGCATAACGGTAATTTTTGGCTCTTTTCTAACAAATAACGTTTAACGTACAAGTTGTGCTTAGTACTTTCATGTAAAACACCACGTGAAAATTTTTTCGGGATCATTTCAACCATATAATCTTTCGTTGTATGGGTTTTTTGTATATTTCTTATAAAAGGGGGGAAAACTGCACTTCAGTTTTTTGCCTCTTTTGTTAAAAATGTACAAAAAGGACCCATAAAACGAAGAGCAACAGTGTTAAAATGTTCCAGAAAAATGTTTATTGTACGGTTTTACATAAAAGTGCTGAGTTTCTTGTACTGTTTTACATAAAAGTGCTGAGTGCTCGTCTTATACCTTAAATGTAAGGCTTACACGATTTTCTATGCCGAGTTCTAATTGTGAATAAGTATGAAGTTAACCCTTAAACATAGTTTAAGTTTTCAGTGATTTCTGGAGTACAGGTTGATTCTGGAGCTTGGTTGTCTTTAAAGACCTATGGCAGAACTTTCTGGCCAACATTTTTGTAGAATATTTCATCTTTGCACTTCCCTTTTTCAAGGGTGTTCTTAATGACTTATTAGAAAAGAGTTAAGAGTGACCGTTATGCGGGGGAGTTAGAAGGTTAATATGTTTCCCAAAAATTGCTAATATTTTCTACAAAGTTGCTGAACATATCCTATACCCAAGATCTAAACAACCAGCGATGTCAATATTAGCCTTTTTTTACGATATGACAAAAAACGATATGACATACTGTGTTGTCATATCGCAAGTGTTTTATGATATGACAACACAAAGATAGCCATACATGGTGTTGTCATATCGTAAAAAACTTACGATATGGCAACATAGTATGTCATATCGTTTTTTGTAATATCGTAAAAAAGACTAAAAATGGCATCGCTGTCAACAACACATAGTTCCATGTACCGATATGCTGCACGAACAGGTTAAAAGGGGAAACTTTAACCTCCTTTAAAATTCCGATGTGATCTTGCAATACGGACGACAGACGTATATTTTTTTGTCTCCTTTACAACAATCGATCTACAGAACCCCGTAATTTTGAAAAAAAAATTCGAAATTGTTTGTATAGTGTAATAAGTAGGTCAATAATTTTAAGCCATTAATCCTGTTAATAGAAATACGCTGTACAGAGCCAGCTTTGGCACCTCATAGTTTACTGTCAGTCACGGGTAATGATCGGATGTATGGACGTACTTTGATAAGAACCTCTGAATCTTCATCAAACTCAGCTCAAACTTACAGGTATATTAAGGAAGCTTTTTATATGTTAAAGCTAAAAACTTAATTGATTTCCGTTGCTTTGTAGGATTGGAGCTTTAGCTAAATATCGCTGTGAGCGCGGCTATAAAATGGTTGGAGAAGCTTTGGTCACATGTGAAGACAATGGCCAATGGAGCGGCAATGTTCCAGAATGTGTTTGTAAGTTTAGTAACTATTTTTAATGCAGAGTAATGTTTTAACTCCAATGTCTTCTCTTAAAAGATGTTGAATGTGGAGCTCCCTTAAATATCACCCATGGAAAAGTTACCTTAGCTACAAATTTCACTTACTATGGAGCTGCAGTACTCTATGAGTGTGATACAAACTTTAAGTTGGATGGTGTTTCTCGGCGTTTGTGTTCTGAGGATGGCACTTGGAGTCATGAGATTCCGCATTGTGTTGAAATCACTTGCGATGAACCTGATTTGAGTGAAAGTCTTATTGTTGAGGCTGGTGAGAAATCAGTAGGCTCATTAGCCAAATTTAGATGCCAAAGAGGACGTAATCTGATAGGAAATGATACACGTGTATGTCAGAAATCTGGTAAATGGACTGGTAAAAGTCCAATTTGTAAATGTAAGTATACACATGTGTGTTAGTGATAGTTGGTCAATTCACAACCTGTTGTATATGTTGTAGATCGTATAACTGTTGTTGGTAATTTCCAAATAAACGTTTGTTTAGAAACATGTTTATGTGAAAATTACCAACAACATTTTTACGATCTACAACACTTATAACAGGTTGTGAATTGAGCAAGTGTGTTTTATTATATGTATATATGCCTGTGATTTTATGCTTACAGCTGTTGATTGTGGGCGCCCGTTGCCAATTGAAAACGGTCGCGTTATTGTGGTCAATGAGTCAACTTTGTACGGCGGTTCAGCTGAATATCACTGTGTACCCGGCTTTAATCGTATTGGTCAATATTTACGTAAATGTACCGAAGATGGTATGTGGAGTGGAGATGAACCGCGTTGCGAATTAACTGCTACTGAAGCCCAGGAAAGTGGCAGCTTAGGAACAGGCATTGCCATAGGAGCTACCGTCATTATTGCTTTACTTATTTTAATTGGTCTCATCTTTATACATCGCAATAAATCTAGACCGGTAAAGAATACTGAAAATATACAGGCTGCAGAAAGTAAAGACGAAAGAAATGCCGCAGTTATGTCTTATTCAACGCTAGAGGCTAATAATCGTAATATGCATTTAGATAATGGGCCACCAGCAACTTTTAATACGTTTCATGGTGGCCGTGGAATGAATGGTAATGGCACATCAGCTCGGGGAGGTAGGTTTACTCTTTTAATCAAAACTGTTTGCATATGGAGTCGTAAAATAATTTAAATTTTTTCATATCTACTTTTAGCCGAAAATATATACGATCAAATACCCAACGAACAATTCTATGATGCTCCTTATGAGATGCGCACAAATGATGAGGTATATGAACCGGAACCTGCAGCTGGCAATGTGATTACTATTAATGGTATATCTGTTAGATAAACTTTTCAACATCTTTATTGAAAAGATTGGTGGTTTACATGAACAGCTATATTCCAAAATTGTTTTATATAAAGAAATGAAAAATGACTGTACTTTTATCAAAATTTGATTGAAATAACTTTATTCCTAAAGAGACAAATTTGAAAAGAATGTTTTGTAGATTTTGTATAAAGAAAATTTAATTGTAACTAATTAGTTTATTAAGTTTTTTTTTTTGTTTTAATTGTAAGTTTTCTTGTATGTTATACTGTAAATATAATTAGAGAGTATGTGATTTGTTATATTATAAATGTTTATACTTATATATGTATTTATTTTTGGCCTTAAACTAATAATGTCACCTAAATGAAAACGAATATTTAGTACTTATAATAATAATAATAGTAATGTACGAAGGAATTCACAACGGTGTATTAGCTGTTGTATGGTTTGTATGTGCTAAGCTTTATAACATTTTTAGCTTGTATTTTGTTGTATAATATTTGTCAGACGGAACACAAATAGTAGAGGGATGGAAGGAGTACTCAAATATATTCGTAGAATGTACTCCTATGAATTTCGTGTGTGCGTATATGAATGATCTTATGTATGTATGCACGTACGTATGTGTATATGCATGTACATGTGTGTACACCCTGCAGACAAAGTAACTGGTATGTAGTTGGAACTATACTAGTTGCTTTTTGCTTCAGACTAGTTGCCTATCTATCCTTTTTTCATATATCGAACTATCGATTTTAACATTGGGTTGTCATAGGGGACCAACTAGTTCATTTGTATACAGTTATATCCCAGTTGGAATCCTAGTTATTGTAAACTAGTGCGCTTACTAGTTTTTTTATTAAGAGTTTTGTAACTCTTAAAAAAACTTTGGCTCAACCGGGGTACAAACACGCATTCTTCATACTTTAAGGAAAGTACTCTATCCACTAAGCCACATTCTACTTATTTTTTTAATAGCTAACAATTGGTTTTATATAAAATCGTATACCTGAAAATTTTTTCATTTTTTGACTAGGATCGTTACTAGTCTCGATACAACTCGTAATATGATTGTGCTTTTTTGACTAGTATCGTTACTAGTCTCGATACAACTAGTAATGTGATTGTTCTTTTTTGACCAGTATCGTTACTACTCTTGTTAAAACTAGTAATATGACTGTCGCTTTTTGACTACTACCATTACAACTAGTAATATGACTGTCCCAAAGCGTTACTAGTTGCAACTTTAGCTGCTGGGCATACAGACCAAATATACAAATTTATATTTGCATATATACACATATACATACTATAAAACATACATGCATACATACACAAACATATATATACGAGTACTTTCGAGTATACTTGTACAGGTCTATAATAAATTTAAAAAAACCTTAGCATATACAACCGATACAACAGTTATTACACTTTGTGAATTTAATTATATCATAATAATTGTAATTGTAAAAACAAATTAATAAATACTGTAAAAGTTAGATTTGTTTTAATTAATATAAATACACTGATTTTGCTAGTGCTTTTGTTTGATTAACTATTTATAACTCAGTCATTTTCTATCCGATCAAAGCGAATTAGCTACTACTCGACGCGTAGTTTGGTAGCCATTCAATCAAGGTGTAATCTTTTTTAATCGAAGTAGCTTGTAACTCTGGATAGCGCCTTAAATAGTAGTATACATCAAAAAATATATATTTACCGTTATCTAGACAATGCACTATGTGTCCAAATGCTGAAATCGCGGCAAAAATTATTTCCAGTGTGCTGGCATTATAAAACTTGGTGCAGAAAGCGCTGTTGCTAAAATAAGCATTCTAAAAAAGTTGGCAATACCCCCACCCCTCACACTTTTCCGGAACCTCCAACCCATTGTTATTTAATTATTGCATATTACATCGAAGCGCATGTCCGTACAAATATTCATACCTTAAAATTTTCATACTTAGCTTCAGGAACTTGAAGTGCATACATATTTTATATAATTTTTCCTCTCTCCTATAAAATTTAAAAAAGTAGTTACGTGATTTCACATTTCACCAAACGATATGTACTTTGGAAGTTAATTAAAATTTAAAAACGTGCATTTTTAGACGTTTTCTTTAAATCGTCATCTTTAATTTCTCCGTTACGACGAAGTAAAGATCGACTGATGAGTTGTCATTAGCATCCAATGAAATGCAGGCATATAGATGAGCTAACATACAATTAATAAATACATGTATTTTTGAAATATGAAACAAACATTTTATAAATTCCCAGCAAAAACTTTGCTTACTGGTAGGCAAAAAAGTATATAAGGATTTAAGTCGTAACTACTTACAAATTTACTCGATAACTACTTATTTTTGTTTGAGAAGTCAAAAATATATGGGGTACTCCTTACAAATGTTTTACATTGTCACAGCAAATTAACCATTTCTTATTTGGCGTACTTGAAGCTCAAAAGTAAGCAGTCAAATAAACAAATTAGAATTAAAAGCAAAATTTTATACATATTATGTTTTTTTAACTTTTTTTTGTAATTTTATTAATTGAGTTATGAATTTTTAGTCGAACTGTATGGTTTTTATTCAAAGTTATTTAATTAGTTTGGCTTAAGTTCATTTTTAATTTAATCTTTCGGTCAAATTATTTTTTATTTAAGAAAGAAATTCTAAGGCATGTAAATATTAAACATTCAAAGAAAAATTTGGATGTACGGAAGGTTGAACTGACAGCTGTTTCGTGACTACCAAGTCTACTCATCAGAGTCCTTTACCCACACTACCACTGACAGTGGCAACAACATTGTAGCGAAAATCCTACTAATATTAGTAAGCTCAATTAACACCCTGTCGCCATCTTGTGGCGAGTCGCACCTTATTGAACTTTGTATAAATGTTCGGAGCTTCACTAACTGTCTTTCCTTAGCATGTTCAACTATTTTAAGCTTTTTCCATTTCAGTGTTGTTGCCACTGTCAGTGGTAGTGTGGATAAAGGAGTCTGATGAGTAGACAGCTGTCAGTTCAACCTTCCGTACAGCCAAATTTTTCTTTGAATGTTCAATATTTACATGCTTCAGAATTTCTTTCTTAAATAAAAAATAATTTGATCGAAAAATTAAATTAAAAATGAACTTAAGCCAAATTAATTTAATAACTTTTAAATTTAATTTAATTTTATTTTTTTATATTTTTGACCCAACTGGGATACGAACCTGTGCTCGTTTAGATATGAAGATAAGAACTTTACCCACTCAGCTATTGTCGACTTATAAGTTTAAGCGACAAAAATTTGTTTTGATATGCAAACACATGTTGACTTAAAATGAGGTTGTCTACTTATTTTATTAATACATATCAACAAGTTGTAAGTAACCTAGAGAGAAAATAACCTATCACAAAGCAGGTCACGTGACTGGTTCCCAAGGACTAGCAACCGGTTGGAGTTCCGGAACTTTATATGAAAGGGACCTGTAACTTTTACAACCCGTTGTCATTGGAGGTAGTCAATTGACATAATTAAGATACTCAGTTATAGGTTCTAGACCCAAACTTAAGTTCCTTGTCGTGTGATGGGTACTTTAATTAAATTTAATTAAATTAGTTAAATTGCTATACTTTAAGCATATATTTTTAGTTTGAAAATATCTGCTTGTACAATGAACGTATTTTGCTAACATTTTCGTTCTAGTTTTGCGATGTTGTGATATAGTTCTTTTCATAGGTCACATCTCGGGAGCATTTCGTGACATTCCCATTTTCACCAGTCATACGAGAAGTACTTTCAAGACAATTGGTACAGCATTTTCCGCAGGGTACTTTCAGATAACGATAAAAAACGTACTAATTTTATTAAAAACTAAGTTGTAGTTCTAATTTGAAGCATAGTAATAAGATAAATAATTACCACTCATTAGTTTGCAACCGATTAATAGAGTCCTACCGATTACAAAAATTACAAAAGTTTTTGCTGGGTTGCTTTAAGCCTAAAGGTTAAAGATAATTTTCCGTCGAACAGATGAAAAATAAAGTCGTTTAGACCCAAAAAAAAAACATGAAAATTGAAAGCCAGTAAGTGAAAAAATTAGAAGCTATCTTTCATACAAATTTTCTTAAATTCAGTTTATAGTTCAAAGAATATTTTCGATCAAAAGCAATTTTGTATGGAAAAAACTCTGTCTTGTAACGTTGTTAGTTTTTTTAGGATCTAAACATCTTATGTTTTATATGTTCGGCACAAAATTAGTTTTAGCGTTTGGCTTTCAAGACTTTTTCTTAATTTTTTTTCATCTTAATTTTTTTTCATCTTAAGTTGAAGTTATCAAGTTTAGTCGAACTGTATGGTTTTTCATCCAAAGATTTTTGATTATTCTGGGTTAAGATCGTTGAATTTAATTTTTGAAACAATCAAACAATCAATGTTGCGTGCCTTACTTGACTTCACCACTTTTACACTGGGAACCTGTATGACAAGAGCTCTGATGATGAGATAAATTGATCTCGAAAACAGAAAATATCAGCTCGACGACTATACAGACAAGAATTTGTTTTTTCAGTTATTACATGCTTTGAAAGTTCCTTTCTCAATAAAACTAATTTAATTGAAAGTTTCAAGTAAATGAACTTAATCCTAGATAATTATCGGCCGTATGCACAACGAAAACTTGGCATGGAGTTAGCTTAAATTACGAAATTGAACTGGAGTTTAACAAGTTTTGATATAAAATTTTAATTTGAAAATCAATATAGATTGTAGGATACTCTGTGCTGATTTTTAATTTCTAAATATGTACATATATGAAAAAACTCAGCATGATCCAGTTCGATTTCGCCACCCATACTAACTTCACGCCAAGTTTTCGTTATGCATATGACCCTAAATATCCTTGGATTAGAAATTTGCAAGTAATAAGTTTCGACGCTACGTGTAAAAATGCAGTTTTTAAATTTTAAAGGAGTTTAGCGCAATGAGTTGGTTGTACTGGCTGAAAAAGGAGAAATATTTTTTTTTTCATTTTGAAAAATTTTCTAAATTTTTGACAAAAAACAAAAAAGTAGAATTGACTTTTAAGTTAAAAAAATTTTAATTGTATGGGTTTTGGAATTTTCTACTTTACATACGCGTCATAATTAGTTGCAAAACGCTAGAATTTATCTAAAAATTTCTCTAGGATGCAAAGCTATGGTACATAGCAAGGAAATGAGCACATAAAACCAATTTTTGATTTCATGTGGCTTACCGAGT
Source organism: Panzeria rudis (assembly GCA_956483635.1). Classification (NCBI taxonomy): domain Eukaryota; kingdom Metazoa; phylum Arthropoda; class Insecta; order Diptera; family Tachinidae; genus Panzeria; species Panzeria rudis. Next base: position 38,151,537 of record OY101448.1, on the reverse strand, counting down.
TATTCGACTAAGCCCTTCAATTATTAATTTTAGAGCCCGCGACAGCGAGAGAAAGCAGGATAAAAATTTTAGGCGGCATCGAACTCTTAAAACCAGGATAATCTCGCCTAAAGCGGGATGTTTGGCCAGGTTGAGCATGAGACATGAAAAAATCCTATTTTTTTTATTTTTTTACGACCTCTCCAATGTATAATATAAAATGAAAATTATTTTTTTATCCTTCAATTAATTTAAACAAAGTTTAGTAAGTTTTGAAGTATGTACAAAACAGTTTTATTTTACTAATTTCTCAATAATATCTCTCTTACTACATTTTATGAAATCTCTTCTTCAAAAGAGACCCGTAATAAACACTAATTTGAAATGTCTAATCCTTTTTAAAATATCAAACACAAAATCTCAAGGATTTATCTAAAATTGTTATAGAATAAACATACTTGTTAAAAGTAAACGTGCAGCTGACATGCAATATGCTACTTTATTGTATGTATGTATGTATGAATGTATGTATGTGAATTAGAGTGGTCGTTAAAAAATAAATTTTTTTTCGGAAGCCCCAAGAAACTTCCTTTTGATGAATAAGCAATCCTAGTTTTTTTTTTTTGTAAGAAAAAGATCACGTGCCGCTTTTTTATTTATTTTCTAAAATCTATGTTTTGATAAAATCGTTGGTTGGTTGGTTGGTAGACGTGGCTGGCTACTACACGCAAGCAATCAAGTAGAATCAAGAAGATTCCGTTTTGACAGACCACTCCACTCGTTAGTGTCAACCTTTGTAAGTTTGAACCCAGATCCCGGATTCGGTGTTAGGTACTAGATCCTAACCGTCGCATTGAGACACCTAATCAGGTCGTCTAAACCAATTTCTGCTAGCTCTTATAGGTCGTCTAGTATATTGCTGCCCAAGAATTTGTGGCTCGAGAGGTGCAAGGGTGACCACTCGCAAAGAAAGTGAAAAACTGTTTCTTCTTTACTTTGCCACCGGCAGCCACAGTAGAACGTATTGTAGGAAAGACCTATCCTGCTAGCGTGTCTGCCGATCGCCCAGTGCCCCGTCGCTACTACGACGAGCCTCGAGATGTCCTTACTGTTTCCGTTAGTTTGTTGTGCGTTGTGCGCTTATCGTTGTAGCAAGGCCATATCTTCCTAGCTACCTTACACCTGCTCAACTTGCGCCACCTGTCTTCAGCTTTCTGCATATAATGTTTGAATATATGGTTTCTAATCGTACCAAATGGCATGACTACCAATTCAGCAGTGGAGGCGTCCATAGCAGAACCAGCCTTAGCCAGATAGTTCTCCTGTTCATTGCCAAGAAAGTTCCTATATGCGGGAACCCAGATGAGGGTAACGTCCACAAATATCGATATATCTATATTTTCTTAAAAATATACCGATATATATATCGTCAATATTTTTAATTTAGATAGTACATGATCCTCAATCCGAGGTACCAGTTCAGTATTATTTGGGTTCATTCCTAAGCCATAACCTGTAGCCGATTTGCTGAGTGCGCCCAAAGCAATGGACATGATGTCGCTTATAATGTGCGTAAACATCCCTGATACCATTAACACCATATCGTTCGCATAAGCCACAACCTTGGCCTCCGCAGTAGAGTAAATGAATTACAGCAAACGCCATAAAAACAATTTTGTAGGGAATGAAATTTCGAACACAAAAGTCTCATTTGATTTTTTCATAAAGTTCATATACATATTTGGAAACATTCTCAATATCAAACCCTAATGGTCCAACAGATGTAACAAGAAAAAAAACAAAAAAACTGAAAGGTTACTTAAGTTCATTTTGTTAAAATAAACATATTATTAACAATTAAGTTATGAATTTTAGTCCAAAACTTCATAACTCAATTGTTAAAACTCTAAATGCATTTAGCTAAAAATGAATGTATATTGTTCAAGAAGTTGGACCAAAGTAAACATTGACAAAATCTCAACATTTGTAAATATCGATGATATTTATGCTGGTAATGATAGAAAGCAAAAGCTTCAAAAAGTTGAACATGATAAGAAAACACTTAGTGAAGTTCCGAACCGTTGTTTCCGAAGATAGGATTTTCGCTCGTTGTTTGTTGCTACCTTCGCTGGCAGTATCATCTAGGTCGAAAGACCTAGACGATGAGAAGACGTGGTGGTATTGAAACATCTGATGTCAGTTCAACCTTCCGTATAGCAAAATTTTTTTTGAATGTTCGATATTTACATGCTTTAGAATTTCTTTATAAAACAAAAAATAGTTTAGTCGAAAGACTAAATTGAAAACGTGCTTAAGCCGAACTAATTAAATAACTTTGGATAAATAAAACATATTATTATTTTATCAAAGGAAGGTTTTTTGGGGCGTCTGAAAAAATCTGAGTTTTAACTACCACCCTAATGTACATACGTATGTATATGATATATATAATGTACATACGTATGTATGTGATATGGATTAAAATACTTAAAATCTACCTGTAATTAGAAAATTTCCAGATAAGTGAAAGGACTTGGGTGGTTTATGATCGCACCAATACATTCTTATTACAATTTACAATTTATCAATTTATGAAATACAAAGATGTTGAAACAAAATAAAATATTAAATCCAAACACGAAGAAAAAGTTAAAGCAACATGTCTATCTACCTGTTGCATTTTCTTAAAAATAACGAAAATAGTGTATCCGTTCTGGCGCACTAATTTGTTTGTGACCTTTTTTATTCTTGTCACTTTTGGTATAATCTTGGTTGTCATTTGGTTTTCCCATTTCATTTAAAAATGTTTGTTTTTGGAAAATTTGATTAGTTGCTTAAATATCTTAAAGGAGTACACATTCAGTTTAACGCTGTCCTTCAAAAAAAATTAATTGTAAGAGATATGAAGGATAAACCCAGCGTAGTATGTGTGTATTTTTTTTGTTTAATATAATTTTTTTGTTTTTTTTTTCTCTGCATCGTTTAACCGCAGTAAATGAAATGTGTACATTAGTTTTTAGAAACTGTTCGATGTACTATTTGTTCATTGCTTTCTGTATCGTTGTGTTATTACCCAGTATTAAAGGCGATTGCAATGAGTTCGTATGTGGTTCAGTAGTCTCCAAGTGTCTTCTAACGCAAAGTTGTCAATGTAAACTTTCTGATTGTTCTTGTTGCAAGGATTGTCTTAATTGTTTTGGGGAATTGTACACGGAGTGCTGTAGCTGTTTGGATATGTGTCCCCAACAAAATGACACTTTAAGTGCTCTGGCGCCAAAATCACAGATTGGTGATTTCGAAGGAGTGCCGGAACTCTTCGATACCCTTACGGCTGAAGAAGATGAAGATGAATGGTATGTAATACGATTTCCCATGCGCAAGAGCTTGCATCATCACTACAATATGGCAACAGGATCAAAGAATCATGCATTTGTAGGTGGCAAACAATTAACGAATACGATTAATTGTACGGTCATTTATTTAAATACTTGTACCACAAATAACAAATGTTCGCAATATTGTGAGAGCATGGTAAGTAAGAAACAATAATACTTTACTAGAAATATTTATTTTTAAGTATTTTATTCTTATCTGATAATAACTATTATAGGGTTCAAATAGTTATCGTTGGTTTCATGATGGCTGTTGTGAATGTGTTGGTGCCAACTGTTACAATTATGGCATCAATGAAAGTCGTTGCTCTGCCTGCCCCGAAGATGATGAAACTATTGATGGCAACAACTTGGACGATGATGCTGGAGAAGATGAGGATGATATGTCTTGGGATTATGGCGAAGATGAAATCAATTATAATTAGCATGGGAAACATGCAAAAATATATAAGTACTACATATCTGTGTCCTTTTATTATTACGTCTTAATTCGAGTTAAGTCAAAATCGAGTTAAGGTCATATTCTTGTTCGTCTTCTTACAATACCCATTTGGGTCCAATCTGTTTTCAAATACTAAAATTTTTTGAAAAATTTATCACGATTTATTTTTTAACTTTCTAGAATACCAACACAACAGATTTTACATTAAATCGTTAATATCTCCCAACACGATTTTTAGACTTAAGATGTTATGATAAAACGACACAGATATGTACGTACATATGTATGTGTATGTACATATGTATATTGACTGTAAATTTGAAAACTATTAGTAATAAGCATGAGTTAATTAGTTTGTAGACTTGCAATAAACTTGACAAATATTATTTACTTTTAATAACACTGTACAACAAGAGAAATGCCAAGGAGGTACCACTATACTTTTTTGGTGGGTCATGGTCCTCTTACTACAAAAGTAGTCGAAATTTAAAATTCTATGGATAATTTTTAAAATTTTTTTCTAAAATTTGATATTTTCGAAGAGGCTGTTTCGATGATTTTATCATAACTTTAAAAGGGATTGTTTAATTTTATTCCAAAAACCACTTAAAAACTTGAAATAAAATTATTTTTAAGTCATTCTAACACTAACACTATTTTTTATATACTCAATACGTTCAAAAATATTCAGACAGCAATGATGAAAAATATATTTTTTATGCGAAATTGAAAAATTTTTATTATGTAATAATTTATAAAAAATTGATAATGGTAAAATATTGTTATTCTTTAGTCATAAAGTCACATAAACTAGAAATAAAAGTTTTGTTTCATGAAAATCGATGGATAAATATTGATTTTATTCACAGTAAAGTGAAACTACCTAAATTGTGCCAAAAATTGAGTTTTGAAGAGGCTGCTGCACCGATTTTTGTCATAACTTGGGAAAGGGTTGCCCAGTTTTATTATAAAGACAACTTGAAACAAAAGTACCTTTAAGCCTTTCGCCCCTATTGGGATCATATATGTCCCAGCAATGCTTCTTACATAATAACGTTTGTCAAACCTTTTGTATTCTAATATCTGATTGAGTGTGATTTAAAAAATTACAATAGTTTGGAATTCTTCAGACCGCAAGATAAAAAATATATGTTTTAGGCAAAATTGGAAAATTTTTTTAATTTTTTTAAAAAATTTATAAACAATCGAAATGGCAAAAACTCACCATTTTTATTAACTACACAGAAAAAAATTATCACCAAAAAATTTTAAACAAAAGTTTGTCTAAAATAAATTTCAATTTTCAGTAAATGTTTTTTTACTGAATTAGTGTATTTTTTGTTTGACCTTAATTTAGGACGCAAAGACCAAAAATAAAAACCAGTTTTCTGTAACGCAAAAAACCAACTCTGATGATGACATACACATAAATAACAACAACAATTATAGCAAAAATAATGCGATTGTAACAAGTTTGTTTACTAAAGATTTCTGAGTGAATTAATTCGCTATTGTTGTTGCGTAAATTCTCAGTCTTTTTTTATAGTCTTTAGATAAACATTCAGAGTTATATATAAATAAAAAAGATTTTAGTGACTCAGGCAAAGAACTTGTTTGATATATTACAAAAAATCAAGTAAATAATTCTGTTCGATTCAGTAAACTATTTTGTTTAGAATTTGAAAAGTATTTTTAAGCAAATTCTTTTATTAATTCAGACAAATATATTGTTTGATATATTACAGACAATTCAGTTAATATGTTTGTTTGACTCAGTAAATTATTTTATTTAGAATAAGTAAATATTTAAAAAAAATTCTTTTATAGATTTGGACAGTTTGTTTACTGAGAAAATCCGTTTTTTTTAATGAAATTGTTGAGACAATTTTGTCCGTTCCTATTTTGCAAATCTGTAGGTCCATTTCTACAAAAAATATTTACTAATTCATTGAATTTCTTTACTGGAAATGAAATTAGGTTTTTTCTGTATAATCATAGAACCACATATATGAAAATCGATGAATATATATTGATTTTAATTAGATTATGAGTTTTATTCGAATTATATGGGCTTTATGTCCAAAGAAATTTAATTATTTTGGCTTGAGTTCGGTTTTAATTTAATTTTTCCATTAAATTATATTTTTGTTTAGAGATAAGTATAAAGCATGTAGACAAAGAAAATTTTGACTGCACGGAGGGTTGAACTAATGTGTTTCGATAGCTCAGGCTAATATCTTCAGAGTTCTCTTCCACTTACACCACTCGACAAAAGTCGGTGGTTTGCAGCCAAGAATTGAACTCAAGGTCTGCTTGGCCCCTAAATATACAATTTAGGTATTGTTTTATATGTCTTACAACTTTTTCAATAATCCTACATTAAGTTTTATTAAAGAATTAATTTACAAATTGGCCATTATTTTTGAAGCGGACACCCCTAAAAATGTTTGTTTGGCGAAATTGCTTGATATTTGGCATTACTATAGTTCTAATAGGTATAAATGTGTATGCAAAAAAAAATTTTTTGATGTTTATTTGTCGAGTTAAGGGTTGGAAAAGTGTTGCCGTTTCTGAAATTTTTTATATTGTTGTGTCGAGCTAGAAAAAATAAAACCAAAAAATTAAAATAAGTGATTTTTGTAGGAAATCGGCTGATCTTTTAAAAATATATTTCATAAAAAAATAAATTATTTTCATGATAAAAACGGGAAATGCCCAACTGAAAGTATATATTAGGTGTGTTCAGCACTTTGATATAAAACTCCACGAGAAATAATTTCATGGCACACTTTGACCCTTTTTTAAAAAGGGAAAAAACTACACTTCGGCGGTGGGATAGCGGGCTCAAATATAATACAAAAAAAAATCCTCATAAAATTTTAAAAGAGGCAAAAAAGGTTTTCAAAAAATTATGAAAATATATTTAGCTTTTAACTATAAAATCAAATTAAGCAATTTCAATAATATCACTTCATAATATTCGTGAAATTTTAATTATTTATATTTAGGGAATTCACAACAGCGTTCTAAACTGTGTCTTAATATAACGACGTTTCAATTTTAGCCTTTTATTATGGGTTGGCAAGTTTGTTGTTTTTGTTTTGTGTGTAAATGAAATTTACAACCAGATGACAAGTTTAAAAGTCCAAGAAGCATGGTTTTTTCAATGCGGCAATATTTTAAATAAAGAATTTGTGTATGGTATAAGTGTTTTGGTGTTTCTTTGACTTGTTGATAGGTACAAAGCACTGTTGTGCTTGTGTTGTTGTTTTGTTTGTTGTGTATTTTGAGTTCGTGTTGTATACATGTACATAAATAGTGAGAAATATTCGGTAAATTTCGTCGTTACTTTTATTACTTTAATATGCTGTGCTTTGTATCGTTGCTCACAATGAAATTTTAAGGTGTAACGATATTGCTATTTCCAAACTTTAAGATACACATTGTGAATTCCCTAATTGTAAAATATTTCTATGGATATGTAAATTATAAAATCTAAAGAAACTATTTTATTGGATTATCGAAACAAAATTCTTTCAGTGTATTGTTAGACAGTCCCTTTAAAGGAGTAAACATAATATTGTAAAATTGTGATCTAATCTTTTGAATGCCTTAGGCCTTTGTCTGTAAATAAATGTGAATAAAACATGAACCCAAATTACAACAAGGTCAACAGTAGTTTGCTTTTAACAAATATTTTATTGAAGTTTATATTAAAATAACATTATTTGTATATTTGTGATTGTGTGTCTGACAATAAACAATTGGAATTTCAACTTGGAAAGCTGTTTTAATTTATTTATTAGCATTTGTTAGCCCAAACACGCACAAACTTACTTTTAAATATTATACACTTTACTTTTTAGTTACTGCTACTTCCCTTTATCACAGTTTGAAAATATTATATTATTAAATTTAAAAATATTAACTAAAGTTAAATATTTACATGACGTAGAACTAAAATTCACTATAACATAAATTCTAAACATTTGGACAATAACTTTTCTGTTAGAAGTCCTTATACAATAATTTAAGTCCATTTGGTTAATTATATAAATGCAAAAATCCAGTCTAGAAATTTCGCAACATCTGTATAAATTACATATTGATTTATGCTGCAACTCGGAGGGGACGTTGGAGTATTTGGTGGTACAAAATCTTTCTCAGATGGTTCTATGAATAGCAAGCCCGATACTGTTCCCCTTAACATCCAACGATTGTTTTTAAAAATCATTAGACCAGCACCAGAGTCTCCGGTACATGGTCCACGATGTAGGTGATGCTGAAAACTTAAGGGCTTCCCACTAGAGCCACTTTTTATTTTCGTTATAATGCCCGCACAAAAGGTTCGATTCGATGACAGACTATGGTACTTGGAGTTTGCCCGAAAGCAGACATTATTCGAAACAATAGGCGTACTCATAATTTTTGGCACTGGACTGGTAGTAGAAGTGAGTTTGGTATTATTGAAGCCCCCAAGACCCCAACCAACTACAATTCCATGTTCGCCTTCAATATATTGTTTCTCTGTAGAACCAGACCACATACAAGCGGGACGTATAAAAGTATTAAAGCTATAAGAAATCAAATAGAATTTTATAAGGAAATTCTAAAATTGAATTCAAAAAGTTTTTCTATAAATCTTCGTTTCCTTACCGCACTTCATTTTTTAAAACTATGACAGCAATATCGGCATCATATGAGTTTAAATTTTGATTGTACTCGGGATGTAAAAAAATATCATCCACCGAAGCTGCTAACGAACCTTCTTCGTTCCAAGTTTTCAAGTTATGGCGTCCTAAAAACACCAAAACATCGTTGGCGGTGTAACGTTGCTTCACTAATAGAAAGCAGTGGGCAGCACTAATTACAATGCGTGAGGATAGCAACGTGCCGCCACACTGGTAAGCAAGTGATGTTATATTGCTAACGTAAATAGCTGCCAACCACGGCCAGGCGCCACGAGTAATCGAAGGCAATTCATCCAAAAAAGATTCAGAACTTGAGTCAGTATCGCTAGTTACTAAAGGCGGTAAACGGTCATCATCATTTTCAATATTTCTTTCATCTTCTCTTGCTTCAGCAGCATAAGAAGTAGATTTTCCACCCTCTGGGATTTCATCACTTTGACGTGGCAATAATGTTGACAACAACAACGAATCATAATTGTCTGCTGGATTTTCAAATGATGTGCTCGAAGAAGATGAAACCATAGATGCTGTTGAATGTTTCAGTTCATGTAAGGCTTGAAAACGTATACGGTCATCAATAGTACCACAAAAATCCTTTGAATGGCTCATGGGTCTTCTATAGAAAATAAGAAAAAAATGATAAGAAACAGGAGAGCAAAACATTGTTTTATAATTTATATGTACATGTATGAGGCATTCCACGACAAATCTGACTGTTTGGAAAGAACATTTTTTTTATTTCCCCAGTTTTCTAATATATTTTAGTAATCCTTAGAAAAGCACTCCTGGTAAATTTTGAGACTTTTTTAATTACTTGTTCAAAAGATATAAAATTTTCATTAAATCATTTTTTTTAGTTTTTTGCTCATAACTATATTAATAGTGGTTCAAATTGGAAAGTGTTTTTGTTGGAATTTTCATTTTTTGATAGTCTTTACAGAAAAGAATAAAAAATAATTAAGCTATGAGTTTATTCGAACTGTATGCGCTTATATCCAAAGAAATTTTATTATTTTGGTTTTAATTTAATTTTTCAATTAAATTATATTTTTATTTAGAGATAAATGTGAAGCATGTAGACAAAGAAAATATTTACTGCGCGGAGGGTTGAACTGACGTTTCGATAGATCCCGCTAATCTCATCAGAATTCTTTAACGCTTAGACGACTCGACCAAAGTCGGTGGTTTGCAGTCAAGAGTTGAATATCATCTACTTTTATACCTCCACTCAGGAATATTTTTTTCCACCAAAAGTGTTTTAAATACAGTTAAAAATGAAAACTACCACAGAAAAACGACATCTAATTCTTGGTAAATATTTTGTCTAGAAACGGACCTAAAAACAAATTTGTAATTATAGACAAAAATATTTAAATAATTTCATTAATAAAAACCAGTTTTTTCAGTAGACAAATTGTATGAATCTGTAAAGCAATTTGTCTAAAAATATTTACAAATTCTAAGCAAACTAATTTACTGAGTCAAACAAAAATATTTACTGGCTTTTCTGTAATATAACAAACATTATTTTTGTCTGAATTTATAAAACAATTTGTTTAAAAGTACTTACAAATAACAAATAAAATAGCTTAGTGAATCAAACAAAAATATTTACTGGCTTTTTGTAATATATTAATCAAAATTTTTGTTTGAGTCACCGTCATCATCATCCATTATGCATTTATGAAATTTCACTTTGTTAAATGTGTTCAACTCTGAATGTTTATCTAAAGACTCTAAAAAATGAATGAGAGTTAACGCAACAACATTAGCGAATTGATTTTCTAAAAAATCTTCAGTACACAAATTTGGTACAATTGCATTAATTTTGCTATCATTACTGTTGTTATTATTTATGTGTATGCCGTCATCGGGCTCGTTTTTTTAGGACACAAAAAACGGGGGTTTGTTGTGGTTTTCGGTATTTATTTCAAACAAAAAATTCACCGATTCCGTAAAAAAACATTCACTGAAAATTAAATTTTATTAGACAAACTTTTGTTTGATAATTTTTTGGAGATAGATTTTTTTATGTTAGGAAATCAGAAAATATAATTTTTGCTAAATGTTAAGTGCTGCGCTTCGCCAGGATAAGTCAGATGATGACCTGATAATAGGTGAAACTATCGATAGTAATACAAACAATCTTCTAACAGAGTGAACCGAAGCAATTAGAAGTGTTAAGAATTTAAAAAGAATTAAAACAGGTCCTTAATGACATAATGGAAGATTTTATATATTTAAAGCTATACAGGAAAAGGACTGAGAAATTAGATATTCGGTATTATGGATTGTTTTCCGTTTCTCCAATATCTACGAAAAGTGGAAGGATTTTTTTCAAGTAAAATTTAATCAAAACGAAAGAAATTAAACGTTTACGCCAAATTATTTTTCTAAAATATTATTTTGGAAACTCTCCTTAAACTATTGCAATAACTAATAAAATGATCACACAGACTTGCTTATTTTTTAATTAATACAAATTTATGATTTTGTTTTGCTTGATTTAGTTGAAGAACTATTATTTTTATTATGTGATTGTTTTTTTTTTTGTTAATAGACTCTAAATAATAAATAGTTTATGCAGTTTTATTTATTGAAATTACTTAATCTAGGAAAAAAATGTATTCATAGGTTAACCGATTAAAAACGGAATTAACCGATTATTGGCCGGATAAACCAAAACATCGATTAGTTAATCGAGCGATTAGCCGATTACAGCAGACTAAATGAATACCGTAGTTAATTAGTACCAATGTTTACAATTAGTACTAGGCATAGGAAATCTTGTATTCATATTGTTTAAGGTATAAAATGTGTTCAGCACTTTTATGTAAAACTCCACGGGTAGGGAACATTTTTGTGGAACAATTTTGCCTGCTAAATAGAAGAAGGGGAGTTTTTTGCCCTTTTTAAAAATGCCACATACAGCGGAAGCGGAGAGTTTGAGGGTTTAAATATTCCACAAAAATGTTTTTTGTGATGTTTTACATAAAAGTGCTGACAATATCGTATACCATAAGCACCAGACTTACAAGATTTATTATATTGAAAAAAATAGTAGTTATGGAAGGCCCACCACCAGACCGGGCTTAAAAGTTGTTGGGTGGATAGAAGTTAAAAATTACGAATTTTAAAAAATCGAAGGATACACTCATTTTGAAAAACACGCTTAAAAACTTCAAATCTAAAAATCAAAATGAAACAAATTTAATATTTCGTTTTGTAGTTTTTTCTGTAAAACACACCAAAAAATAAAAATTAAATAAAAATTTCTAATTTGGACCGTTATTAAGAAAGTTATGAACAAACACATTTTTTTTTGAAAATATAATCAAAAAATTTTAAAATTTACCAGAAAAACGCTTTTGAGGGGGACTAAAACATATTACAAAATCGGATAAATCAAAAAAAATTTTTTTTCAAGCCGTCCGGTTTAGCGTGGAATGCCGCATATGTAGGTATATATGTATCAGTATCCTTATCCGTCCTTCTGCAGACGTAGTATATATATTAGGGTGGTAATTGAATGTTTTAAGCCAAACCTATAGGGATAATTATTGCATTTGTTATACAATTCACGTGGTGAAAATGTTCGCTAAGTTCAAAATTAAAATTTTGCAAAATTTAACAAATTAAGTGTAGAACGCAGTTGTGCCTGAATTTCAAGCTGCCATAAGAAATATCTGTATTAAAAACAAACTGAAGTTCAGATTTGAAAAATTTTCAGTCAACTTTTCGTTTAGTAGTACGCAGCTAAAAAGGAAAATCGAGACAAATTTTGACTAATACAGGGATGTGATATCAATTAAGGCCGTTTCAGACTATAATAAAAGTATTAATACTTTTGAGAAAAATAAAACCCTAACATGATAATTTGTAATTGTTTTTTGAAATTTTTCAAACAACAACAATTAGATCAGGGAAGCATTTTCTTCAACAGTGTTAATACTTGTATTATAGTCTGAAACGGGCATTAGTAGAGATTTTGTTCCGTCAACTGAAACAAAAATTATTAATATGATTATTTCGAACGTATTTGCTTTGTGAATCCAAATTGATTATTAGGGTAAGGTTCGTAACGTTATTATCAGAAAGAATTGGGCATGATTAATATTCCCAGGAACAAGGGAAAAATTAACATCATCTTAATTTTTCAACGTACACAGCAAAACAGAATAGCGCCACTTTCGGAAGCCGCTTCACTTCCATCGTTAGTGCTCACGTGTATTTGCTTAACGCCACTTGTCAGGTGGCTCTGTTGAATGTGATTTTAATTCTTATATATACAACTTTTTCTTAAAAATTGAATACGAGAATTAAATCACTCTCAAGCTGATATTAAAGTGTACTTTCCCAGCGTTGCCATCGGTTTATTTTTCTTCGTTCTCATTTTTCTGATTTTTTTCTACTCAAGACAAACTTTTTTGGTTTGATTTTATACTTAAGTATATATGAACATGTAAACATGTGAAAAGCTCAAGCCAGTAGCTAATTGTTTATAAATATGATTATTTCGAACGTATTTGCTTTGTGAATCCAAATTGATTATTAGGCTAAGGTTCGTAATATTATATTCAGAAAGAATTGGGCATGATTAATATTCCAAGGAACAAGGGAAATTGTTTGCTCACGGAATTTTTGACATTTTGTTTTCGTGTAGTCTTGTGAATAATTTTTTTATGTTTTGCACGTTATAATTAATAAATTTAAATGAATATACGTGAATGAAAACTAATTTCTCTTCACAAAAATTTTTTCCTGTAGAAATAAATGCAAAATTTCGAACCTGAATTTCAGGCAGAATTGCATACTAGGCTGTAAGCATAAACAATGTACGCATTATAGCTAATACATCAGTGAACGTTTAAACCACAGTTTAGTTTAGCTAAACTGATATTTAAATGTATATAGTTTAAACTCAACAGCTGTAAATCACTTCTCCGTGTATTAAGCATAGTTAAAATAATGTCAAAATGGCTGGTTTTGCAGCAGGCCATCGATGAAAATCATATCGTATCTATTGGTAGCTTAACCACCCAATTATATGAGTTTAAAAATGGTTTATGTGTTTACTGATTTATAGATTTGCTGGCTTAAACATATTTTAAACCAAAAAGTGAAATAAACTTGCACTGATTTAGATGCCCTTATGGCTCATAAATCAGTGAACGTTTAAACGATAGTTTAATTAAACTAAAAAGAAATTTAATTGTACCTTAAACTTAACAGCAGTAAATCACTTCCCATGTGTTATGCATAGTTTAAGCATTAATAATAATGAATGCATCACAATAAACGTAAAAATTGCTGGTTTTGCATCGGGCTATCGGAGAAGTTTAACCCTAGGGGGTTCAACCGGGTCTGTACACGCATTTTGCAAATAAACGTGTGCATAACTTTGTTAATTTACATATTAGATGCAATTCAGTCCATGACTTCCTTAAAGCGGCTACGGCGAACACAATGTAACTAGAACCTACATATTGAATAGCGCGCAAGCAAAAATAAAATGTACTTTTATTGTTCACATTGTCTGTTTCATATCAATAAACACATTTACACACACTTTCAGGACACCTCCCTATGTATGACCATACAAATCCCATGTAGATCTGCGCAGACCTAGTTGCAATAGTTAGCGCGAAAAATCCCTGAACATTCTAGGGCTAAATGCCCAATTGTATGAGTTTCTCCAATTTAGCTAAAATTTTTACCTCCACTCAATCAATATTGTGCTATTTTTGTATTTCACAAAATTTGAGCTTTGACCACTAGATGTCGCACGTTATAGATATTCGTATTGGGCAAAATATTTACCATAAATTTTTTAAATAATATATCACTTTGCTTAATTTTGGTAAATTTTCAAAAAATGTTGGCTCTGACCTCAATGGGCACGACTGAAAATTATCCGATTTTGCTAAAATTTTCACCACGTGAGTTTTATATGAAATGCCATAAGAATCCCCATGAATTTTGTTTAAATTAACAAAAAATAATATATATAGATATCAGTGCAACCCTAATGTACATATACACATACATATTTGCAAACTTCTAGGAGTTTCTAATGATTTCTTCGTATGGATATTTGTTTAGGTATTTAAGATTATTAACTTACTTTTCCATATTGGTTAAAGACAAATGTTTAGTATCAAATTGAACATTTGTCGGGTGCATTGAAAATTCGTTCATTCCTGTTGATGACATACTAGATGCTGAGTGACCTCCTCCCAGGCCCAGTGCAGCTGTGGCTGGCAGAAACGATAACGATGTAGACGTGGATGCATGTATGGGTGTTGGGATATCTTCGGGTAGGAATGTGAACTTTCTAGTATGTTCCAATTGTATTTGTGTCACAAAGATACTATGATCTGTTTTGATAGATAATGTTTGTCTCACACATAAATACCAATGCACAAACACGTGCAGTTAAATCCAAGCATGTTTAATATAACAACAAGTTGCATTAATGGAATATTGATGGATGTGTGTTTGTTTGCATAAATGATTGTATAGTTGTTGTTGATTTTTGTATTGGGTTGATGTTTCCAATGTTTTTTTTTCATGTTTGATGGATGCGTCATATCAACACATCAACAATAGACAGACATTGTGTTTTGTGTAGGGAAGCAAGTGCACAGTGTCAAGTAAAAAAAGCATATAAAAGATGAGAAAAGACAATAATGATTTTACATATAAAATTTATAATTTAACAAAAAAATTACATATTTAAGAGCTCTCAAATATTTTTGGTTTTACTACTTTCTTCTACAAAATTTTCTTTGTTTTATTGGATTTTAGTTAAAGTTTTTGTCATACGTTTAAATATCTTACCTGCTGCTCCTAGACAAATAATTTGATTATTAGCTGTGATTTGTAATAATTTAGGTGGAAAGTGATTTGTTGGAAATTTTATTTTATACAAAACTGGTGCATCCCGAAGAAGTTGTCCACGTGTTAACAATTCTATTTCGCCCAAATAGTTCTGCTTTCGATTAATAAAACAAATAAATAAAACAAAGCGAGTCAAATAAGATAAATAATATTATGATAATATAAATAATATTATGATATTAAATAATTCGAAACAGTGCAAACTTCATAAAATTTTAGATACAATTTTTTGGAAAGCTACCAGATAATGAATGGTACATATTTAAAACTTTGAGATATAAGAAAGTCCGAAAATAATATTTAACATAATTGGAAGTTATAAAACTAGATTTCAGTTTGTCTAATTAAACTATTCATTAATTATTTTTATGAAGAGAGGAATACTGAAGAGCTGACTAATTCGATACACCTTCTTAACAGCGCTTATGGCTTTTCTTTTATTGCACGTTTAATGCATTTGGAAAGACTGAGCGTCGTGAAGCTCTTAAAAAAAATTTTTTGTAAAAAAAATTTTAAAAAAGTTTATAAAAAAACGAAATGAGATATTAGTTAACAGTTTTGCGCTTTTAGTCAATTTGCCTTTCGAGAAAACGAAAATATTCTTTGGAATTAATGATAAATTTCGTAGCATTTTATTTAGAAAGAATTAATCACAAGACGATATTCCAAGAAACAAGTCAAACAACAGCACCCCCTGTTGGCTGAAGTAGTTAACGCGTTGACTACAAAGCAATGACACCGAGTTCGATCCCTGTGCCAGGCAAGTCATCAACATAATAAATATCTCTGATGTGCATTAGTGTAGTGTTGTGTTAATTGTTGTTGTTGTGGTTGGACTATTTAAGTGATGAAGGCATAGCACTGTTCACCAAGTATTACCGACAGCGATTGATACTGTTCTATGCTACTGTACATTACAGCGCCCCTCGTTGATAATGTTAGCAAAATCATCGATGAAGTAAAACAACTAATAAAATGGCTACAAATAAAGCGAAAGAAAGTTAATGCGTCTACTTAACACCAGTGGTAAAACTGCTGTAAAATTAACATAACGCGCAATAGTATAGTTGTAAAAGAGTTAAGCTTTCTATCTCTATCTCATTTCATGCTCTGTTCTCTCTACTCTATCCCTTTCACAAAGAAGATAACACACTAATTAATTAACTGCTACACTCTAAAACACTTTTATTAAAAATTAGGTCGATAATAGTCGGCAACACTTTACAGATTATTATCGACCTAAAATTACACACGCACTATTTTTGAACAAAATGTTTTTACTAAAACAAGCGATTGGCTGCGTGCAGCTTTGAACTGCGACTTCCTAACTGATAGTCTGACGTATCTACCATTCAGCCATAGCCGTATTATACTTTATGTTACATATTTTCCACTTCGACTGAAAGGTTTTTCCTTTAATAAAATAACTATAAAATCGATGCAATTTTAGACAAGGAGAATTTTTCAATACAAATTTAGACAATATATGATCATAAATTTGAAGTAATGTTTTAGGGTGTAGGCATTAACTGCGTGAGTGTGTTACTTTTCTTAAAAAAATCAACGTTAATTAACTCCAACCTGCACTAAAAGAAAAAAGCTTCGTAGTGGGAATAAAATCATTACTTACATTAATGCAATGTAAATTTTCATTAACATCATGAAACATTACATTACAGTGATGAAAATTAAACAAATGGTATGAAACTTCTCTAAGTAGATTTTTTTTTGCAAATTATATTGTTATTAATGACACGAAACACATTTCTTTCGGATAAGGAAAAGTTAAAAATATATATACGTACATATATATTAAATCATTAACTATATTTTATTAGGCATTAAGTTTGACACTACGCTGATGGACAAACTGTTATATCTCCGATGTAATTTGTCATCAATGCTATCTCAAGTGTCTTTGTTTTAGTTTTAAAGTTCAAGATTTTTTTCTCACGTCTGACATGTCGGCAAAAGATGTTCGCTGGGTTAGCACATATATTCAAACACTAATTGAAAAATAATTTAGGTCATATCTAGGGTTCCAGAAAACAACACTGTTTGAAATTACGTGAATACTTATTAAATAGTTTTTAAGCTTACCGTTGTTGGTTTTCCCCTCATTGAAAGAGTGACTCGCAAATGTAGCGGCTGACCAAAGTCTGGATTGCGCACAGACAGCATGCCAAACCATTCTGAGCCATCGAAACGATATTGAAACATTTTTGGGCAAGGATTTATGGGTATACCTTGTGTAAATACTTTATTTATATGTTCAAATATTAAAAACATGATGGTGGTAATGTGCAAATGCATTATTTCACTTTTAACTCCTTCTTCACTCTTGGCACTTGTTTTGTTAATTAAACTAAGTTTTTGTTTTTATCTCAATCATTTATTTTATTATGTATTTTTCTTTTTGCAGTTAGAACGCATGCAACTCAATTGCTAGAACGTTCAAAAACAACTGATTTTATTAAGACATTAAATATTATTACGAATGTCAAAAATATGTGAAAAATGTTTACATCTAAGTAAAAAAGAAGAAAAATAAAAATTCACTAAAAGTGATTGGATCATAAAAGCAACAGAAACACAGTGATCATAAAAATAAGAAAGTAATGAACCTGTGAATGAACATCATTAAGGGAAATTCCGTGAAATGATGCAACAGGTAAAAGAAAGAGTTTTAAGAGGAACATTTTTAATGAAGAGTAAACTTTTAGTTAATGAGTATGAATGACAGATATTACCCTTCTGTTTAATAAAATCATTATCGATTGGCGACAAGGTAAGAGAAAAGAAAATAAAAACATATATAGGCTGCAGATTAAAAAGAACTAATTATTAGTTTTTAATTATGCTACTGGTAATGAATGCATGCAAAGAGGATTAAAAGCAGACTAACAAGTACTGGTAGTAATTTTAAATAAATACCATTCAATATTTTTTCAAATAAAACAAACAACAACAGGTTTTATTCGGTATTGGAATATTATCATTATATTCTCAAGAGCATGCGTCAAAAATAAAATTTCCCCTCTTTAGTTTACGGCGAATTCAAATTTTAGACGGTTTGTACAAGTAGTGTTTAGTGTTTTTACATTTCTTTGTTGCATGCAACAAGTTGTAACCTGTTGTGTTGTAGTAATAAATTCATAAAAAATTTCTTCGGTAAAATAATGTAATATATGATCCATTTAAAGAAAAAAGCATTTATTGATGAAAATCACAGTTTCCATACCACAGCAAAATTTTAATTTGTTTGTCTGTATGTATGTATGTGTGTTGTATGGAAACGGTGATTTTTATCAATTGAATTCCTTCACTTAATTGTAAATAAAATCGACATTTCTCCATCCATTTTAATAATTTATGACTAATTTTATTCCTAAATACCCATTCCTATATCTTCTACAAGGTGGCACAGAATGAGCTAGATACGACATAACTTTTTTATATATGCGATTATTATATTTTTTTTTGAACAAAAAAAAAACAAAGAAAAATATATTAAAAAAAGTAATAAATTCAAACGATATAGCTCATTTTGCGCCACCCTGTGTAGTGTACACTTTGATGTCACCACTAACTGCGGAAACGGGTCAAGCGATTCCAACCAAAATTTCAGGGTACGTTGTGAATGGTCTGTAGATGGTTTATGTGAAGTTTGCACGAAAGCAGCTCAGTGGTTCCGGAGATATGACATTTAGATTTTCTTATATATTCCCATAGAAATATCAACAAAATTACCTCCGTAAAATCGGTAACTTTATATCTTCGAATCTAAGTAAGATAGACATAAAATTCTAAAAACAATATAACAAGATAGAATAACACGCGGACAGGTGTTTGGTACTTCTATGAAATTTGTACATTTAGGGGCCGGCAAAGGGTAAAAATATAATTTTGGTAGTTTTTTTGTTAGCCGTTTGTCTCCTAAAGTAATGAAGATAGACATTAAATTTGAAATGCATTCTTCTCTGCTTACGAAGCCCTCAAACACATATTGGTACTTTTTTGAAATTAGAATATATAAAGGTTAAAATTGGTAGCTCTTTTTGGTACATTTTTCCATACAACTATATTTTATGCACATTGATATACATACTGAATGCATGTGATTTTATATGATCACTAAGAAGGGATTTTGGAAAATTTAAGTTCTAAGGGGATTAAAAGGGATAAAAACGGTTAAAATCGGTAACCTTATATCACCGAATATAAATAAGGTAGACATAAAATTCCAAAAGCATCATGATACGATAGAAAAATGAGCGGACAGATGTTTGGTAGTTTTTAAAATTTGTACATTTATGGGCCAAAAAAGGGTAAAAATATAATTTTGGTACTTTTTTTGTTAACCTTTTATCTTCTAAAGTAATGAAGATATACATTAAATTTGAAATGCATTCTTTTCTCTTTATGAAGCCCCCAAACACATTTTGGTACTTTTTTAAAATTCGGATATATAACAGATAAAATTGGTAGCCCTTTGTGGTTTTTTTTTCAATACAACTATTTTCTATTCTCATTGCTATATATACTGCATGAATATATTTGTATATATGCACTAAGAAGAGATTTTTGAAAATTTAAATTCTAAGGGGATTAAAAGGCGTACAAACGGGTGAAATCGGTAATCTTATATCTCCGAATCTAAGAAAGGTAGACATACAATTTCAAAAGCATCACAATAAGATAGAAAAACGAGCGAACAGGTGTTTGGTACTTTTATGAAATTCGTACATTTAGGGCAGAAAAAGTGTAAAAATATAGTTTTGGTACTTTTTTTGTCAAGCCGTTTATCTCCTAATATAACAAAGATAGGAATAAAATTTTAAATGTTTTCTTCTCTTCGTTAGAAGCCCTCAAATGCACTTGATATTTGGATATATAAAGCGTAAAATTAGAAGCCCTTTTTGGTACTTTTTTTCCTGCAGAACTATTTGTTATGTACTTTGAATGAATATTTTGAATAGAAAAAAATTTTTGTATGTATGTTTCTTTTTCGATGCACGGATCCACTAAGAAAGGATTTTAAGAAATTCAAAAGCCAAGGGACAAAAAGGGGTAAAACGAGTAAATTCGGTAACTTTTTATCTTCGCATCTAACTAAGGTAGACACCAAATATCAAAAGTATCATTATAAGAACAAAAAACAAACGGACAGGTTTTTGCTACTTTTTTGACATTTGTATATTTAGTGGCCGAAAAAGGGTAAAAGCCACAAAAAAAACACAGAATTCATCCGAAAAACCCTTAAACGAAAACATTAAAAAAAGGCCCTAAAAATAAACGAAAATTGCCAAATGGCAAAAAGGGATATATGTATGTATAAAGTATTCGTACGGAAGCCTTGGTGTACGACTCCAAATCGCACTTAACTGAATTTATTTCTATACATTGATATATGGAATGAATATTTTTTATTGGAAGAAATTTGTATCTAGGTTTGCTAGCCGATTATAGATCCACTAAAAAGGGATTTTTGAAAGTTAAAATTTTAAGGGGATAGAAACGAGAAAAATTGGTAACTGCGGAAACATTATATCCCCAGATCTAACTAAGGTAGACAGACGTAAAATTCAAAAAAACATTAAAATTAGATCGAGAAAATGGGAAGGGATTTGGATACCTTTTTTTAATTTTTGCATTTAAGGAAGTAAAAGAGTAAAAATATAATTTGATACTTTTTTTGGAACCCAATTATCTTCTAAAATAATAAAGATAGAATTTAATTTAAATTGGTTTCTTCTCTCCTTAAGAATCCCTCAAATGCAATATTTGCACAAAAATCGGATAGCGAAGCACACTGGGTATTGCTAATTCTAATTAATTATTAATATGTAAAATTTTTGTGCTCTTAATTTTTTTTATTAATATTTGAAAACAAACAAAGTTTGATGTGCATAAAAAACTATTTTTCATGCACATTCATGTTTTTTGAAGCCCTAAAGAAATAAATCGCTTCATAATTCGCTTTAGAATATGAGCTTGTTCAGAAGCTGATTTCATAGCGTCACAACAATGCTTGTTTTGAAGCGAGAAAAATATTTGCTTTTTACTTATACAAAAGCTTCGTACACAAGCTATACAAAAAAAAACTGATTTTATAGTGCTGATCCAAAGTACATTTATAAACGAGAATGAAGAGTAAGTTTATTTGAGTTTCTTGGTGCCGTTTTGCAACAGTGCTTTTGGTCGAGTGATTGGTACGTTGGACTTCAAACCTGAAGGTTCTTAGTTCGATACTAGTTGAAGTTAAAATAACAAACATTGAGTAAAAATATTATATTAATAAAAATAAATAAAGTAACGAAATAAGAAAAATTCAAAATGGCGTTAACGACGCCAATCCACATCGAACTTTTTTTTTCATATATTTTCAGTTATAGTGCTGAAAATGTTGATGATTTTCAGCGCTTAAAAAGCGCTTTTGTGAACAAAATGTGGTACTCCAATCCGGGAATTTGCCATACAAAAATCAGCAGCAATATCAGCAGGTTTGTCAGCGCTACTTTTATTCCATAATAGTAGAAACCTGCTTTATTGGAAGCAAGTTTTTACTGGGTAGTAATATTAGTCATGCCCATTAAAACAAATCTGTACGTGATAGAAAAAACTGAAAACGGACTTGAATTTTCCACGTATTTTTATTTAAAAGCTCAAAAAAATATTTTTTGCAAACCAGTGTTATTAGGAAAGCCCCCATATCTGAGATTATTTATTCTATAAATTCCATGTTCTCTTGGCTTTTCCAGCGATACCAGCTGCTTAGATAAAGATGTTTTATATTTTTGTTATCTGGCTAGGTAAAACTTTTACTTTAGAATTTTTTTTTAAATTTATATTTTTAAGTTTTGTACATGTGTATGTATGTATGTATGTATGTATGTATGTATGTATGTATGTATGTATGTATGTATGTATGTATGTATGTATGTATCTGTGTTCTTACCATTATGCATAGTAATATTGTATTTTTACGTTAAGTTAAACTCCAAGCATCTGTCATTGTGACTTCATTTTGTCTAATGCTGGGATTTGTGAAAATTTTTTTTGGCGAGGGAACTTACAAACGAAATAACTAATTTATGGTGCTCATCAACCACACGTACTCATGTAAGCACTTTTAGTATGACAGCAACATGTTAACGTACAACTTAGTACTACTTCTGAAATGGTATACAATCGAAAATAAATGTTACAAAAAAAAAGTAATAATAATAGAAAATGTTTCTTAAGCAAACGTCATTTTATTTAAGCTGTTCATCTCGATGGTTAGAATTTCAATGTTTGTAAAATGAAAATAATATGAGCACGTATATGAACACAAACATTAAAATGGAAAAATTCATTCAAATTTTCAACACAATTTTTACTGTCATTTCCGCATTGAACTGTAATTTAAACTCCTGGCATAGCGAAAACTCACAAATGTTAAAAGGACTTAACAACATTTAAAATTTTTCTTTTGTTTCATTTGAAAACAAAGTGATACAAATTTCGTAGTGGAGAGTTTATAATAAAATTGTGTTATAACTTAAGAAGTAGTTCATAGAAAATGTATTTCTCTTTTTCTTACAATTCTTAAATATAAATATGAGATAAGGAATTATTACTAAAATGTATATTTGTAAAACTTTATTAAATAAAACTTTTTCTGTCACAGTTAATATTTAAGGTTATAGCCGGATGTGGGGCTTTCTTAACTCTAAAACTGCTACGAGAGTGAAACTAAATTGTAAATTTTTTTTCAAAATCAAAAAGCCAAAAAAGTAGTTAGTTACTTTTTCATTGCACAGACACAAGAATGATTGTGTTGATAGTGTTATGCTGTCAATGTTGGTGTGGTAGGAAAAGGATTTCCGGTGGCTAAATAGGATTTTTGAAATAACAAAAAATACCCTTGAGTAAATTTGTTTTACAGAATTGTAATAGTTACTCACAGATACAACTCTATAAAAGTATTTGTTTGTTTATAAAAATTTATTATATAAATTTAGCATTTGACTAACAAAAAAAAGCAACTTATGCACACACAGAAAAATGTCAAGGTAAAATCGTCGAAGGGCAGGTTATTTTAACAGTTTTCGGTAGTGATTTTGCTTCATAGGTGTGTTATGATAATTCAACATCATTTACAATAATCTTGCGAGAATATTTCTCCTTTTTAAATAACTATATTTCATTTTGATTTAATGTTCCAGTACTGAAAAATCAAAATGAAAGTGATACTGAAATACCACAAAGAATCATGTTCAATCAGAATTATTTCAAGTTGAAACAATGTGAATTTGATATTGAAACAGCACGATAACAACACACGACCAAGCACAACAGTGAATTGCAGCAATGAACAAAACAAACAAATTCCAGCACACTTAAACAGCAAATTATTTCATGTAAATTTAATATGATTTCCAATCAAAATGGCGTCACGTTGATAACACCGCGTGACAAATTTTATTTTTTTTCTATTTGGCAGAAACACCACTATATATACATTAATCTAGAGATAAAAGATAGTCAAACTGCGTACTTGGTTTTTCATTTCCTCGTCTTTTGTCCTTTTTAAAGGACTTAACATTTTTCAAGAATGCTTCTCTTAAATATATTTTTTTTAAATAGTAGTATTTAAATAAAAAAAATTCAAATAAAAGTGAAGGCTCTATAGAATTTTATGAAAATATTTATGTACTTCAATTCGCCTAAACAAAAATATAAAAAAAATTTCTTTTTAAAAATATATCCTTCCATATCCTGAAAAGTTTTCACTAAAAACTGTTTTAAAAATTATATGTTGCAACCGTAAATTAACTCTATAAGACTTCGAAATTGTATGACTTTATCTCTCTTAGTGGAAAAGCTGTAATTGGCTTTTTCCCGGCACAAATTTTTATAAAAATTGTATGTAGAAAATTAATTTATAAAAAACAACCATCAATTATGGGCCAAGAGGAATATGTGCGCATTTTAGAGTTTATTTATTGCTCATATATATCTCTATATATTTTGCAAAGCAATCAATGAATGATTTTGAAGAAAATATTAGAAACATTGTTTCCAAGGACATCTTCTAAATTTTTGTTCAGTTGTTCTTAAACTTTTCTTGCATATCCTTGGCACCAAAACTACTATCAATTAATCTAGAGACTAAACATGGGCTAACACGTACTTGGATTTTCATTTCCTCATCTTTTGTCCCTTTTTAAGGACTTTACATATTTTGAGGATGCTTATTTTAATACTTTTTTCATATTAATTAATATGTACATATTTTTTTTTAGCAAAACGTAGTTGTAAATTAATCTGTTAAAATGTATAAGAGAGACAAAATCATAAAATTTTTTCGGTCTAATAGCGCTCATTAGGTCTACAACATATAATTTTTAAAAGGGGTTTTGATGAAAATTTTTAAGGATATAGAAGGATTTTTTGAAGACACTTTTTTTGGTCAAATCAAATGAAGAAAATATATTATAAAATTCTACAAAACCGTGCTTTATATTTGGTACTACTATTGCTAAAAATTTTTCATTTTAATATGAAAACTTAAAATAAGCATTCTCAAAAAATGTAAAGTGCCTTAAAAAGGACAAGAGATGAGGAAATGAAAAACCAAGCACGTAGTTAACCTATGTTTAGTCTCTAGATTAATATATATATAGTGATTTTTCTGCCAAGGATATGAAAAAATAGTTGTAGATCAACTCAAAAAAAATTTAAAATATGTCCTTGCAAACAATTTTTCAAATATTTTCTTCAAAATCTCTATTAGATTGTTTTGCAAAATAAGTATATTTACTTAAAACAAACTCTAAAGTGCACACACATTTTACGTTTTTATCGCTCTCGGCTCAAAATTAGTGGTTGTTTTTATAGAATTATTTTAAGGCTACAACATATAAAAAAATTTTAATGACAACTTTTAAGGATATGGAAGGATATATTTTTAAAAGAACATTTTTTAAAATAATTTTGTTCAAGGGAACTAAAAAAAATATTTTTATAACATTAAGGCAGTTGACATTTTAACATTAAAAATTAAATGAACTTTTCGTTAAGTTTAAATGAAATTTCGTTTATTTTATATTATAATTTTAGTTAATTAATATATATGCGTAATATGCAGGTTTGAGTTGATAGTTATTATATCAGCTTTAGTTCAATACTTCAATTAATGTAAAGTGATTGAATATAAGAAGATAACAACACCTCGGACTAGTGCCCATCTTAGTAGTGACCTCGAAATCAGTACTGATCCGTTCTGCTAGTCTGATAAGATATTTTAATATTTCACTCTTACCTACTTGAGTTTACATTAATTGATGTATTGAACTTTCAACTTAAATTTCAGTTAATTTTACGTATAGAATGTTTTGAGTGAACACATCAATGGGGTGCAGCAGCCTCCAAAAATAGTAAGTTGATCAGTTTTGCTGGATTGTTGTAATACTTGTCTTCTGCTCTGTTTATTTATTTACTTAAACATTGTTAGATGTCTAAAAAATTCTTAGATGAAAAACTTATATGTGACCTTCTCCGAGAAAAGGGACCTAGTGTGTGAAAATGAAGTTTTGGGGCAAACACATTTAAAGTTTCATAACGCATCATCACTTTGAACACACCTTCAGTTGGGAGATACCCGTTTTTTGACACACTAGGTCCCTTTTCTCGGAGAAGGTCACATGTAATATAAAAATACACAAGTATTATATAAAAGAGACAGAAAAACATCTAAGTGAAATACTCAAAAAAAATTATGTGTACAGGCGTGGCACTGCCCACCTTTTTAATCATAATATAGTATTGCTACGGGAACTCAATATGTGTGCAAAGTTATACTAAAATTGTTCAGCTAAAATTACTTACATATTTGAAAAGGTTCACTTTGTATGGTCACGACAGTGACCACCTTTTTAATCGTAATGCTGTATTGTCACGGAAAATCAATGTATGTATGTATGTGCAAAAGGTTTCGTAAGGGTTTAGTGGAAATTATAGAAAAAGCTGTCGTCACAGAAAGGCAAAAGTGAAACTAAATAAAAGCTTTTAAATGAACAAAGCTGGTTATATGATTACCAGTACTATATGGGTGATTCTCTATTCAAATGCTTTTTTTTTGTGTCCGTTAAAAGGATATTAAAATATTTTATAAAATAAACGCATAAATTTGAAAATGAAAACTGCTTTAGCATGATTTAATATATTAAAAATAAATGTACATAGTTTTTTTTTGTGTAAGACTGTCCATTATGTGTTAAAAAAGAAAAACGAAAATACTGTTTATACTCTCTTCATACAAAATGACGTGTCCGTAGAGCCATTCTGATGATTAAGAAACTATGAATTTTTCCAAAAACGAGATTAAATATATAAAGGTTTTAGAATATTTGCATTTGCTTCTCTTATTTCACATGTCAAGTATTTTAAAAATAATAGAAATTATATATATTTTTTAACGAATTGTTGTTGTACGTAGTTTTCTGTATTGAGTGTTACTCTGTTTTAGTACTCTTCATTACTCCGTTTAATTATTTAAATTGCATTAACAACATACTCTAAAACAGCAGCATAGATTTGTAATTCTAATCCCGATATTCATAGAATTTAAAATGAGTTTGAAGTTTATTTTATTTGAAATCTCTCATACAAAATTTTCTTAAAATAGATTTCAAATACATTTTATTTATTTATGAATATGGAAATAAATAGTTAAAAGTTTTGTGAACTTTGTTAAATAGTATTATATTGCAAGACGTTTCATCAATCAATCATGGTTTGTATCCAAAAAAATTTTATTGAGTGTTACCCATATATTTTTTAGTTCAAGCGAAATTTTTTTAGTGTTTATAATTTTTTTAGTTTGTATAAAAATGTATTGCGCGTTACGTTAACAATATTATTTATTTATTTCTTTAATATTAAACTTATAGCTAAATATAAGATCAATATTAGGAAGTGAAAGCACTAGCTACCAGGGCCATCGGCTATTAACAATATTTTTAAATGGATTTTATCTATAAATTGGAAGTCGGCTAAAAATTTTATCACCAGCAGAAAGGTAGAAACGATATAGAGAACATTATCCATTTAGAAAATTTTTGTTTTGCTTTGAAAAAATTTCGTTTATTTTTGGTTGTTATATTTAAGAAGAATGCATTAGGTCGTAACTTGCTATTTAAAATTGACATAACTTTTAATATTGTCGGTCTGCTTTATTAAAATTAGTCTTTTTTGAAAGATTATGTGTAAATGTTTGTATATAATTATTTTAAGTGATACAAATTTTTAATTTTTCCAAGTAAAAAATAAAAAAGTGTTCGTAACTTTTAATTTCGTCCTGGGATTATTATAATATTTTTCGAGAGTATATGTATACTGCTTTCAAGCCCTATACTCATTTTTGGTGGTGTATATTTTTCGCAAAATTAATCAGCAGAACAACCTCAAAAGAATATGTAACGCTCAATACACAAAACTCTTAAAAAATCTTAAAATATTATTTTATTTCAGGATGCATTGAATGAGGCGAAAACTATAATATGAATCCTACCTTCTCATATTTCTATTACTTAGATACATTGGTAAAGAAGAAAAAAAATACACAAAATGTACACTTAATATGAGAATCACCCATATATGTGCCCATATAAATGAACATATATTCAAGCATTTCACGTAAACATAACCATCATTTCTAACAAATTTAATTCAATCTTACATGATAAATATGCATGAGATAAAACGAAGTAAAATAATACAATAACGTTGGTAAATTGCCTATTTTAGGAAAACAAACGAAAGCAATTTACTTTAAAAATGATGATGTATATATATGGTGGTTACGCTTGTTTCCCGAAATACTTTTCTTCTCTGAGTTTCCCTTAAGTTTATAAAATCGTTAGAAAACTTTTTATGCTTGAAAGGTTGTCAAGTAAGAAATATATGTTAGAAAATCATTCCACATTAAACTTTTAAATAAATACAATAAACATAAAAGTTTTAATATTTAAAAGACCTAAAACACATATGTATGAACACTTATTAGATAGACCCTGCAGATAACGCGACTAGTCAATACACGCATAAAAATTATACTCCATAGAGGACTAGTACTAGTTCAAAGGTAGCTCAAGTGTATGGAGGAAAAATTGTCGATTTAATATTTCGTTGTCCTAGGGCTGGACCATATAAACCAGCATTGCAATATTGGACTAGTCTATAAGCTAAGGAGTGATTTTTCAAAAGGGCTTATGTTAAGCCAATTTTAAATTATGAGAAAAAAAATTCAGGAGCTGTTTTTTTAATGTGTTCAGCTGAAAGCATTTATTCCAACTTATTTGTAGTTATTGTAAAAAGTAAGAATCATTTGAAAATGTGCCCTTTTGTCGGAAAACATTTGGAAAGGTGACAGTTTAATGTAGTATTTCCTGGATACTTAAGTCTGTTATTCTAACACTTGCTTGATAAGGTGGTCCGAGGGGTAACACGCATGCGCAGTGGCCCTAGGCGATACAAGTAAGCACTTACATCTTTAGGATTTTTTTTGTATCAGACTCTAACATTTAGGTTGAAGTATGCTCTTTTGTACTCAACCGTGCTTTTTATCCGTTAAAACGATGGCGTTCTTAGGTTTGTTCAAGATTGGAAGTGAAAATAAGCCCTTTTGAAAAATCACTCCTCAGCTAATCTATTTCCCTACTTGATGAAGCACTCAAGTTTTCTTGTATTAAAGATTGCTTATTCGATTTGCAATCGTTAAAACGCGAATTCTTGTCGCTAAATTAGAAACTCTTGTTAGCAAATGACATGGTCCATGACTGCATTACAAAGGACCATGTTGTAACTAGTCCATTTCAGCCAAAATAGAGAACGCAGTCCACTGTTTCAAAGTTTACAAATATACACACCCAGATAATATTAGACTACGGGGTCTGTTTTACCTGAAATGGACTAGTTGCAACATGATACTATGTAATGCAGTAATGACATTTCCAAACAAGAGTTGGCAGTTAGCCGACAAGTGTACGGGTGTTAACGATATAGTGCTCCATCGAATAGTGACATAGAGTAGTTTTAAGACTACTGCAGTCATGAAATATGTCATTAACAAAAAAGAGTTCGCAGTTAAGCAATAAGTGTTCGCGTTTCAGCAACTGAAAATAGTACATGCGTGTATGGAGTAGTCGCGTTATCTGCAGGGCGCATGTAGAACCACACACAAACACAGTCACACACATACACACTTGAAATGCGCTTAGACCCATTAAACGTTCCAAATTCGCTGGGTTTCTTTGAGTTTAGACGTAGTACTTGAACTTTTTTATAACCCCGACGGTTTTTTGAGACTAAAATTTAAATTGAAATTGATGTTAATTTTAAAGTGAACGTTTGATATATGGAACTTTGTAAATTTGACAGTAAATGCTATTATCGATTTTATGTCCAAGCGTAAAGTAAATAAATTTAAAATTAAGTTTCCCCGGTGTTAAGTAGAGATGTGCAAACATCATGATTTAAAAATAAAATATTCCATGTAATCGTGCGTAATTTTTAAATGTACTTCTCGCCCAGTCAAGAATTTAGTTTCATTTTTAAGAATTTATCGCCGAAAAATACCTGATGTTATTGATTTTGGAGTGGTAAAGGGTGTGCCCACCGAAATGATACAAGTTGAACGCTCTAATATACATATGGCCAGCGGCGAATACTGCCTACCATAATTACATCTCTTTAGTGATGTTTGCCACACATTGTGTTCAATGAATGCTAGCTTACTAAGTGTACGACGGTAGTGTATGGAATTCACAAGAATGAATTTCGTTCATCTTTTGTACCAAGGCGTCTTTTGAGCTGCCTACTGCTAACTTACAATGTGTTCGAAGAAGTGTTCAGGACATTTCCTAGCTGCTCAGAATGTAAGCGAAATTATATTCGAGTTGCCTACTGCCAGGTTACAGTGTATTCAAAGAAGTCTTCACAATGTCTTCCTGGATGAATACTTCAGTATCTCGCTTACTTTGTGTACAGGTGGAAGGCGTTCACTCGACAAATGCGGCAATGCATTTAAAAATGTATACTAGGTTCGTATATGAGATGGTGTTCATTGCTATCTTATATGTGTGCATCAGATCATCGTTTCTGTAATTGAAACTTTCGACGCTGTGTATTTTTAAATATGTTTTATTTTATTCCTTCTGCGACAACAAAACACAGAATAGTAGAAGAATTTATTCCTTCACTCTAACTTAAATGATTTACATTTTAACAGGGAGTTAAATATGTTAGAAACAAATTTGTTTGTGAGATGGGTAAAAAAAATAACCAAAAACAAAAATAAATTTGGAAAAGTTTTAAAATATTGCCATAATGTTTCCATAGTTAAAGTTGAAGTTATTCTGTATAGGCAAACGCTATACAGCAATAATAGTGCAAACACATAAATGACGTTAACTGTATGTTATTTTTGTCTGCAAATTTAAATATTTGTTGATACATAATATGTATGTATATGATTTTTTTCTTATGTTTGAAAATTTGTAGTTCTATTTTGTTATCAACGATTTTTGTCTAAATATTTGTGTGCACACAGAACCCCAAGTGCACCAAAACATTCCTTTGAAAGGTGAAGTATTTCGCCAACTGGAAGGCCTTTGTAATGGAGATCTTTAAATTTAAAGATATGTAATGATTTAATTATAAAAACCCTATAAGCAACTCAGTTAATTTTTAACGCACTTTAAGCTTAATATTTCGCAGCTAATGGTGGTTGATGCCTGGATTACTTAATGGAGTCAACTGACTATTTTAACATTACGATGTCCTAGGCGGTAGTCAATTGCCCGACTCTGAATTACTCTCTAGCTAACTTAAAGTGAACTTTACTTACGTCAACTGGTAGTTAGTCTGAAAAAAGATGATGCTGGGGCTCGAACTTAGTATCACACGTTTTGTAGTCAACGCGCTGATCACCCAGCCAAGGTACCATTTAAAATAATGACAGCAAAAACTTAATATAGACTCAAAATGAGTTTAAAAGTAGCTGAGAGAGTAGAATTGTCCTATAAGCAACTCAGTTAACTTTTAACGCACTTTAAGCTAAATATTTCTCAACTAATGGTGGTTGATGACTGAATTACTTTTAATGGAGTCAACTGACTATTTTAACATTGCGATGTCCTAGGCGGTAGTCAATTGTCCGACTCTGCATTACTTTCCAACTAACTTAAAGTTAACTTTATTTAAGTCAAATGGTAGTTAGTGTGCAAAAAGATGATGCTGGGGTTCGAGCTATGTATCACACGTTTTGTAGTCAACGTGCTGACCATCCAGCTAAGGTTCCATTTAAAATAATGACAGCAAAAAGTTAATATAGACTCGAAATGAGTTTCAAAGTAGCTGAGAGAGTAAAATTGTTAGCTCTCACCAAATCCCATTATGCACTCAACTTAAGAATTGATTTTGGGTCAGTTCTGGGTTACATTGTAGTTAGCTTTTAGTTAGTCTAAAATAGTTAACTATAAGTTGATTATTTTTGTAGTCGACTACAGATTTGCTTATAGGGTGGGTGTTAGCTCTCGCCAATTTCCATTATGCACTCAACTTAAGAATTGACTTTGGGTCAGCTCTGGATTACGTTGTAGTTAGCTTTTAGTTAGTCAAAAAAAGTTAAATACAAATTGATTATTTTTGTAATTGGCTAGAGATTTGCTGGTAGGGAAATTATGTATTTACATATGTATGTGTGTAGTAGGGTAAAGGTGGCCCTATATTTAGAAAAAATGCTTCGAATCAAATTCTCACCCCGCTGAAATATTCGAATAGTCCAAAAACTAATGTGTACCCATTTTTAGACCGAGTGAGATATGTTCAGAGGTAACTCAAAGCGACTGAACTCTTAAAAAATATAAACGAATATCGGAACGGGTTAACGTTTATAAAAAGGGCCGGTATTTGTTCTTGGAGTACATTTGATTTTTACGAAAGTATTTGGAGAGTATGCCTTAAAAAAAAAATCGAATTCGGAAAATAAGGGAACCAAGAGAATATACGTATTCATATCATATATTTACATATTAACCTGTCTCTTATGTTTCGAAGTTGATTTTTCTACGTATAACCTTGAAATACTTTCGTCATGACGATATATACTCCAGTAAAAAATATTGGCCTGTCTTACGAACGTTAAAAAAATCGGGTCCCAAATACGTTTCTGCGTTACATCGGAATTGGGATTCCAGTTAAATCCCGAATGCGTTTACATGAAAATTTCTGGTCAGATTGTACATAAATATATGCAAAATATTATGTTTTCTTGTTTTATATACTAATACATAGTATATAAAAACTCTCATTACTTGTAGAACATTATATCATTCAAATATTCGCTTCTGGCCAATCTATATGCGATTATTTGGCTGAGGTAATTTTTTATAGCATTTTCAACTATAACTTGAGGGATGATGGTCTTGGCACTGAAACGATGCAGGTTTGTCGATACTCAACAAAAATAAATTTGGTACAAAGCAGCAGTAAGATTAAATAGAAGGGCTTCGCAGATGCGCAAAAGCACACAGTGCATCCCCTCTGCACGATGTTGCAATAACGTAAGCGAATGAAGAAATTTAACGCACACACGGGGAAGGTGCTCGGCCATTTATGTTTTTTCATGTTTTTTAAATCCGAAGTTTTTTTTCAACTCAAACTTTTTTATAGTGCATCCTCTCTCGCTTACGTGGATACAAATGTGGATGCGAGTATTATTTTTACTTCGTAATTTTATTTTTTATTCTTCCATTGAATTGTGTATGAAAATAAATCTGCCTCGGTAGCTTATTGGTTAGTGTTCTAGCCTACCATGCGGAGATCGTGGTATCGATTTCTGATTCAATACGCGAGCAAAAAGTATTTAATAAAAGTAAATTATAGTGAAATATAGTTTCCAATTCTATTTGTACCACTTAATACATAAACAAATATAAAAACAACATAAAATAATTTCAAATAAAAAATTTATCCAAGTGTAGATGAAATTGTGATATAAAGAGCAAAATTTTTTTTAGTTACATATATACTTATGAAAAAGACATTAGTTTAATGCATCTGAGATAGACAGAAAGACGGTCATATCTCCGCACCTACCAAGTGGGACATCCCATACAAAAATCATATAATACCGAAGCAGGTTGGTAAAAGGGAGAGTACCGAAATATCTCCCTTACAAACCTGTTTCCGGTAGACGGATATTTTTGTTCGGAATAGATCCGGCTCTAAACAAAACACTACAGAAATAATGATGCAACTGTGACTTGAGATCTTCACACAAAACATCCATGATGGCTTACCTTACCGATTTCCGGAAATCATATGTCTTCTACGTCAATATTTTGAATGTGGTGAGTGAAAGAAAGAACAATTTTATTTAAAGTACTACCAATATCGGAAACTTGAATTAGATTACCCTTTATTAAAAAGCAAATAAAAGAAAATCGAAATAAACTAAACGTTGGTAATACTCATGCTAGTTGAAATTTTCGAGAAAAATTGTCAATTCAGTAATTGGGCCTAAAACTTATAAGGTACTGTGTTGATAGTGATCATATGTATATCAAGTGTGTCTATCTACATATGTGAAATTTTTTCCATATCCATGCATGCTGAATATTCATGGCAAAGGATTTATGTATTCAGCACAATCTGCTTCAACAGTTGTTTGTTGTTTCGTTCATGTTGAAAGAGCTTTACAGAATCCAATATACATACATACATAGTACTCGTGCACTTATTTTCCAGTTACCATAGTAAATACATATCGACATATTATATATACATACATACTTACATCGCCGTAGGCCAAGTCTTCGAGACATCATCGATGCATGTGCGAAACAACTATCTATCATCGACGACGATATGACGACAGTCTAGCCCAACTATTGACGACATCTTCGGACAAAAGAGAATAGAAGTCGTTGATGACAACGTTAGTAACATGCTACTAAAGTTGTTGTCAATGAATAATAATAAAATTAAAAAAATGCATGCTACCACCAGCCCACCGAGGTACTTAAAAAACTCTTGTCATCAATAAAACTGTACACAAGGCACTTTCGAAGCAATTGTTACTATTGTTGTCGTCAAAAAGGCTTTGTAGCACAAATTTTGATAATTTTGTAAGGGAAAATTCTCTATACACGACAATTTATATCAGCTTGTGACCATACGAATCATTAATTTTATGGCAGACAACATCGATGAAAATGACGTCGGTAACAACTGGGACTACAGGGATATGTTTATAGTTTGCCGATTTGTGTGTTTGGATGTGTGTGAAGACTTACAAATGGTTCGAAAACATAATAGTAAACAAGAAGAATTAAGACAGGGAAGATCAAAAAAAAAATTTTAAAACATATAAATAGAATACACAGTATTAAACTAAAATGTTTAAACAATTTCAATTACGCAATGAATAATTTTAAATAACTCAGAACTAGTTTAAATTGAAGTCGTCCTTTAAAATTTAAATTATGTTTTCTTTAAAGGATTAATTTATGCTAGGAACACAACTGACACGAACGAAGAGTTTTTGGTCGCGAATATTCGTCGCCAAAAATAAAACATATTTGTGTATATGAAAATACACACAATAACGGCGTCGGACGAAATTCGCCATACGCGGCGATCTCTGAATAGACTTATTTCTATTTCTTACGGCGGGGAACGATGAACAAATCAGTACCAAGTGACCATGTTTGGTTTTAGTTTTCAAGTGTTTCAGTAGATAAAGTTACTTTTTGCTTTAATTCTTTTTTTATTTTATAGCATTTGAATTAAATATAGATAATAATTAACTATACAAATTTTTGTTAGTGGTTAATGTGTTAATGTTTAATTTTTCAAGTATGTACTTTTTTTTTAATATGGTCACACTTTGCACAAACAGTAAACAACTTTATCAATTGTAACAGCTGTTGCGTTTTCGTCGCTATTGTGCTTAACACGACGAATTTGCACAGCCAATTTTTATCGACGAATTCGTCGTGTTGGGCGAAATTCGTCGTTCGTCCCAGTTGTGTTCCCAGCATTAAGTTGTGAGTACACTTTTTTATGCTACGAAACAGGAATACATATTAAGGCTGTTTCAGACTAACTATAATACAGGTATTAATACTTTTGAGGAAAATGAAGCCGTGACATGATAAATTGTTAGGTATTGTTTTTTTTTTTTAATTTTCAATCTAATAAGAAAGCTTTTTCTTCAAAAGTGTTAATACTTGTATTATAATAGTCTGAAGCGGCCTTTAGTAAAAGTTTTTTTTAATACAGTACAAAAACAAAAACCAAGGAATTTAGATATAAGCTTTTTTGTAGAATGTAAGTTGTGCTAACATGAGTCTGACAATAGAAGAAACAATCGGCACAAATGCAAATAGCCTTCTAAAAGTATCAGCCAAAACTATTATGGCAAAATTAAAGATTTTATATGTTTAGAGTAAACAAGGTAAAGGGCTGAGCAATTTTATATTCTCTGGTTAATATGCGTGGCTACCTACTGCACGCAAGCATTCAAGTAGAATAAATAAGATTCCGTTTGGACTGAAGCTTATATTCTCTATTATGGACCGCTTACGATGTCTTTAACATTTACGATAAGTGAAAGGATTTTTTCTAAGACAAGTTTTAATGTTTGAGCCAAGTTTACATATTTTCTTTATTGGAATTAATTACTTTATGGCATATGTTTATTATATGATTAATCGATTAATCCAAAATTAACCAATAACACTATGCAACAAGACAAATGGCGGGGAGTACCATTATATTTTTTTGATATGTTATAGTCCCTTAAGTGCAAAAACAGTCGAAATTTCAAATTCTATGGATAAATTTTTTTTATTAATTTTTTTTTCATATGGGATTTTTGAAAGGCTGCTCCACTGATTTTATCATAACTTATGAAGGGACTCTTTAGTTTTATTGCTAAAATCACTAAAAAATTTAAATAAAATTACCTTTAAGCCGTTTTAACATTATATTTTTCTATACTCAATGGTTTCAGAATTATTCAGAACGCAATGACGAAAAATATTTTTTTATGCCAAATCGAAATAGTTCTAGTTTTTAAAAATTTATAAAAAAAACTTAAAATTGCAAAATGATACCATTTTTATTTACTGGCCGTAAAGCTACATATAGCACAAATAAAACAAGCTCTACTTTACGAAAATCGATCGATAAATATTGATTTTAATCACAATAAAGTGAAATTACCCGATTTTTGCAAAAAAATTGAATTTCGGAGGCGCTGCTCCACCGATCTTATCATAACTTGGAAAGGGCTATCCAATTTCCTTAAAAAAAAACAAAACAACTTGGAATAAAATTACCTTTAAGCCATTCCAACATTAGTTTTTTATATACTCAATGATTTCGGAATTATTCATATCTCAATGATGAAAAATTTATATATTTTTAGGCAAAATTGGAAAATTTGCATTTTTTATATATGTATATGAAAAAATCGAAAATGGCAAAAATTAAAAATTTTTTTAACAAATCATAAATAAAATAATCTATATTACAAACAAAATAAGCTATATTTCTTGAAAATCGATAGATAGATATTTATTTTATTCATAATAAAGTGATATCACCTGATTTTTGCTAAAATTGCGAATATTTACAATGTACATCAAAATCATATTTTTTCCAAATAAAAAGGTTTTTACAACTGCTTTTGGTAGAAGTCACAAAAAAAAAAAAACACACACACACACACATATATGTACGTGTATAGGCGTTTTGAAAGTTTACATCTGAGTTTTATTTTACGGGGACTTCAATTATCCCCAATTTGCACATAGCTATAATGATTCGACATAATATATCTTGCAGGCCTTACCTTTAGCGTATAAGATGTATTCAGCACTCCTATGTAATATAATACGCTTAACATTTTTGTAGAAGATTGCAACCCCCTAGAGATTCGAAGTATGGGTCATCTTGGCTTTCAAATAAATAAGGGGCGAAAAACTTCTCTTCAGAGGCGATATGGTGAACTTAATTGTTCCACAAAAATTTTCCTCGTGGTGTTTTACATAAAATTGTTAAAAACATCACAAGCTATTCTATGCCGAGCGAGTATAACTATGTGCAAAAAGGATGAAGTTTAAGTCCCACTAAAATAAATCCCAGATGTAAATTTTTTGTGACTTCTCCTAGAATCAGTTGCAAAGAACTTGTTATTAAAAAAAAGTGGATTTTGTTGTACAGTGTAATTATTCGAAACTTTTGAAAAAATTAGGTGAAATTAATTTATTACGAATAAAATCAATATTTATCCATCGATTTCTTGAAATAAAGCTTATGATCAGTTAATAAAATTGGTAAGTTTTTGCCCTTTTCGATTTTTTTTATAAATTTTTTAATAATAAAAATTTTCCAATTTTGCACAAAAAATGTATTTAATTTTTTTGGTTTGAGTGCAGTTTTAATTTAGTTTTCGAATTAAATTATATTTTTGGTTAGAGATAAATGTGAAGCATGTAGACAAGGAAAACATATTTTTTGACTGCACGGAGGCTTGAACTGCCATGTTTCGATAGCTCCCGCTAATCTCGTCAGAGTTCTTTTCCACGTAGACAAACTCCACCAAAGTCGGTCTTAGAGCTGTATTTCATTTGATATTCACTTTTTCCTTTATGTCTTTTGTTAAGCTTCTTGTTATTTCTCTATTCTGTGTGAATGTTTGTTTGTTCAGTTTTATTTCAACATTTACATCCTTTTGTTAGCTGCCTTTAGAGTTTAACAATTATGAGTCTTAGTCAAACTGTGTGGGCTTATATCCAAAGAAATTTAAATATTTTGGCTTGAGTTCGGTTTGTATTTAATTTTTCAATTAAATTCTTTTTTTAATTAGAGATAAATGTGAAGCATGTATACAAAGAATAGTTTGATATTAATGATTCAAAATAGACAAAATTGGACTTGGGTTATTCATGAATATTACAGACCCTTATATCAATTTAAACTGATATATGCATAAATTTATATTAAAGACGTTGTTAAAAAACCAATTTCTTGACCATTTTTGTATGTATGCGAACTCAAAACCGCAAAGTAACGAGATACGTACTAACTGCAAATAAGCAAATATTTTTACCTTATGCTCGGCATAAATAAAAATGGAATCAAATTACGGCTTAAATAGTTTTCCCATTTGCAAGTACAATTTTATTTTTATTCTAATAAAACGAAACAAAAAGCAGATATTTTTATTTAGTTTTTAATTGTCTCTGGGGATGCTTAAAGCAAAAAAACTAAGTGGAGTAGTAATGTTTTCATTTATAAAACAATTTGTACCCAGCTTTCCATAGAAAAAACTATGCCATTTAACAGTTGCTCTACTTAATTATTACGATACAGAAATAAAAAAGGGAAACGAATTAAACATAAATGAAGCCACGAGGCATAGAGTCTCCTTAACTGTTGTACATGAATAGTTATACTAGCTACAACATAATTAAGGAATGTAAATGTAATGTTTTCTTCTTCCGAGGTTGTAATTGTATAAGACAGTAAGTGTGTTTGTCGTTTCGTGTTTTAACTTGAGTAAATTGTTACGTCATACTTACACAGAGAAAAAATTTTGAGTTTTGATTTTCATTCCATGATTTATTTGAAATTAACTTTTAAATTTAACAAATAGTTTGTCTGAATCAGTAAATGTTTAATATTTAGCACTTATTTGTAGACTTGTGCGAACTAATTCAATTGAATCATTCATTTAACTGAGCAAAGTGAAACGCTCACTTTACTGAGCGTTTTTAGCTCAGTGATCGCGTTCTACTGAAAGACATTAGTCGAATTTAAGGTGAATGTTTCATCTTTCTTTCTTTCTTGTGTCTGCTGTTTCTTTCATAGTTCACGGCGAACTAAAAATAGTGGCATCATTGTTGAATTTGCTTTTAAAACGTATCTAATGAAATTTTTCAAAAATCATATTCACACACCTTTTAAAGAAAATATTTTATTTTTTAGTACACATTACAAATTTCAGCACAATGGAGAATTTTTCTTCTTCCTCATTCTGAAGTCCATTTTTAGGGTTCCGTACACCAAAAGTGTAAAGTAATCCTATTGTTTTCGCTACGGTGCCCGTCTGTCTGTTTGTGCGTCTGTCTGTGCGTCTGTCTGTCTTTCTGTCTGTCACAGGAGGTTTTCTCGGGAACCGAAAAGAGCTACGGACCTTAAATTTTCACAGAATAATTAAAACTTTGCCCGCTACAACAAATATATGACAGTTAAAACTTAAAGGGTGTTCTAAAGCGAGCAACGAAACATATTGATTTACTACACTTTAAATTTCCAAAGTTAATGTTAATTAAAGTAGTCTATAGAATAGACTACACCAATTAACATTGATATTTAAAACAATAAAAATTAAAGAGTATTCTACCAGTTAATGTAATTTTGCAATTTAGACAATTTGCTGTATCTTGGAAAACGTAAGAGACAAACTCATGAAATTTAAAAAAACGCTAAAAATAAAAAAACGAAAAATTAAAAAAACGAAAAATCGCAAAAATGAAAAAAGAGCTTAAAGGAAAAAAAACAGAAAAATTTAAACAAATCGCTAAAACGAAAAAATAACAACACTAAAAATATCGCCAAAAAACTAACATAACCGCAAAAAACCGAAAAAAGTCGTCAAAACCAAAAGAGCTTAGACTTAAAATAATCGCTATAACTAAAAATATCATCAAAATCGAAAATAATCGTAAAAAAATGGAAAACATGAAAAAACCGCAAAAAAAAAATCAATACGCTAAAACTAAAAAAAGTCGCCAGAGTCCGAAAAAATTGCCAAAACGAAAAATTTGTAAAAAAAAAAACGCTAAAACTAAAAAAATCTCCAAAAACCGAAAAAATACCCAAAACCGAAAAAAGCACCAAAAGTGAAAAAAAGCGCCAAACCTTCAACAAATCGCCAAAATATCGTCAAAACGAGAAAAAAAAAACGCCAAAACCAAAAAATCGCCAAAACATAAAAAGTCGGCATAAAACGAAAAATCCTAAAAAAAAACGAAAAAATCAGCAAAATGAAAAAAGCGCCAAAACCAAAAAAATCGACAAAACAACGAAAAAAGTCAGAAAATAAAATATTTAAATTAAAAAAAAAAGCTAAACGAAAAAATTGCAAAAAATATGGCTATGTTTATTCGTACGGAACCCTTCGTGTGCGAGCCAATGTTGCACTTTACTTAATTTATTTTATTTGTATAATATTTATTTACTTTCTTTCACAATTTCTTAGGAATTAGCCTTGTAAACAAGTGAGCTACTGAGCTAACTGAGCTACTGAGCTAAATAAGGGAAATAGTTCAGTAAAGTGAGCTGAACGGAAAAGAGCGCTCACCCAAAAGAGCTGATAGGCACAACTTTACTTATTTACACTAAAAACAGCAATAACAACCAGTTTTATTTTCAGTAAATGTGTTGTTTAATTTTACAAAAATCTTCCAATGGTCCGTGTTCATAAAAAATTCATCTGAATTAATAAATTCTTTTGCTAATTTTGAAGAAGAAAAAAAAAACGTTTTGAGACAATTATTTCAACTGATTCAGTACATGACGGATACACCAATAAATTTTCAAGATTTATTTTTCAGGAAAAAAATTTTGTTTGAATTTACAAATTTTTTCATTGGTCCGTATTCCTCATAATGAAGTTTAATTTTTTCTGTGTAGCTAGTTAGTTAGTTGTTCTTGTTATTATTAGTATCATGTTGTTATGACTTCTTTAGACGATGATGATAAAAATGTTTGATGTCCTGTTTTTTTTCTTTGCTTTCTACTTGTTAAATTTTTTCATTTGCTGCTCGTATCATTCTAACCGTCCTTTTGTTCAGAGACTTGGTTTAACGTCAACTCTTACACTTTCTGCTGTTGCCTGCATTTTGATTTTAGTCTAGCTGTGTATTGTCTGGGTGTCCTGTGTTCCTTTTACTAAATTATTTGATTTTAATTAATTGTGGGTATTCTAATTGAATCTTATAAGCCATGTGATGTGTTTGCTTGAATAAATTTACATTATTGTGTGTTATAAGTATTTTTGTTTGTGCATGAGTAGGTGTCTCTACTAACTGTGGTGCATGTTTGACTCTTTATACGTGTGTACACGGACAATGAACAATGTTTACTGATACATTTTAATACATATTTATTGCCAATGATGTGTATTTAACAATCAGTACGTAGTTTGTCTTTATTAGATATTTTTACACTTTATTCGTTTCAGTAGAAACATATTTGCCCAATTCACAAGCTAGCTGTATCTCTGTATCATGTGTATTTCTGTATTACTTTACAGTAGTGAATATTTGCTGTTGATATTTTTCATATAAAAATGTACTGAGAGAGCTTGTGAATTGGGCATTGTTTATTAGTGTACGCTGATTGTTATTACTTACATTTTGTGTTTTCTTGTTTACCATATATATAAATATGCGCACTAAAAAGCGTAACGCTCAATAGTAATTTTTTAAAAAAAGATTAGAATTCCTAATATTTCAAAAAAAATTTGATGTGTGGAATAAGAAAAGCAAATGCAAATATTCTAAAACCGTTATAAATTTAAGCTCGGTTGTGGAAAAATTCACAGTTTCTTAATGTGGAAAATCAACAGCGTGCATTACGGACACGTCATTTTGTATGAAGAGAGGAAAAACAGTATTTTTCTTTTTCTTTTTTAACACACAATGGACGGTCTTATAAAAAAAAAACTTGTGTACATTTATTTATAATCTATTAAATGATGCTAAAGCAGTTTTCATTTTAAAATTCATGCGTTTATTTTATGAAATATTTTACTATACTTTCAAGGGACACGAAAAAAACATTTGAAACGAGAATCAGCGATTCAAATGTATGTTTGTAACTTGAAATTTTTTAACATATTCAGCAGATATTTCTATAATAATATTTTTATAAATTTTAATGTTTGATTTTTCGTACTTGCAATTTATCTATTTTTATTCTCACAAATTTAACGAAAAGCACTTAAATCGAATTATATATCTAAAAAATTATTTCATATGGGCGGGCCTATTAAATATACATATAATATGAATTTATATATAGTATACATTGATACCCATGTAACATTTGATTTCATGCTTTTTATGGTCTATACACTTTAACGACCATTTAACATTTCGATACAACACAAAAACTTAAAAAAATAGTTTATTCGAAAATAATGAAGTACATATATACGAAAAATTAGTTACTTTTACTACTGATCCGAGAAGAATACGAGCTTTTTCTACTCATACTATAAGTCGCAAATCGAAGGAAAGCGAGTAATTTAATAAATTATAAGCGCTGAAAATAATTAAAACTTTCAGCACTAAAACTGAAAATATATGGAAATAATCAGTCTGTTCCCGTACGTGCACGAAGTTGCAGAAATTTACCCAAAAGCTTTTTTAAATACGAATTTTGTATTGATAAGAGCTTTCGGTTAAGTTTGGATAACTTTGTCCACGTACGGGAACAGACTGCTCCCGTACGTGCACAAAGTTACACAAACTTATCAAAAAGCTTTTTTAAATATAAATTTTGTATTGAAAAGAGCTTTCGGTTAAGTTTGGGCAACTTTGTTCACGTACGGGAGCAGACTGAATGTTTCGATGTGGATTGAAGAGGATGATATATTGACGTGTTCAAACTGCGCTAACGTCATTTTGATGTCTTATTATTTCGTAACTTTATTTATTAGTTTTATATTTTTACTCACTGTTTGTTATTTTAATTTCAACTTTTAACTTCACGACAGTCTGAGCGACAAATTCTTTCATGTTGTCCTTTATTAAGCACTTTTGTCGACAAGATGAGCGACAATGTCTTATGTTTTTTAGGCTTTTTTTATGAGAAGCAAACACAACTCTGTGGAAAACACCCAGGGTCTACGGCAGGAATCGAACCCATGACCTCCGAACTGACAAGCTAGCATCGCTACCAATCACCCACTGGGGCACCCCTTCTCAATCCAACTTTGTCTTCAGTAACATTGTAGAGGACAATATGAAAGATAATGTCTTCAATTTTGTCCTCGATCCAACTTTGTTGAAAATGTCTTACATTTTGTCTTCAGTAATAGTGTCAGGACAAGATGAGCGATAATTTCTTAGTTTTTGTTCTCAATCCAATTTTGTTCAGTAATATTATCCTCAAACTAATTTTTTTCAGACAATATGAGCATCAGTGTTCAACATTTTTTGTTCAGGAAAGTTGTGGAGGACAATATGAGCGATATTGTCTTACATTTTGCTTTCAATCTAACTTTTCTAAGGACAAGATGAGCGACAACGTCTTATGTTTAGTCTTCAATCAAGCAAATGATGAATACGTTGACCTCTTGTTGCCGATGTTTTAGCTTATGCTGCAGCAAGGTGGTAAGCGCGAAAACTTATAAACATTTAGCCTCAGTTCGAATACCAGCTAAGTCAGCTAAATTTGTGCGTTGAAAATATTGAATAAAGTCCATTCTATGATTAAATAGGTGACATTGTCGCTATATAATCGTAAGCGACGACCTAATAGGCAAAATTTTTGCTTATTTAATCATTGGCGACAAGACAAAGGACATTGTCGCTTATGTAATCGTTGACGAGATGACAAATGATATTATCACTTTTCTTTGTTGTTGTAAACAATGTAAACTCACATCATTTTGGCGTTTAGGAATTCGGCTATATATCAAAGGCAGTGGTCTCCAAACATATACTATCATATTCGGCGTTTGAGTATATTCTTCGCTGCTAAATACATAGGATGCGAGTCTCACAAACAGTGTACGTGTGTTGATGATGAAAAAAACATCCTATATATTAGTAATGTACCCGAAAAATTCAAAATTTTGCCACTCATATGAAAATCAAAATAAAATTTCTAAATCTGTATTATTTCTGAAGAAATTTACCGTAGTATGCATAACGAAAACTTGGCATGGAGTTAGCATAAATGACGAAATTGAATTGGAGTTTAACGAGTTTTGATATAAAATTTTAATTTAAAAATCACTGTAGATTGTAGCCGAGACTGGTGGCTATATTCTGCAATGATTTCTAATATCAAAATGTATGGAAAAACTCAGCAAGAACGAGTTTAATTTCGTCACTAATGCTAACTTGATGCCAAGTTTTCGTTATGCATATGGCCCTAAGGGCCATAATGTTTTAATTTTGTGAAATATTATTCTATAAACAATTTGTTTGCTGGGTAAAGTTTTCTGAATATATTACTAATTGCTCTATCATTAATAATATTATGTGTATTATGAGTGTGTGTCTTAGTCTATTAATTTAGCATTTGTTTATCGAAGTATACACATTTAAAATAATACGCACATCTGTAGGTATTCATGCCT
Source organism: Panzeria rudis (assembly GCA_956483635.1). Classification (NCBI taxonomy): domain Eukaryota; kingdom Metazoa; phylum Arthropoda; class Insecta; order Diptera; family Tachinidae; genus Panzeria; species Panzeria rudis. The sequence continues at coordinate 38,106,693 of OY101448.1, read as the reverse complement.
ACGAATTTAGTTCATACTGTATAATAAATGATATTATGTATGTATGCATAATTTAGTTAGAAATCAATAATTACAATTAGTTATAAGGTTTTAGTGCACGCAATTCATCTTTGAATGTGTTACGAAGGCAATTCTAAAAACTTTAAGCTCAATATCTTATATATACCATTATATTATTATCTGGATCAGAAGTTAATTACAAATTAGAAACTTCATTTTTATTTTTTCCCCTAAGATTTAGAACTTGCAAAACTGAGATATTAAATAAAATACATGAAAATGATATATAAACAATCGGTATCAAAATAAGTAGATAGAATGATATTAAAACCAAAATGAAAAAACATAATAATAAAGAAGAATTTTTAAAAATTGTTTATAATAACGCAGGGCAACAATATGAAGTATTCTGAGAACTTTTTAAGCCAATTTCCTGTCATCCACACCATACAACTCTCAAAATGTATAGATAAGATTTTATAAGATAAAAAATTGCTTTTTTTAGATATAGGCTTCTGAGCTGAAGCCCTGCACAAATGAGCTTTGAACTTTGAATTTTTGTTCTTCCAAACTCTTTTGATATACACTGTCTGTGGGGAATTTCATTGAAATCGGAAAGGGTCGATCCGAATTGCTTTTGATTTGAAATGGATTTACTCTTTTATGATATAATAAAAAAATAATAAAAACAATACTTACAGTTTTTCCATTTAACAGACATGACTGGTTAAATTTTCTTGATCTTCAATACTACGAAAATAGTTGACTATAGCTTTGTTAAAGATCTGTGCGAGTGGATGTGTATTTGTGTATGTATGTAATCATCTCATAATTTAAGAATGGTTTAATCGATCGTAACTATCTAGAGACATTGAACTCAGTTAGATTTCATTATAATATAACATATAAGATATTGAACTCACTTATATTTTATAATGAACATATTCGAATTCAAAATCTAATCTTATTTTAGGATAAAAACCGCCGACTGCTGCTAGTTTTATTAAAATCGATTGACTCGTGTGAAAAATAACTCCAAAAGTTCTTGTCAAATCAATTTTCAGGATTAATTTACTTTTTGCGACTTGAAAAACTTCGTCGAATACCGCAAATTTCATCTTAATCGGTTAAGGGTTTCGAATGATATCGTTGTCGAAATTTTTTTTTAGATTACGTACTCCAAAAATCTATGATATGTTTTTCTGCTTTGAGCTTTAAGTAAGCGAGAAGCTCCGCGGGATGTCCTGCAAGGTCTGCCGCAACACATTTTTTTTTAATTTCTTTTTTTGGAGTTCTTACTTGGTTAAACGAATTTTTAGCCTTTCGTTCATCAACTCTAAAAAAGTATAGCAAAAAAGTCTTCGTATAATTTTCGTATATATCAAAAACATACACAAAAAGGAAGTCCCAAATGCTCAGTAGGGGCAAGTAACTATTGATTCTGTACAAGCGACGCAAATAACATAAAATAGAAATAAAGATATTTTTCCAGTTAAAGAAGATTGTGATGTAAGCAAACTTTTTGAGGCCGATAGAGATTTGTTCTGTGAACTGGTTCATAAAAAATACTTATGTTAAATTTTGAGTTGTAACAGTTTTTGATATAAGGCGCGATATGTATACTGTATGCATAAATAATATGTACTAAATTTAAGGAATTTCATACCCATACCTAAGCTCCTTTATAATATGGCTAATACATACATACATATTTACATATTAGTGTTGTCCTTCGAATAAGAATTATTTGAATATTCAAATAACTTTTTTTTAATTTGTCTTCGAACGAAACAAATTTTTCGATTTAGAATAAAAAATTATTCGAAAGTTTTTGTCGAATAATCGAATAAATATTTGAAACTACTTTTCATAAAAAATTTGTTTATATTTGCTTACATTCGCAGGCTTGTTAAATTAATTACTTTTTTATATTACCAATGGCATGTGTTATACAGAAAAAAGTAAATTTCATTTTCTGTAAAGAAATTCAATGGAATAGTAAATATTTTGCCTGAGAACGGACCTACAAACAATTTTGTAAATAAAGACAAAAGAACGTGTTTTTTTCAGTGAACAAATTGTTTAAGTCTATAAAGCAATTTGTCTAAAAATATTTACAAATTGTAAGCCAAACAGTTTATTAAATCAAACAAAAAAATTTACTGGAATTTCTCAAAAATATCATATAATATTTTTTCTGAATTTGTAGAACAATTAGTCTAAAAATGCTAACAAATATCAAATAAAATAATTTACTTACTTAATCAAACAAAAACATTTACTAGATTTTTTGTAATATATCAAATAAAATTTTTTTCTGGGTCATCATCATCATCCACTAAGCATTTTTGAAACTTCACTTTGTCAAATTTGTTCAAGTCTGAATGTTTATCTAAAGACTTAAAAAAAATTAATGAAAATTAACGCAACGATATTGACGAATTGATTCATTCAAAAATCTTCAATAAACAAACTTGGTACAATCGCATTTCAATTGCTATCAGTGTTGTTGTTGTTATTTGTGTGTATGTCGTCATGGGGGTTATTTTTTTACGACACAGTTTTTCTTGTTGGGTTTGGTGTTTGCGCCCTAAAGAACATTTAATGAAAATTAAATTTATTTTTAGACAAACTTTTTTTTTGAAAATTTTTTGGTGATAATTTTTTCTGTATAAGTAGGCCCGTAAGTGGTTGGTTACATATTACGTAACGCCATTAACGATTCCGTTTTATATAACAGCATGAGCTTGGTTGGGTAAGTATTTTGAGGAAGATAATTAGTCAAACACAATTGTTTGCAAAAAGTGTTCTAAGGCAGCTTCTCAACTCTTGTACGCACAGAAAAAAATGCCAATATTAAATAGGCATGTCGCAATTTAGATTGGATATCATATAAAATTTCTGCAAAAGAACAGACTTTATATAAAACTACTACTTAAAGAATAAAATATTATAGTAATATTAAATCTTTTTTGGTTTTTTGTTGGGAGCTGCACTTAGGGGAAGACCCCTCCATACTTATGCAATGCATTGTGCCGGAACTAGGAAAAGGAAAAATTAAACTAATTTTTCCTTATCACCTATCTATTATATCGCAATTTTCATTCCTATTTTTAACAGTGAACAATTGCTACAAAAGCTTTCCACAGAATAGTAACAAAAATAGTAATAGCTTTCATATAGTCCGAAAAACTACGAGTAAAAAATATTTCTTATCAAAAGATGGCGTTTAATTTATCGCGCGGTTTGATATACTTTTGCCTCTATGTCCTTGGGACATATTGATAGTTTCAAACACATCTGGTCCAAACATATCTAACAAGAATAATATGGAGCCAAGAACAAAATAAGGAAGCAAAGGTTATCCTAATTCAATCGATAGTGATAGAAATCGTGGTCTTAAGGTGGTTATTCGAATAAAATTTTTTATTTATTATTCGTTCGAATATTCCAATAAAAGTTTGAAATTATTCGGCTATTCGGACAAGGAAAAAATTATGATATTCTATTCGAACGATTAATTGACAACACTAGTACGTACATACATACATATGTATGTACGTGAGCTGTTAATGGTAACCAATTGCAAAGCTAAATCCCTATCATACTTTTGTTCAAAATTATTCAAATATTTATGCTGAAATCTCGATTTAACTCAAACAGAACATATGCTTGCAATTTATTTTTTCTTTATTTTTTTCAATTGAATATTTACTTGTACTTAAATTATAGAGAATACATATTTGAAATTACCCCTACTTTCCCATATTGCGGCGAATTGAGAAACTTTCCTATTCCCGCCAAAAATACTGATACTAAACAATTGTTGCTCCACTGCAAAAATTCAAACAAGACAGTAAGTAAACTTGTTGTTGTATGATTCAAGAATGTGATGATGTAGACATTCGAACTTTTGGATGAAAAGTTACTGTTACCATATGTTGGCAATCAACAACCAGTCATTCAGTCAGCCAGCTAACCACCCCCAATTCAATAGTAATACACACTTGTACAACCAGTAATACCATCCCTCCTCGAACTCCTAGTTTAAGACAGCAACACGTACATTTTTATTTGTCTACAATTATATTATTTTTCAGTTCTAAACGAACGTAGTGCCGTACGTAATCACGCATTATTGAAAGCGCGTAGATGTGCGAGAAATTCAAAAAATCGGTATATATAAGGCTAAAAGGAAACAAAAGAAGTTTTAACACTGAACGCAGAAAGCTTGTGTATTTTACATATTTTTTGTCGTGTGCATGCAACTGTGAGTGATTAGATTATCGCATTAAGAAATCTGCTAAAAAATATATATTTTTATGTTGTTTAAAAACTAGTGAAAAAAATTTATGAAAAGTTGTAAGAAGATTAAAAAGAATATATAAAAAAAAATTAATCAACAAAAATATAAATTTTAAATGTTTATAAAGTAAAAAGTATGAAATGGAAAAAGTTATGGAAAATATGTTGATAAAGAGAAAATATGTTGGTAGAAAAATAAATAAAAGAAAATGTTTTAAAAGTTGTTTTAATTAAAAAGCGCTTGATAGTTTTCTTTAGTGAAGACACATAAAGAAAAAATTTCTTATTTGTTAGCAAATAAAAAAAAAAAATATAAGAAAAAAAAAATAGTTTATAAGGATGAAAAGAAAATGTGCTTTGTCATTCATTTTAAAAATATTTGTATATGTAATAAAATTAAGTTTTTGGTGTGTTCTGCTGGACAATTACATATTGTTTTCAGAATAAAGTAAATAAAAAAAAAATATATTTTTTCATAAAAATATAAAAATTGTTCCTTTATTTTATATGACTATGCAATTTTATATGCAAATAAAGCGATAAAATATAATAAAAACAAGCAATTTATATAACAGTGATTATGAAAAAATATTTTAAATTACTCATACGTCGTGCGGTACAAGTCCTTTAAGAATAAATTTCATACATGAAGTAAAGATAAGCAAAAAGGAAGATCAAACAATCTAAAGGCATCATGTTCAACCTTTGGTTTACGACACTTGAGAACAATGCGCAATTTTAATGTTGCTTTTAATATTCTTATGCTGGAGATTGTGGAGTAAAATTATATCGATATTTAAGGGATTTCAGGATTTAATGCCGTAACCAAATTTGTTTGTATACTAAACATACATACATACATACATAGACATACATATATAAGTACAGCAACTTAGAATTTTAAAATGCTAGTACTTCACAGTTTCGTATGTACACGGAATATACATACATACATAAACTCATGAAACTGTTGGCCTCGGGTAAAAGGCATCTGCTTGTATGTATTCTTAAGTTAACTTAGAAATTTATGCATTCATTTCCAAATTCGGTATACCGTTAATTTACATAATTTGTTTTGTATAGAAGGATAAAGTACTAGTACTCTAAAATCACTTAAAATCATTTAGGATTAATCTCTAAAGAATTTAAGTGTTTCCAGATTTGAACAAAAATGTAATGACGAAAAAGGTTTTAATATGTTTGGTGACTACTGGGGCCCATTTCTGCTAGCTACAAGTTACAAACAAATCTAGAAAATAAAATACGTACAAAATAACTACACTTTTACAAAATTTATTGATGTTTATTGTTTTATTACATGGAAACAATATTGTTTCAAATTTGAAACATTAGTTCAAGATTTTTATTTCCTTCATCTCTAAATTATATTGAAATTTATATTGCAAAATACTGAAATAATAAGAACATTTTAAATTCTATATGGCAACATTTTAAATTAATATAGAAACTAGGGATGGACAAAAATATCGATATATCGATATATATCGTCGATAAATTCGATATTTTTTGTAGCTTTGGTTTTGTTTTTCGTGCAATTTTTAAAAACATTTCGGCACAGTCTTCATCAAATAGAATATTACTAACAAAATCTTTTGTTTTATTTATAATATTTTGTCTATTCGAAAAATTATCATTCTTTGAGTGTAATTTTGTTGATGTATGTTCCATGAAATATTGGTGGAACAGCAAGGATCTTGGAAATTAACTCTTTCCAGTTTAATTATATATAAGGAAGCTACATTTTTTGTTTTATTTAAAAAAATTGGGGAATACGTATGAATTATCATTGTTGAAAAATATCGATAATTCGATATATCGATATTTTTTATTCGATATATATCGATGCCGATCGATATTTAAAAATATATCGATATCGATATATGTTGATATAGTCTTTCCACTTGCCCATCCCTAATAGAAACCATAAGAATTTCATATTATCAGCCATGTCATAATACCATTCCGATCGGAAGTGGTTTCTATGCCGTAAGTTGCTTCTTCAGAAAACGAAAAACGAAAATTTTCCTCGTAATCAAACCACTTTTCAATTTCAAAGTGGAATTGAAAAACACTATTCTACTGACTTCATTTGCAGTAAATGCTAAAAAACGTGCATACTTTTAGGAGCGGCAAATAAATATTTGGTCATGAGCTTTCCATGTTAATACAAAGCTCAATGCGAGCTTTGCATCTAAAAACAAGAGTAAACAAACGCCTCAAGGTATAAGAACGTTATCGTTGTAAAAACGAAATACAAATTAAACGGAATCCAAAGCTCCAAAAATCTACTTTTTCGGAATGACAATTACGGAATCAAAACCAATCCGAACGGAATCTGTGACATGGCTGATAATTTTGTTCCTGCCCTGACAATGATAATGGCCACCCGAGCGTATACTTAATATTTAGTATTAAATCTACGGCATACTTGCAAAAAAAGGGAAACCTTCCATATGTAATAATTTCTCTTTAATGCTATAAAATCCATGCTTATTGAAATTTTGCAGTTATGTAGGAATCTATGTACTAAATACAATGCAAGTGAAAAAATAAGAGTTTCTGCTGGGAATTATAGAATTCTTAAGAAAGTTTTAAGAAATCCGAAAATGCACATTTGAACAATTTTGCCCATAGCATCCATACTTGACACAAGGCCAATTTAATATTTTGGTAAATAAATACGTGCACATAAGGGTTTTTAGAAGTGGAATTGTTTTTAAATCCCAGCTTTTGGACCTTAAAACAAGTGGACTAAAGCAAAACTTCGATTTAGAATAGGTCGTATTTGAAAGTGGTAAGGTCCAAGTGTATTAGGAAATTCTACTATTTTTTTACTGTCGACTTACACAGACGGTGCAGATACATGTTTCAAAAAACTTTATGTTTTACGTATAAAAGAGTGATGTTGCTTTTTTCTTGCCAAACATATTCTAAGACATCAACACTTTTCAAATTTCAATTTAAAAATTTAATACTTTTCAACTCAGACGGCAGAGTTTCACAAAATTTTTTCTAAACTCTTTTATATTTTTTTCTTAAGCTAACAAAGAAAAAAAAATTATAGAGCGGATGATATTTGTATCCGATATTTGAAATATGCTAGTCCAAATTTTTTAAAAATTGAAAAATTTTAATTTTCAAATTAGTATAACTCAATATAAGAGATAAGTGTACAACCAAACATGTATCTGCCATATCATAGGCAAAAAAGTTTTGAAGTCGGATGAGAAAAAAATGCAAACAGTAAAAAATTTTGCAAAGCCGAAGTGCTCTATTTTGAGATTTCATAGACCTGCTCCAGAGCAATTAAGAGCGCTGATATTTTAAAGCATAAATGGGAATACTCCTGTGCTATGCCCATGTGAAGTCTTTCGATAGGGCTATCTGCTTTGAAATGCTTGATTCATGTTCGCAATATTATTATTCTGCTCCACTGTCAGTCAATTTTTAACGAATTTTCGAAAACTAAGTTTCGTTGTACTTACTTATAAGTCAACATAGTGTAAAATAATAGTATGGTTTCAACAATTAGAGATAGATAGTGCTATCTCCAAGTGTTGAAAATGCCGACGAAATATACATATTTTTTTTCTGGCGAAATACTATCATATATAGAATTTAAAATGTGTAATTTTCTTCTTTCTGAATCGGCTGAAAAATTTACAATCTGTTGATATTCACCTAAGTTACAGGCTTATAAGTACATACAGACACCAAAAATGGGGTCTTTGGCCGTAGCTCAAGTTTTTGGAGGTGTTTAGCAAATTTCAAAAGCAGATTCTTGTTGTACTCGATAATACCTACCAGAAAACTAGTATCACTTCCGAGGTATTTCTACTTCATTCTTCTTTTTATCACTTTGTAATTTACTTTAAATTCGGTTTCTTTTTTTTCATTATCTGTAAGAATGAAAAATGTTTTAGATTAATGCGATAATTTTTCAAACTAAACAAGGGAAATGAGGCAATAAAAGAAAAAAAAAAGAAATCGATAAATTAAAACTTTCATGAGACAGTAATAACAAGGAAAAACATATTGTTTTCTATTTAAAATGATGCTGCTGTTTTTCTTTATATAAAAATCAATTCAATTCGTATAATATTCAATGAATTATTAAAGAAATAATAAGCATAATTTTCCTACTTAAAATTACATAATAATTTGACAAGCACTTGTAATAAATATTTAAATAATGATAATAAAAGAACAAAGAACTTTTGCTATATTTTATTGTTGGGAAAAAAATAGGAACAAAAATCTCAATAATTTGATAAATGACAACCAAATGACATTCAAAACTTAAATAAAAAAAAATCCAATTCATCTGGGACATAGACAATAAAGTCGTTGCTTTTATCACATTGGTCGTTAAATTGAAAAAAAGGAAAAACTTTTTCAAGTGTTTGTTTTTTATTTTCTATCTTATCAGAATTTGGTTCGTCTTCGTTTGACATGTATTTTTATGAGTTCTCTCTGTTAATAAAACAAGATACGACCAGCGTGATATATTATAACTAAAACTTTGAAATTAATTTATTAAATATATTTTCTCAAGTTTTAAGCTTGTTAAAAAAACAAATGTGAACTATAACCAAGGCGAATTGAGTACCAGGTGGCCTTATTAGCACAACAACAACTACCACTTTACCGAAACGTCATGCTTAATACATATATAGAAAAAGCTGTTTTTTATAATGAATTTGACGTTCTGGTAAAATCAGCTGATGAGCAGCTTTACTAATGAGGCTATCTGGTGAATTCGCCTTGACTATAACATTTGAAAATACATCTAGGATATAAAGCAAGAAAGAATATCTATTTGGCGGAATTTTCTTCCATATGTATATGCATTTTTTATTATAGTTATAATTAATATCTTAGATCATTATATATCTTTAGATCATTATAATAACCGATATGTTGAATAGATCTGGGTATTCAAGTAAAATTGTTTTTGTATCCCTACATCAACAGTGGTAAACCACTTAATGGATTTGTCTAAAAATTGAAATATTTGTACGTGAAAAGTCAAGCTTTCAGAATCGTATCTTTTGATATGTATAGCTGGACAAAGGGCGAACCTATAGGGTTGAAAGTTGTCTACCGCTGGTGTGAAACATTTTTACGGCTTGTAAGTTCGTAAATAATGACCGAGTTGTAAAATTTTAAGCTTGTTTGATTTAGCTAAACAAGACACAGAAAACATATGCAGGCAATTACTTTTGTTCTATTTACAGTTTAAGAGATATTTCACTACGAACTTAAAATGTTTAATTTTTGCTTTGACTATTTTTGTTTTTTTGCTTTTCACTTTTTCATTAAGCATCTGATTCTTAATATAAGTGCACTATTCCATTGCTGAGAAAATACTAGTACACACACAGAAGAAAACTTTGAAATGTCTTAATCCGTTTAGCCGTAAAAAATGTATAGTCTCAAAACTTTGAAAATTAACTAAAAAATTATTAATTTGTCAAAAAAAGTGTGTTCATGATTTTTGAATTTGTAAAAATTTTTGTTAAAAATTTTAATTTTATTTATTTTACACTTTGAAAGGCCATGCTTCAAGAATGTTTTATATGCAATTTTTTTACTATTGGATACATATCCTGCTTTTGGGAGTGGTCGAAAAACATACACTTTAAAAATACTTTTTGGGTTTAAAGGGCCTGCAAAAAACTTTGCACAGAGTGCGCCGAAAAGTCATGGATTTCATTTTATTTAGTAGACTGTTGGCAGTACTGGTGAATGTGACCGCTATATTAAAAATAGTAAAAAAAAAATCAAAATTCCGGAGAAAAATTTTTATATTATAAAATATTAACTAAAGTTTTTTTTTAATGAAATATGGACTCTAAACTCTAAATATATTATTTAACTACGTCGTACAAAATTATTTATATACATTTTACCGATCTCGAGATATTGAGGTTGTAATGTAATTACCAGAGAAGACAAAAATACAAGAAAACCAATGTTCTCTAACAAAGACACAAAAAGTAATAAAAAGTGGGCTCTACATTTGGAAATACCCGCCTACCTACATGTATTTTGATGAGCTGAAACCGAATCTGAGATTCGTTTGGCTCATTGCAACTCAAATTTCGACAAAATAGCGAAAAACAGAAGTTTTTCGAAATTTATTCGATAGACACGGTTTGGCTTTTCTATTATAACTATCGAAAGAAATTTTTTTGAGATCAATATATATTATACAAAGAAAGATCTAAATATAATTTTCAGTAAAGAAATTCAATAAATTAGTAAGTACTCTATCTAGAAACGGACCTATAAACAACTTTCTAAGTACAGACAAAAATGTCTCAACAATTTCATTAAAAAAACCGAGTTTATTGCAGTAAACAAATTGTCAAAATCTGTAAAATAATTTGTCCAAAAATATTTACAAATTCTAAACAAAATAATTTACTGAATCAAACAAAAATATTTACTGCGTTTTCTGTAGTATATCAAACAATATTTTTGCCTGAATTTGTAAAACAATTTGTCTACTGAATCAAACAAAAGTTTGAACTGAATTTTTCGTAATATATCAAATAAACTTTTTGTCTGAGTCAGTAAAAACTGTTTTTTTTAAATATTTTTAAGCTTTAACTAATAATATCATCATCCATTAAGCATTTATAAAATTTCACTTTGTTAAATGTGTTCAACTCTGTAGGTTTAGCTAAAGACTATAAAAAACATAACAACAACATTAACGAATTGATTCACTCAGAAGTCTTTTGTAAACCAAAAAATTTTACAATCGCATTGATTTTGCTATAATTGTCGTTCTTGTTATTTATGTTATTGATGTTATCGTTGTTGTTATTATTTATGTGGATGTCGTCATCGGGGTGGTTGTTTACGAAACACAAAACTTTTTTTGTTGTTGTTTTTGGTGTTTGAATATTAAATTAAGTTCAAATAAAAAAATCCACTGATTCAGTAAGGAACATTTAGTAAAAATTAAATTTGATTTTAAACAAACCTTTGTTTGAAAACTTTTTGGTGATACATTTTTCTGTATGCCAATATGACTTAAAGATCGGCCTACCAGGTCTAAGAAAAGGAAACTAGCTAGTTATAGAACTATTCATTTGCTCTTTATCATTTTTTCTCAACATATTGTATTTTGTTCTTGATCTCATTAACATTATCCTGGTATTGTTTTTAAAATACCACATACTTATGTGTATACGCAGTTAGCCACTCACACTTAATATGTACACACATACCTCAATCTTACATCCCTTTAGAAATGTTTGTGTATTGTAAAGAAGAAAAAAAAAAAAAACAACAAAGAGACAGAAGGTACAATAAGGTGGGGCAAATACTCCCTTTAATTTTAAACAAATATCCATTAATAATGTGGCTAATTTTCACGCTATAAGTATATAATAGGGTTTGGGCTTTCGTGGACTATATTAAGTCCCGGAAAACGGGAATTAAAAAATCTCAATCTTCGGAAAAATTAATTTTGTAAATTGAATAAATTTATGAACAAAAAGTTCACGAAACATTCTTTTAAAATAGAAAATAGTATAATAACAAAAAAAAATCCACTACTGAAACTTCCCACTAATTTGAAGCTCAAAGCTTTAGAATTCATACAGAGATATTTCGTGTCATTAAAAAAAGTTTTTTTCAAAAATTTCGTCAACGATATCAATCGCACCATGTAACCGATTTATATCAAATTTGCACTATTCAACCCGTTTTTTCAGTCTTGAAAAGAGAGGAATATAAAACAATCAATTTGAGAACAATTACAATTCAAAAATAACACGTTCTTTCGAAAATTTTCGACAGATGTATTTCCCGAACGAATCAAAGGATTTTAATGAAACATTCAGCAATGTTTAGAGAAGATTTCATTTATTTCTAGAAAAAATATTTAAAAAAAATTCTATACAAAAATTCATGAAATCCAATAAGTCGATTCGGTTCATATTCCAACGATATTTAAGTTTAGTGAAAATCTTAAGAATAGCGATTGGTTAAGCCGTTCAAAATTATGAGTGGGCTACATACTTACGCACATAGAGAGGAGAAAAAGAATTGTTTATAAATAAATTCTGAATTTATTTGAAAATGTCTGAATTTTATTTTTTTAAAATCCCGAATTTGATATGATAAAGTCGAAAGTCGATGTTATAAGCCTGTATATAATATAATGTCCATATATGAACTTATGTATGTATGGTCTTAATTTCTCGTTTTACCGGGAAAATGCATAAAATTTCATGGTAACGTTATGTAGAACTCTTCCGCAAATCCAAATCCAAGCACACGAATTCCCGTTAACCAAACCCTAATGTATACATACGAATATATATATGGATATGTTTTTTATGTGTCGGGCTATACCCAGCAAAAACTTGGTAATGAATTGTCATTACCGAACAACATACTTTTCAACCACAAACTACATACCGTCTGAAGTATTTATTAATAACTAGGGCTCGGACTTTCATGCAACTAAGAACTGATTTTAGCGCTTAACAAATGCACCTAAAAATTAAAAATATGCGAAAAAATATACATACATTTACCTACCAACAAAGTACCAAAACTAAAATAATATGAAAATATTTTTTTTTTAATTTTTATTATTATTAGAGAAAAAAATAAAACAAACATATTGGGTTAGTTTCGTTGCCAGTCTGCAACTGAAAATTAATGGCTGCCAGAAAGGCACTAAATAGCAACGGAAATTCACATCTCTTAGTTGCTATCAGTAGCATCATTTTCAGCAACTGGGAACCCAACTGAGGGTCGGTCGGATGGCAATCCATGATCGGCCTAATATTTCTTTTTCAAAAATTGAGAAATATGCACTTAGAAAATTTTTTAATAACTCTAAAAATATGCATTTATTGCCAAAATATGCACTTACCACCAAAATATGCAAAACTATGGAACTACAAATTGAAGCCAAACTAACTTAAAATTTGATGATTCGCATAGATAATTAGCCAATACCTCATTATCTATCACTACAAAAAACATACATTTGCATGAAAGTCCGAGCCCTGCTAATAACACATGTTTACAAATTTCGAAATACTTGGAATTTTGGAATTTTTTGTTTTTAAGAATGCATGAAAAATATAAATACAACAGCGAGCTTATGTTTGAATTAGTAGCTTGTAGCTAAATGTATTCCAAAAGAATTGAGACTTTTTTTTATTGAAATTGGTGCACAGCTTTTGATTTTATTCATAGTTTAGTGAGAGAACTGAATTGATAAAAATTAAATTTTCATTCAAGAGCAATTTCTGACTTTGTATTTGTGTTTGCTATTGTTGTAAAGAAATTAAAATGTTATAAATTCAGTTCTGTCACTAAATTGTAAATAAAATCAAAAGCTGTAGACCAATTTCAATGAAAAAAGGACTCACATATTTTGGAATATATTTAGCTACATGCTACTGGACAAAAAAACTGGCCCGTTATTGTATCTTTATTTTGTTATAAAGTTTTAAAAACAAAAATGTAAAAAATTTTTTAAAAAAAATATTTTTTTTGCCTTAACTTTTACGATATCGCCAAAACTATTGCGCAGATATAAAAATAATGATTGAAAGACCTAAAGATTATTTTGTTGTCAAATTTTGAATTTCTTACTTAACTGAATAGAGCATGGTCTTCTCAAGTTATGCTAATATATGTCTTGCAAGTGCCTTCATTTTGGACATAACGATATATCGCGAAAACTAGAGCTGATAAAAATTCTAATTACATACTATTTAAAATCTGATTAACCATATGAGGAGGTCCACAACAAAACGCAAGAATTACATTTTTCAAGTGTTTTGATTTTTTGATTGAATCCTATTCTACACATTGAAACCTATATTACCTTTATTATAAAGCATTCCAAAACTTAATAGCTACACTGCAACTCAATATCAAATATAATAGTTCAGAGCAAAATGCTACTTACTTAAATCACTTTTTGTCATATATCCAAAAAAATGTTGTGGTGTAATTATTCCATTTTGTTATGGACTTCCTCATATGAAGTCGGGAGTGGCAAAAAATTTTATGGTGTAATTAAACAAGCCATTTATTTTCTTATTGGCAGAGTAGAAGTGGCTCTGCTTATCATGCAAATGATAAGCAAACAGCTCAAACTGTGGCGAAGCAAAATTGATTTTTTTTTAATGTGTTCCTGTTTGTGAAAACAAATTTTAAGACCGTAACAAAATAGTTGTGCAGTAGCCTAGTGAGTAAAACACTCGGCATAAAATAACATAATAACTGAAGACGGCATGATTTCAATGCTTAGCAAGCACTTAAAATTTTTATTGCGTTTGGTGTACTTAATGCCTTCTAAATATTGAAATTTATAACTGGTTATTTGTAATTCAATGTGGTAAGTACTTGCCTCCAATGACATCGCCATATTAAAGTAATTAGTTAAAATGCCAAAGTAGAAGTAGTGAAGAGTATGTTTATTAGCATTTTAACTCATTACTTTGCCCTCAAATTTTTCCTGGGTAGTTCTTTAAATTCATTTTTATTAATTTAATTATATTATTAAGAATGAAAGTTTTTAAACATGTGATAATTTTTTTCGAAATAAATAACATAAATAAAAAAACTAATTACTGTGACAATCAAATTTAATTAATTTTTGTCAAAAGTAGTGGTTACGCGTATATCGTCAAATTGACTTATTCACACACATAATACTAGTTAGCAATTTGAAAGCAGCTACATGTTGTTGTAATACAAAGAACATTTAAAGATATCAACGACATTTCAATGACGACATTTCAATAAAATAAACAAACACACAATAATGATGTGGAAATGAGAAATAGCAGGGAAATTCATTTGGAATTTTATATACGAGTAGAGTGTGTAGACAGCTTTAAGAGACCAAAAACACTATTGCACAGTGGGATTTTTTTGCGAAAAGTTTTCAAATATCAAAATATTTAATGGCACTGATGTGCAGCTCATGATATTCAGCTGAATGATATTCAGCTTGAGATAAAACTTTTGACAAAAAATAATAATCATGATAACACAAGCACAATATTGAACTTTTTGAAAGTTTTGGAGATCAAAATAGATAATTCTTATATGTTTTCATCTGCTGAGTACAGAAAACACCATAAAAATTTCCGAATAGCTCTAGTTCTTCGCTTTATTTACCGGACGGGTCCTCAGAATCATAAAGCAATTTATGGATTATTAATCTATACAAAAGTATCTTTCTCTTGAATGTAATTTTGCTGCTTTGAGTTTCAGGATACCTTACTGGTATTTCCCGAATTTAGGAAGTTGTGTGTTTTTAGTTTACTTCTTAAACATTTTAAAGCTTCAAAGAAAATCATCATTTCAATGGTAAACACAAAATAGATGTTCTAACCCAGCCAAAACTTTTGTAGTTGGTAGTGCTTTATTAATGGGTTACAAAGTAATGAGTGGTACTTATTTACCTTATTACCATGCTTCAAATTAGAACTACTACTTAGTTTTTTCTGTGTATACATATGTATATGGTAATTTAGAACCACACAGAAAATAATCAATGATTACATTAATCAAATCGCTTACCCGCTATGCGTGACCACTAAAAAACGTTATGTTCTTTATTTTGATATAACATTTTCTTTTCTAAAGTTGCTTTCATTAAAAAGTCTGTCGAAATTTACTTGCGTAATTTTTTTCATTAAAAATTCTAAAAATTTCTCTGTCAACTGTTGTTTTATCTACTTTTCTACCAGTCGGCTTGATAGCAATACAAGCATCTATAGATTTTAGTCATCTTCGCTGTTATTTTTGCCTTTTGCATGGCAGCTCCATAATATAAACTGCTGGACACTCAATTGGTGTTTGGAGGTATTCAAAGCACTAGGATTTTATCACTTCTTACAAGAGGATAATGAAAAAAATATATTCTAAAACATAATAAATCCACCCTAACAAAATAAATTAGTGCAGTTTTAAATTGATAATTCAAAATACACCAGAGACATTTTCCTCTAATTCAATTATTATTTAATTTCAAGATAAATTTATTTAAATTATACTACAAAAGGTAAATTGTGTTATTCAACAGGATTAAAATATGAAGTCGTTTTAAATTGGCTTAACCACAGTAAGTCCTTTAGTAAAAAATGTTGCTTGTAGTTTGTAGAAAGAACAATAATAAACTTACACATCGTTGCCTTGTCTGGATGTGTTAGAATATATTTATCTAAGTTTGTGTGTTTTACCACTAACTAATGCTTTTAGTTTTTCGTCCTTTTCTCGTTGTAAAAACATGCATACCAAACTAAAATAAATAGAAGACAATGAACTTCAAATTTAACGGCAGCTGGGAAAAGCTAAATGTAAAGAAAACAAAAAAGAAAAATAAAAAAGAAAATTAATAAAAAAAAAAATGAAGTGACTTTCAAGTGTCTTTTGAGTCAATTCAAGTGGTTCGTAATAAAGGGAAGATGAAATATTTCATTATTATTTTGTTTAAATTGTTGTTCACTTTTTCATTTGTAATGAAATGGTTATTTTGTATTTGTGCATGTTTTATGTTGCAGAAGAAGAAATAAAAATTTTGGAAAAAAAGTTATCTGTGTTTTTGCTTTACACGTTTATTTTTCAGTACAATTTTGTATTAGTATACGAGAAATACCATTTATGTTGTGCCTCCGCTTTAAAACTGAAATAAAGAATTATGGGATTATCCACTATATAGGTCGGATCTGCTACTTAATTACTATTTGGTATTCCCGAATATTAAAATTTAGTCAAGAATATCAAAATTAATTTGCACCAATATCATTGACTTAGTATGTGAATATTTCTTTCAACGATTTATCTCGACGTTTGCAACTGTGACAAATTTTGTATTCCAGTACGATATCTAACAAAATTTATTCGCATTCAGCAATCGCTAATCGTAATTTTGTAATATCGTCAGCACTGGAAATTGTTGAGTGCCTTGAAAAGAATTTAGTTCGAATAACGACAAACAACATGAAATCGATTATTGCATTTTCGACTCTCGTTAGCAGTAACAAGGCAAAGTTTATGAAACATCATTACAAACCGGCAGAATAGAATGTGTTTTTTCTGTGCCGTAGCACACTTCATCTGTATCAGTAGTGTCTCGGGTTTCGTCAAAAGCTTAAAAATTTGTTTATCAGAAATGTTCGGAAAATTCTGAAAAGCTAGCTGAGAGAAGTTGACCAATTCGCAACTACAACAGCGTGAGGTCTCTAGCATTGCCTTAAATAACGAGTTATTAGAAAATTGTAAAGACCGAGTAAAATGTCCATCTGTTGTATGAGGCTGAACTCGCACCCAATTATTATTTCTTGTTATTGAACAACAAAGATAAAGTGTGTAGAAAATTAATTTCGTTAGAAAAAGGGGGATGGCAAAGCCGAGTGATGTGATAAACTTTCTTGCAAAATATTTTGTTTCAATTGTTCTGAACTTTACTTGTCCCATGGCTTGTGAAAATAGTAGCGATACAACAAGCTATGAGACGTGGCGTAATGGTGGCTATTGCAAAAATAATGATAATAAATCTCTTTAAAAGGAAAATAAACTCCTGATCATTCTGTTGAAAGACATGGTGGGCTACAGGATGTCAAAGCTGTCTACGTCCTGCATCAAAAATTTTGTTGGTGTCATAACTTTTATAACTATTAACCGATTTTATTGAATTTTAGTTTGCTAAACAAAGTTTGTAAGTAATTACAATGCTAATTTGTTTGGCCTTGCATTATCTTATATTTCGCAAATATCTCCAGTAACAACATTGCGAAAATTCTCCAAAATATATTTTGTGATTTGTAATACATACAAGAATTTTATAATTATCTGAATTCTTATAACTAGTCGTGAAAAAGACAAATTCAAGACTTTGAACTTAGTATAGAAAATGGCTTAATTTTAACAAAAATTGAGCTTAATTGTTCGTAGTTTTTCTAAATTAAAATTCTTATTTTTTAAATATTTCAAATCAATAGATTTCAGAAATGAATGCTGAATAAATTTTAAATCGATTAAATAATCTACGATATATTCAGCATCAGACGAAAATGGTGAATTTTCCTGCTAAATACAATCGCTTAAGAAAAAAATTCACATCAAGTTAAAAACCCATTAAAAATACTATTTATATAAAACTTTTTAGTTGTGTTATTCGATTAATCGACCTAAATTACTCGAATACATTTTTTACACGAAATTTAAATTTTTTGTTTGATCGAACATTATTTGACTTCAATTATTCGATTAATCGAGCAATCATACTTCAAGTGAATAACCTTATATGTAGACAGCAAATTTACAAATTCACTTTTATATTAAAAAATTTAAGCTCTGTTATTTTTTATAGTTGAAAACAAAGAAAAAAGCAAAAAAAAAACCAAAAGAGAACTTGTTGAAAGTCTAACTTTCTATTCTAGACAATACACAGAAACACTAACACATATTCAAATGCATGAACATACAAAGACATTTAGTTTAGTTGCAAATTTTTAAAGAGAAAATAAAACGGAAAGGACGAAACAAGGATAAAGCAGCTTAATAGTGAAACTTTAGTACTTAAACCAACTAAAATCAGCTTGTAGTTTGTTGTAATACACAATAGGATAAAAGTTAAATGCCACACTAAATATTTTAAGAAACGAAGCCATTTATATTCATGATGACACATATTTATGCAATGGTTTCTAACACAGCACACTTGCCCATTAACAGAACACTTAGAAAGAAAATCACAAAAAATACGAATATACTCGTCATATGGAAATGAACATTTATATTTAGCAAAAAAAATCATTGCAACTTTACTTTAGTTACTGCGACAATGCACAGTGCAGCAGTTCGCAAAAGAAATGGTAATAAATATGTGTATGGTTCATTTAACATCGTTCGAAAAGGGGGGAAAATATTAAATATCAACGTTATTATTTTAAATTTTAACATAAATATATAGTGAATATTGTCTGTACATTGGTGAAATATAACAGTCTCCTAAAAATCATGCATTTTATTATTTTTTGCCATATCAATGAATAACATTTTTGTCATTCGTTACCTCATTTTGGAATGATATGATTTCTATATTATTTGACATTGTTTTAGTTGGTTAGAACTACTTTAAATCAAGGCCAAATAATTAATAACTGAAACAAGTTGTTTTAAGACTAATTCCTGTTACATTTCTCTTGCTTTTTGCTTATACCTGTTACATTTCTCTGTCACATTTCCCTTGCTTTTTGCTGATATCTGCTACCGTTTTTCGTCTAGTTTTAAAGTTTATTGGATCTCCGCTCTGGTTAATTTAGTTTTCTTCTCTCTTAAATCCCAAACAATAACAAAAATACCGAACTCAGATATTAGAAACTACTACAATAAAATCAATATAAAATTTATATTATAGTTTATATTGTAGCTAGAAGTCACGAACAACAATTTTTTTTACACATCTCTTTTTCTTCACAATAAAATCTATACTATTGATATACAATTTGATATTTCCGAACAATTTTTGCTTTTATTCTTTTTATTTTGCTCTTAATATTATATTGGAGTAACGAATGACGAACTCCTAGCAAATGGATGAAGCTCATGCTACAAATTTTTCAGTAAATATATAAATTTCAAAAGTTTTTAATATTTTTTTTTCATTGCAACTATTTATTTTTTATAGAGTTTTAATTAATTCATACGGCTCACCATTTTATTGATTTATTCGATAACAATATTTAGTATTAAGAAGCAAAGTCACGAATGATAGACAACATGTAGACATACTTATACAATAAAAAACAAAGTCATTTCTTTTGAATTTGCTCTATTTTGTGAGAACTGACACGTTTACTATTATTTATGGTTATTTATTTTTGCATCTATTTTCTGTTTTCTTAAATAATGAAATGCGTACAACTACTTTCGAAAGTGAAGATAAAATTTTTTTTTTATAAATCGCAGTAAAAATTCCCCCCACCCAAAACGAGTTAAATATACCCAATTTCTGTTGAGTTTCAAAAGAAGTTTTTCAAAATAGTATTTTTCTCTTAGAAGTCCCGAATTTGGTGTAATTTCCTTACTTAACACATACTGTTGCTAACAACTTAAAAAAGTAATTAATTTAAAGCGCTATTTTATATTCATAAATGTAAACAAATTTTTATAAACAGGAGTTTAAAAATGTTATTCGAATATTCGACAAAAACTGTTCGAATAATTTTTTATTCTAAATTGAAAAATTTGTTTCGTTCCAACAAAAATGAAACAAAGTTATTCGTATATTCGAATAATTTTTATTCGAACGACAACACTATTTGATGAGCACTGATAAGTGCTAAAATTCATCTGACAGAATAGAGCAATACTTTTCTAGAAAAAATTTAAAATTTTTTATTTTTTATTTACTTTCGTAATTGATGATACAATACTTTCTAATAATTTCACTTTCATTGAAAAGTACAAACAATGCAAAATTTTTTTGTACAAAAGAAACCGCCATTAGATTCATTAATATTTTGAAAAAAATATGTAGATTCAATGTGCGGATACGTTGTTTCAATGAAAACTTTCATTGAAGTTCAATGTAAAAAGTTTCATTGAAAGCACTCGTTATTGGTATTCTTTAACAAAATTAATTAAAAAGTTCATTGATTTAACGTACTAGTATATTAGGTCAAAATTATTACACAATTCGTTGAAACAATGAACTTTTTCCTGGAATTTTTAGTTCAGTGTAAACACGCTTTTTTTCTCATACAATATTCTGGAGACCTAATTCTTGCATTCTCTTACTAGTCATCGTCATGATAGTTAAAATTGTATAATATCCATTTGTTCAAAATCAAACATTTGTTGATTTTCAACCATAACGAAAACAAATTATTCAACCATCTTTAAACCATTTTGTGAACGAATAAATTTTATGGCTTTTTGAAATTATAATATTCAATTAAATGATTTTATAATAGAACATTTTGTTGCTTCAATAAACTACTTTTTATACAAATGAACATTTCTGCTAGTTTATAATTAATTAAAACATTAAATAGAAAAATATATGTATAAATATATTAAATCTACTATTGTTAAATAAAATAACTAAAAAGTTATATCAATTATACGAGTAATTGAAAATTTTTGATGCAAGCACAAGGATAAAGGACTTTCGTGCACTCTTAGCATTAATTGTTGAGTTGAAATTGCTTGAAAAGTTGACAATAGCACATTTGTTTATGAATATTTATATAAATGTTGGATGCTGGGAATTGCAACAAAAAGTTTCTTAATTAAATTTTTATAAAAAGTTATCTTTGAAGTAGATACAACGTACGCTTGGTTTATATATTTACGGTGGGATAGATAACAAAACGTAATTTATAAATCTGCACTATTGAAAATATTGTCGATGTAGGAACTATTTTAGAGACAAAAAAGTTTTGTTTATTTCATTTTAGTGATATAATTTAGAAGGGCGTATTTATATCCGTGTAAAGATTATCATCTGTGATAATTTTTTTTGCTGAAAAATTTACATTTAAAGCAATGAGTGTGATTTTGGGGCAAAACTGGTTGACTCGCCTGCATTCAGCTTTAATCATTGCGTTTGATAGAATAAAACCATTAATTAAAATTGTTTTGTAAATGTAAGTAAAAAAGTTTTCCAATAAATAGTAATTAACAAAATTAATAATTTCACTTGAATTACAATCAATCAGTGATGCTATAATCGGAAACGATACATACATATATTTTTGTTCAAAAAACTTTATGTCAGCTCGGTTGTTAGTTGGCAAAAAAATTATATAAAGCAAAAATCAGTTTTTTTTAGTATTCTTTTCGTTTTCGTTTGTGTTAAAGTATCTGTCTGTGTGAGTGTATGTGGAACAGAAACTGCATAACAAAATATGAGAGATATTCAACTATAGAAAATAGCTCTTAGAAAAATTTGAAATAGGAAAACTTTAGCAATTGCAAAAACGACAAAATATCCCACAATATGGTTGGATGTTTTTGCTTCAAAGAAACTTCTTTCAATTAAATTTAGTTTGCACATCATATCAAACGTAAAAACAAGGAAGTGAAACAAATTTCAAAATCAAACTTTTAATTAATTTCACCGACACACAAAAACCAAAAATTTGGGCTGTAAATTTGATCAGACCCATGCATTACGAATACGTCATTTTGTAAGAAGAGAGTATAAACAGTATTTTCATTTGTGGGTTTTAATACATAGTGGACAGTCTTACGCAAAAAAAAATAAAATTATTATGTACATTTATTTATGTATATATGCTCAATCATTCTAAAGCCGTTTTAATTTTAAAATTTATGCGCTTATTTTATGAAATATTTTACTATACTTTCAACGGACACGATAAAAGCATTTTAAATGAGAATTACATACATGTATAATAATAAGAGAAACCTTTCCTCAAATGTTTAATCTTCGTCGCTTACGATCATTCTGCGAAAAGGGATCTATATGTACATTTTTATTATATTTTACGAATACACACATATTTTGTTTTTCGTTTTCCTTTTTCCGACATAAATTTTATCAATTCGGCCATAAAAACACTTTATTGATTGGTTCATATTATTTATGACAAAGTTTTTAACTTGAATGCAAAATTTATGAAAAAGAGTAACATTCAATTCACGCTATTTATAAAAAAAATTCATTGATTATAAATTTTTTTGACTCTATTTACAAATTTTACTGTTGCTGTGTGCAGTTCTATAACTTAAATTCATATCTAACTCTACACAGAAAAAATTATCACCAAAAAATTTTCAAACAAAAGTTTGTCTAAAAATAAATTTAATTTTCAGTAAACGTTCCGTCCACAATCTATGAATTGTTTGTTTGACTTTTATTTAGAACGCAAACACCAAAAAGAACAATAAAAACTGTGTCGTAAAAACCACCCCGATGACGACATACAAACAAAAAACAAAAACAACAACAATGATAGAAAAAGGAATGCTATTGTAAGAAGTTTGTTTACAAAAGATTTTTGAGTGAATCGATTAGTTAATGTCGTTGCGTTAATTCTCATTAATTTTTTTAGAGTATTTAGATAAACATTCAGACTTGAACACATTTAACAAAGTGAAATCTCATAAATGCTTAATGGATGATGACGATGACACAGAACCCAATTTTGGTTGTTTTTTGTTTGATTATATAAATTATTTTGCTTAATAATTGTTAGCATTTTTAGACTAATTGCTTATTAAATTCAGACAGAAATATTATTTGATATTTTTCAGAAAATCCAGTAAATATTTTTATATGATTTAGTAAATTGTTTTGTCTACAATTTGTAAATATTTTTAGACAAATTGCTTTATAGATTTAAACAATTTGTTCACTGAAAAACACGTTTTTTTCAATGAAATTGTTGAGGTATTTTTGTCTATATTTACAAATTCGTTTGTAGGTCCGTTCATAGACAAAATATTTATTATTTCATTGAATTTCTTTACAAAAAATGAATTTTTTTTCTGTGTATACAGTTTATTCTTTTAGTTTTTTATTACAACTAGTTTTATTTTATTTTTATTGATGAATAAAATTTTTACAACTTTTATAAACCCAAATTTTTCAAACGACTACTTTTCATCTGAGTCTTTTTTACATATATTCTATTAACTACTAAATATATTTTTTATTTCTCCTTTGAATGAAAAGTAAATTATAAAAAATTTTGCAGTAAAAATATCTGTTACTCGAATGACAGAATGGCAGACTGACAAACAAACGAATATGCAGACTATTTACGCCGTCGACCCAAATACTCTTAGTTTTGTATGATGCTCAAGTTTTTTATATAATATTTTCGTTTCATGGTTGATTTAACAGTTATACAGCCAAGATTATTCGAATTACTAGTTGCAATTTGCATAAATATACTTATTCATATACATACATTTGTATATGTATTTATATAGTGTAAGTAGTAATACATACTAATAAATAAATACCAATACATACGAGCATACATGTGATATAAGAATTTTAACAACAAATTGTACATATCCAATATGCTGTAATTTTTATAAGAAACCGCATATATGTTAAAATCAATATTTCCAGGAGAGCTAAATTCCAGGAGAAGGATAGAAGAAACGAAGAAAATTAGAATAAAAAGACAAAAAAAGTTCAAAATAAAATATTAATAAATAGTTTTATATATTAAAAACTTTTTGAAATCGGATCCTGAAAATGCTTGAAGTCAGCTAAAAATACGAGGCTTGTTGTCAGATATAACAATGTGTATACATTTATTGTCTAGATTCAAAACAAACTGATATTGTTTGTCTCAGCAGCTTTTAATACAATTTCTCTTTTACGAAAGAATATGTTGTTATTTTAATTATGTTCTCGCTTTTATTTGGTAAAAATTGTGTTATATACAAAAGCAGAAAACAAACAGAGCAAATTCAAAACAAAAGGTTTTTTTGCTAAAATTATGTCTATGAGTTGCTTAACATTTGTGACTTTTCTTTTTCTTTTTCATGTTAAATATTATTATCAAATAAATAAATAGAAGGGTGAGCTTTATAATGTAATTAAAACTCTATGAGTAGTAATTGTAATGCAAAAAAAGTTATAAGAAACATGTGAAACTGAAGTGCGTATTGAATTAGTCTGCTAAGAGTTCGTCATTCGTTACTTGTATATTTTTTCCAAAAATTCAGGCGAGAGTTGAACAAATGGAAACATTTGTCGAAAAGAACAAATCGTATTTCAATGGCAATAATTTGAGTCGTAAATAATTCAATTATATTAGACCATTTAAAAACTTGTAATTCGAGACTTGTATATTTCTATAGATTTTGTTGTATTTATTTTCAATATCTGATTTCGGTGTTTCTGTTAATGTGTTGGGCTTTAAACGAGAAGAAAACTAAGATCCAAAAAGCATTATAGAAAAAATTATAAAATTACGAAAAACCGTATGCAAAGTAAGCAAAGGAGAGGTAAATGGAACAACTTATTTTATTTATTAATTATTTGGCTTTGATTTAAAGGATATCTAAACATTCGCTAAAAATGGAGAATATTCGAGCTTGATGCGATTATTCTCTATTATTAATGGAAGTTACTAGATGGCTGACTAAAAAATACTTTATATTATAGGAGATCTAAACAATTAAGACCAACTGAAGTATTATATAAATCATATCATCCCAAAGTAGCATTAAATACATGATTTGTAGGCCTCGGTTATTTGTCCACAAACTAGACACAATTAATTTTTTATTCAATATAAATATATATTTTACAATTTTATAATAATAAAATTTAGTTCAAAGAAATTTAATTAATTTGGCTTGAGTTCGGTTTTAATTTAATTTTTCAATTATATTATATTTTTATTTATAGAATACATTAAACATGTTGATAAGGAAAAATTTGACTGCGTTGTGGATTGACCTTACGTGAATATCAATTACTTTTAATCAATAATTGCTTCACTCTAAGATTTGTTTTTCAGCTTTTTCATTTGATATTCACTATTTTCGTTATGTCCTTTATTGAGCTTCTTTTTATTTCTCTATTATAGTATGTTTTACCGGCGGTAATTATGAATATTAGTATGTGTATATTCGGTTTGTTTATTTATTTAAACAGTATGCCATCTTAGCTATGTGCCTTCAGATTTTATAACAACTAAGTTATGAATTTCAGTCGAACTGCATGAATTAAGTTCAAAGATATTTAATTATTTTGGTTTTAGTTGGGTTTTAATTTAATTTTTCAATTGAAATATATTTTTTTATTTAGAGAATATGTGAATCATGTAGATTAATAAAAAGTTTACTACACGGAGGGTTGAACTGTCATGTTACGAGACATCCCGGTGTGGTTTGTTGGTTGGCTTACGTAGAGTAGAATAAAATTTCGTTTTGACAGACTACTCCACCCATCAGCGTCAACCTATGTGGGTCCGAACCCAGATTTCGGATCCGGCATTACGTACGAGACCTAACCCGTTGCATTGAGATAGCTGATCAGGTCAGCTATACCAATCTCTGATAGCTTCGGTAGGTAATCTACACAGAAAAAAAATAAGTTTCATTTTTGATAACAAAAATTCCGGTGTTCAATAATTTTTTTTCAAATGTGATAAAGAACTCCGCTATATTGATAACAAAATTATTTCAAATGAAAAAAAACCATATAAATATAAAAAAAATGATGATGTGACTGGGATACAAACCCGGGGTTCCCGGACGTAAGACATTCTCTCTACAGCTCAGCCATATCTCAGTTTTTTTTACGAGATAAAATTTGTTTTAAGTACTTATGTATGAAAAGAAAACAAATAACCGACATGGAAAAAAATATATATACAACGAAATATTGTATTAAGTTAATGACAAATGTTATTGAAATTTATATATATTTTTTCAATAACATCGTTTTATTGAACATAATTCTAGTCTATTTTTATATAGAATGTTGTTGCACAAAAATTTGTATCTGGTGAGGTGCAAGGTCGGGCACTCCCAAAGAAAGTGGAAGACTGTTTCTTCTTTACTTTGGGACCGGGAACTACAGCAGAGCGCAGTATAGAAATGGCCTAAGCTGCTAGCATATCTACTGCTCACACCATGCCTCATCAATATTGTAACAAGCCTATTGATGTCCCTTCTATTTCTTTTAGCTAGTTACGTTGTGCCCTTATCGTTGTAACAAGGCCACATCTTTCTCAATACCTTAGTCGACTTGTGCCATCTGTCTTCAGCTTGCCATGAAGGATCAGATGAGGGTAACGTCAGTCTGACCACATAATCTGGATAGCACATCTTTGCACTGGCTAACTAAAGTAGAATCAGTAGTGTATTACTTTAGAGCCAGATGAGCCGCCTGGCTGTCGACGAAGATTCCGACTCC
This sequence comes from Panzeria rudis, assembly GCA_956483635.1. NCBI lineage: Eukaryota > Metazoa > Arthropoda > Insecta > Diptera > Tachinidae > Panzeria > Panzeria rudis. The sequence goes on along the minus strand of OY101448.1, from coordinate 38,079,446 downwards.
CTTGGATACTCCTGTCAGTTAACACCCTCCTCTTATAGCCGGTATTTCAGCTTGAAATACACTAGATTCATCAGTAAGTCGGAAGAAGAGTCTTACCCCAAGGTCTTTTGAGAAGACTCCAGAGCCCCAACTACAGATCGTTCTTGATCCATGAGTATACCTGTATGGAATAAGGGATTTGAAAAACCTATCAAAGTCTAGGTAAGGCATTATGTAATTGGAGGGTTTCCTCAGTGTAGGCGGTAATTGATCTAATATTCTGGCATGTCCATAAACCCTTGATTTCCTCGTCCCAGGTGCCGCTAGTCTTGCCGCACTGCTCGAGCATACAACCACTACATTAAGGGAGTCGCAATTAAGTTTGGTATATCATTCAGAGCCTCTGAAGAACTAATACGTAAACAACCTCTTATCCCGATTCAAGAAGATCTTTGTATTCTGTACAGTTAGTCCACCACGTAATTCTTACTTGTGGCGGACCACCATACTATCAATCCGTAAGTCAATATGGGACGTACAATTGGAGTGTAGATCCATTTAAGTTTGTTAGGGTTTAGGGCTCATTTGGAACTAAATATTCTGCGACAGGAGTAGTGGGCAGCTCTTGCCTTTTTAACCCTGTACTGCACATTTAGTTTCCACGATAGTTTAGGGTTCAGGATAACTCCTAGATATTTTGTGCTATCCGATAAAGAATATACCTGATTATGCAGCTGAAGGAGTCTAAAGGTTTGATCATTGGTGTTTGTAGTAAACAGTACCAGTTCGGTTTTTTAGGTTTCATTCCTAGACCACAGCTTGTAGCCCATTTGCTGAGTGTGTCCCGGTCTACTCATTAGAGTTCTTTACCGCTTAGACACTCGAATCAAGTCGATAGTTTCCAGGCAAGTAGTTGAACATCATTTACCTTTAATCAATTTATGCTGTTACTCTTAGAGTTGTTTTCAGCTTTTTAATTTTACAGTTGTCGATATTCACCGTTTTTTTTCATGTCTTCTGTTAAGAGATGTAAGTATGTAAGAAAAAAAGGCAACATTTTTAGTATCCTTTGAAATAGAGCAAATTTTTTAAAAGTTAGTTAAAATCGTCAAAAACGTAGTTAAGTGGTTATAAAAGCCACAGATGTGAGTTAACATTTTGTTGCAATTCATTTTAATATATTATTTTTATTAACAATTTTAATACTCAGGGCTGAGATGTTTAAGTGCTTTAAAATATGAAAATAAATGCGATACTCAACTTGCTGCTCTTAAACCGTATTTCTTTTATATTAAATTTATAAAATTTCTGGATGTAAAGTTCTTAACTTAAAAAAAATTGTCAAATTATAAAAAAATTTGTATTACATATTCATGTTTAATGAAAACTTTTGTAAGATGCCAACAACACTTCACAACTTGGTAGCCTAGGTTATTTTTAAGAAAAAAAAAAAAAACCAGAGAGAGTCCTTTTGAAGTATTTATCATTCTTTACGGCAGTTTGTCAAAAGTAATATTGTGTCTTTTTTATTATAAATAAAACTTCCATACGTGTACGTTCTCAGTTGTGTAGTAACGAAAAATCATTGAAAATAATTTTAAAAGTAAAAGCCATAAAGTATGTTAAAAGCCATGGAAATGTTCATAGATTGAACTATATGTTTTATATTTTTTAAAGCATTTATCAAAGAGAGGAAAACATTTTTAAATGGAAAATAAAAATGTTATATATTGAATTAGTCCCTCGTTGTCCAAGCTTTACTCGGAGTTTTTGCCTTTTATTTTTTAAAACCAATAAGTTTTTAATTAAAAACTTCCCGATATTTGACGTTTGTGAGTTTTTACACTTTATAGTTCGAAATCGTGACAATAATTCTATTTTACAGAATCTAGGAGAACTAATAATACTAGTAAAAATATATTTTTTAAATTTTATTTATTGGGATGAAAATGGGTAAAGAAGGAAGTGCGAAGAAAGTTAAATATCTAAAATTGTACATTTTTGGACCTAATTGTACCAAAGCAGATTTTTGAAACCAGAAACATGTATTAAGTATAGCCAATACATCATTTTTCTTTACATACATAAATATATAGGACAATCTGTGGCAAAAAGAATGTGTGCTTAAATCCGATTTTGCAATTTCTAATCGAAAATAAAAAAAATATTTGTTTTTATTAGTCAGCAATTTAATATACAATATAAAAAAAATAGGGCAAATTAATATGCTACTCCGTAATGGAGCTTCTAGCAACGAAAATAACTAATTAATTTGGACATATTTGCTATTGGAAGGTAGAAGAATATAATCTTAATAAAATTCCAAAATATTAGCCTTTACTAAAAATAAATTTATAAAAATTTCTTTTTTTTTATACCTTAATATGTATTAAGATCTGCAAGAGCTTTTAAATTGCAGGGACTACATTTTGCCAGCTAGTCTTATCTGAACTTTTTAAATATTCCTCCTTTTATGTCGAACTTTTTTTCTCCATGCTTTGAAAATTTTAAATTTTTTTCAGATAAAATGTTGCATATGTAAGAGTGGACGAAAAGGAAAAAAATATTTTATCACGATAAAAGAGCTGTAATAAGGAGATTTAAAAAAAATTTTAAAGTTAATAATTGTACTCAATAAGCCAATGGTGTACTTTTGTACTTTTAAAGTTCGAATTGTACCAAAAATGGTACAATTGTACCAACTTTGCCATCCTTGATGGAAGCGCATAAAAAATAGTAGCCCTCAATTTTAAGTTGTCCGCCATATTGTATTTCGTCATATAAAACTTAAAACCATGAAACTACAATTTTTTAAATTTTACAGGAGAAGGAAAACACTTTATGAAATAGTGCAAGTTATAGTGGCTACGTTGTTTTCCTTTTAATTATAACATCGCCGAGCATCACAGTAGAAGATCAAAAATTTGTAGTGGGGAGATGGGCTTCGATATAATATACAATAATTGATTAAAACTCCGATTTAAAAATTTTTTTCACTTACATGGTTTTACATTTCATATGACGATTTATAGTAATTTCATTTTATTTTAATTTGCCTTTTCAGAAGTCCCTTTTATTTGATACTCAAATCATAAGGGTGCATAAAAATTTAACAATAATTACTCAGGAGCGAGGCTGCGAAGTCCCAAAGTAGGGCACTTTGGGCATGTGACATTTCTCAATGCTTGCCATTTATAGGATTAAAAATAAAAACATCTATAGTTAGGCAGTGATCTTTTATATTTTTGTCATGACCTTTGATGACCACTATATATATATATATATATATATTTGTTGTGCTATAGTCCTCTTAGTGAAAAAGTGGAAGTTTAAAGTTCTATGGATACGTGTTTTTTAAATTTTTTTCAAAATATTAGATTTTTCCAAAGGCTGATCTACCGATTTCATCATAGCTTTGGAAGCGGTACAATTTTATGAGAAAAAACATTTAAGCACCTGAAATAAAATTACACTTTTTTATATACTCAATTCCGTTAGAGAAGCACTCAGACCTCAATGATGAAAACAATATTTTTTTATGCAAAATTGGACAATTTTAATTTTTTAAAAAATTATAAAAATCGAAAATGGCAAAAACTTACCATTTTTATGAACTGATTTTAAAGCTTTATTTCATGAAAATCGTTAGAGATATTTTGATTTTGTTCATAATAAAGTAAAGTCAACTAATCTTCGCTAAAATTGCGAATATATACACTATACAACAAAATAACATTTTTTATAAGTAACAGGGTTCTAACGACTGACTCTGGTAGACGAAAGAAAAAAAAATATGTATAGATGATTTTCATTTTGAGTGTACATATAGTGCGTGTGTGTGGTTTTTGTTGTGTTTTACAAATGCAACTAATAAAAATATGATAAATTACGATTCATATTTAGTTTTCGCCCCATTCGATGGATTATATTTTTCGAGTTTTTAAAATTTTTGTGTATTGACTTTTACTGTCGCTGTTGTTGGCAATGATTTTTGCGAGCAAAATGCACCACGAAAAATAAGTATAAGGTTTGGAAGCTCTATTCATGTACTCTTGAAAAAATAAAAAAATTATAATGATCGCAAAACGAAATCATAAGTTATGAACACTTTTTTAATTTTGACTTGGATCACATGGAAAAATCCAAAAAATTTTATCTTCTAACAAAATTCTTTACAAACCTTTATATATTAGCACACTAACTCTTCTTTTAAGTAAGACTTATTTTAATAAAATCGACCAACAATGTTAAAAGTTAAATCAATTTAAAAAATTATTCGTACCTAAATACAACTTACCTAAAACATTCTTTGCAAATATAAGAATCTACAGTGCGGTAGAAGCAACTTTTTTCAAAGCAAATCAGAAATTTCTATATGGATAATGTTACCTATATCGCTTCTGCCCTTCCGCTGCTGCTAACTTTTGCCATCTTAAAATTTATAGATAAATTATATTTAAAAATATTGTTAAATTAACGCTTAATATATTTTCTTACGTTGGTATGAATGATTCATACCAACGAGACAGTTGTTAATAAATCAATGCCTGTCACTGCTTGCAAGGTCTGTTCATTCATATGATTCACAAAAGCAATGAATCAGTATGATTGTTTTGAATGCATCTTAAAAGAGTTAAGGATGCTAGTGGTTTTTGTCAAAAAAGGACAATCTCTTCCCCAGTTATTATAAAATGGGTGGCGCAGCCTCTTCAAAACTCAAGTTAGGTAATTTCACTAAATCAATAATAATAAAATCAATATTTACCCATCGATTTTAATAAAGGCAAGCTTTTTTACTTTGCGGTATGTGTAGCTTTACGGTTAGTTAATAAAAATGGTAAGTTTTAGCTATGTTCGATTTTTTATAAATTAAAAAAGAAAATAAAAATTTTCCAATATTGCTTAAAAGTAATAGATTTTTCATAATTTCGGTCTGAATAATTCCGAAAGCGTTCGGTATATAAAAAAATGATACTTTAGCTGCTTAAAGGTAATTTTGTTTCAAATTTCTTGTTTGTTTTTGTAATAAAATTGAATAGCTCCTTCTTAGTTGATATATGAGCACCCACCCTCTTCAAAAACTCTAATTAATAAATAAATTATCTAGAGGATCTAAAATTTTGACTGTTTTTTTTTTGTAAGGGGACCATAAAACATAAAAAATCCCAAATTTTAGAAAAAAAGTTATCTAGAGAATTTAAAATTATTGCTGTATTTTTTGTAAGGGGACTATAACACATCAAAAAATATAGTGGTACTTTTGATTTTTGTTTTGTTTTGCATAGTGTAATTAGTGATGTATACTATTTTGAAAATTAAAGTTTCTCAAACTATTATAGAATTTTATTGAACTTACTATATCCCACTTTCTTAACAATATTTTCTTCAGAATACCTCTTTCAATCGATTATATCCCGCTTTAAAAAAAACCTTCTGGTCACGTTACTTGTGAGTGATATCAATATCTATTGAAATTTCCAATTGAACGATTATTTAAGACAGCAAAATATTAGGGAATATGTATGTATGTGTGTGTATGTATATTTGTATGAACAAGTTAGTAAAGCAGCCATCAACACATAATATTAGAAGCTTTTAAGATATATTTACTTGTCTGATAAAGATATTTAACGTTAAGAACTCTCTGGGAGATTGAATTGAATTAAAAAGTTTGCTATGAGTAAAAATATGTAATTAATCGATATTTTGTAATGCATTTAATGTCAAAGACAGAAGTCTTAACGGATGATGTGGAATACCAATTGTGTACATATCATTTGTGGAAATGCTGTGGAAATACTTATCAATATTCTTTATCTCGTTTCATAATGTTATTAAATCAATATAAGTAAGCACGACTCATTTTTCGGAGTCGAATTTAAAATACATTTACAGAGGGGCAGGCAGGAACTGAAAACTTTCTGCTAAATTAAATAGATTTATTTTTATAATTGTAGCAGTTTTGGAATATAACTTAAGTTGATATAGAATCACACAAAATTTGTTTGTAAAATCTGCTTCTGTTTGATATCATACGTATGAGTATCATTTGTCTGTTTCTTGCTGAAACTCAATTAATAAAACTCATACGTACAAAATAAACATAAAATTAATAGAAAATATTTTACAATCCTAATACATATCTCGTATATGTATTCATCTATAAATCTACGAATAATTGCTGAAAAATATAAATATAAAAAAATTCTGTCCAATAAAATGTTTTATGAAATATAAATAAACGAAGCCAATTGATTTCCCAAATAAATATTAATAAAAGCATACAAAAGAAAATAAATAAAAGAAAATAAAATTTAATAAAATCAAAAAGCATAAATAAATAAAAAAAAGCAAAGAAATATAGAAACTAAATAAACAGCGGACCGAAACAAAGTAATGTCGTCTTCTTCAAAATGCTCCAATCAACATTTTAACAATAAATCATGCTCTACAGTAAATGCAAGAAACTAAAAGAAAAATTGTGTTACAGTTGACAATTGGATATTATACGGATTATCCTCAGTCAATTTAAAAGGTAAGTGACTTTTTACTTTTTTCTTTGGCGTAAGTGCGTATGGCCCATTTTTCCTGAAACACTCAAACAAAAATTTTAGTATTTGTTATTTTATGCACGTATTCGGAACATGATTTTTTTTATATCAAGAACATAAATGAAAAGAACACAACATTCAAGAAATGGGAGTCATATGTCATGCCATGAGGAATAAAAAAAAAAATCATTTTTTAATTTTTACTTTATTGTTTTTGAATTTCAATTTTTAGCCTTCGAGAATATAATTGTATTATTGTTGCACAGTGGTAGCTTTCGGCAAATAAGAGATAGCGAATACACAAATTCTAAGTTATTACATTTAAATAAGATTAACAGTCTATACATATAATACAAGGTGGGGCAAAAGTAATCACATTATTGGAAAATGCTATCGGGTATGTTCTGTATTTCATGTAAAATTAAAATGTGCGGAATTATCGAAGCTTTGTTGTTGTAAATTAATATTTAAAACAACAATGCTTTTCCGCACATTTTAATTCCACATCAAATACAGAATGTACCCGTATAACTTTTGCAAATGGCGCCGAATCTCAATTTAGTTTTCACATTTGTGAAGTAAACATACGCAGAATACAAATCGACAAGCCATAAATCGGGTTACTCCGCAAAAACGCGGAATAATCTCTCATTTGGTGATTAATCTCTCATTTTGGTAATTTGCACGGGCCGGCCAGATCACTCGATTTAACCGTTCCAGACAATTTGTATGAAGCCCCACGTTGGACAGCGTTCCATGCGTTATAAGCAAAGATCTGATCTTGTAATCAAACGACGTGCTTAAATGTTGAAATGTTACTGTCTTTATTTTTCGTTTTACTCTTTACAAAACTCTTATATTTCTAATTGGCGATGCCAAAAAAAATGAAAATAATTACAAACAATGTTCATAGAAAAATCCCAATTGGGATTTAAGGATGATGTTAACCTGCAGCATAATTTTTCTGATAACTCCACTTATGCTGCTTTCAAAACAACTGGCTCATGTGAATGGCTTTTTGATGATTTTATAATATTAGTATAAACATTTCTTTATTAAATTTACCTTTTTTTTGAATAGTGAAAATGCTTTGCAATTTTCAAACAAACTTTAAACATCGTTGTGATGTTCTAAGACAAACATAAATATAATTATGTACATTCAATAGAAATATAAATTTGAGGTTTTTCTATAATTTTAAAGTCTAGTCACGAAAATTTAAGCTAGAAATAAAAATAAAAAATTTGCCAAATAAAAACAACAAATGAAAAGAAGGTTTTTGATTTTAGATTTGTTGAAACGCTAAGCCTATTACAAAAAAAGGAAAAAAAGCTTTAGGCCAAAAAGAACTAATAATATTTCTTTTTCAAAATCTCTTATTACTACTGGAGAAAAGGTGGCAAAGCACGAGGTTTAAATGTTATTAAAATACACAAAGAAACATAGCACACATACAAAAACTGTTTCTTTGAAAATTTCTTTTCAGATAATCATTTGAAATTGACTTTATATTCAATAATTAGTTTATCTGTTTCAATAAATATTTTATTTTGAGCTCTTATTTGCGCTAAAAAGCAACAACAAAAACCGGTTTAATTTTCAGTAAATTTGTTGTTTGATTTTACAAAAATTATTTACAGGTGTTATATCTGTAAAATTTTTTCTGAATCCATAAATTTTTTTGCTATTTATGAAAAAATATTTTTACAAAATTATTTTATTTGATTCAGTAAATTATTTTGTTTGAACTAGTTTTTTTTTTGAAAATAGAATACAACAATAAATTAAAAAAAATTTTTTACAACATAATTTGTAAATTTAGAAATTTTTTTGTCTGAATTTAAAACTTTTTTTATTTGAACGAGTTCATCATAATGAAGTAAACTTTTTTCTGTGCAAGTAAAATTCAATGGCGAATCAGTTTAACTGTGTGAAAAGGAAGGGGGGAGGGGGGGTGGGGGCTTAAATCTCCCTAAAACAAATCCCATATATATACTTTCAAAACGCTGATACACGTATATATTGTTTGGTGACTTCTACCAGAATCAGTTGCTAAAACCATGTTATATAAAACAGATTTGATTTTGTTGTACAGTTGCAAAAATTAGGTGGCTTCAATTTATTTTGAATAAAATCCAATCAAATAAAGCTTATTTTATATGTATTATATGCTTATGATCAGTTAATAAAAATGGTAAGGTTTTGTCATTTGCGACTCTTTATAAATTTTTAATAATAAAACTTTTCCAATTTTGCATAAAATAATTCCGAAACTATTTAGTATGTAAAAAAAAAATAATGTTGGAACCGCTTAAAGGTAATTTTATTCCAAGTTTTTTAGTGTTTTTATTGTAAGGAAATTGGCTAATCCCAAGCTTTGATGAAATTGGTGTAGCAGCCTCTTCAAAAATCCAAAATTTTCGAAAAAAACGGATCCATAGAATTTTATGTTTCGATTGTTTTTGTAGTTAGGGGACCATAACACATTAAAAAATATAGTGATGATCAAATATGATGACAAAAGTTTCATTTTGTGGGATAGTGTAATTAATCTGACTTTTAATTGTTACCCTCCCGTTCAAAAATGTCGGTGCTGTTGGCTGAACAATTATCGCGTTTGACTACAAACCCTGAGGTCTTGAGTTCAAAAGTAGTTTCAGGCAAACCAACAACATCATGAATTTTTCTGATGTGCATTGCTGTGTTATTGTGTTGGTTTTTCTTGGACTATTAAAGCGATAAAGGCATAGCAGCGATCACTTTGGCAGTACCGGCAGCGATTAATACTAACATATATCACAGCACACTCCTTCGTCGGTATTGTAGTAGAATCGTCGGCGAAGTAAAATAACTAATAAATAGCTACACAGCTTAAAAAGATTAATGTCTCTACTTGACACCAGAGGGGCTGCTACACTGCTCTACAAAAACCCGCAATAGCATAGTTGTAAATGAATTAAGCTTTCCATATCTCTCCCTCTACACCACCTGTTCTCTCTACACTATTCGTTTCCCAAAGAAGGTAACACATTAATTGATTAACTGGTAGATATTAATTGCCTTATTGTGTTACTTCTCTTTAAAAAAATAAAAATAAAAAATAGGCAAATTATCAGAAGAATTTTATTTAAATTTTATTTAAATTTAATTTAAATTTATTTGTTATTTACAAAAAAATGGCTGTTTTTAATTAAATTATTAATTAAAAAAAAAACATGCGAAGCAAATGCGAATTTCCACTTTTTATGGGCAAAATTGTATACGGTAGAGTAATACGATAGTATAAAGTATGAAATGGAAGAGAAATAAATAAATAATTTTAAGGTCAATCCCGCTAAAAAGTGTAACCCGCTTTTACTCTAAAAATCTATCTATGTTGGCGTTTTAAAATTGAAAAAGCGAGATAAAACTTTTAAGCGGAATCGACCTTAAAAAAGCAGAATACTACCGCCAAAAGCTTGATGTCTGGTCAGTTTAAGCATACCCCATCATACTAGCGCCGCCAACAGTCTGGACACACCTGAGAAATTTGCATATATTAGTTTTCTCTTTTAGACACCAGCTGCTACAAAAATGGGGTAGGTTGAATTCCGTTTAAGAACGGAATTTAATTCTGTGACATGGCCGATTGTCATAATTTTATTAAAAATGATATTTATTTGCTGATGGTTAAGCATTCTCTATTTGCATTTCATTGGTGCTTTACCAAATCGTCAGTAGATTTATATCGAATAAAAAATTATTTGCTTGATTTTGTATAAGTTAGAAAGCCTGCTATGCTTTCTTTTTTTTTGAAAATCATTTCTCTGTAAATTCTCAAAAGGTTTTTGAAAGTCTGTGCATAAGATAAGAGATTTGTAACTGTTCAAAAATGTGGTTGAAGTCTACTGACGATGTGGTAAAGCACCAATGAAATGCATATAGATAATGCTTAGCCATCAGCAAATAAATTTCATTTGAAATAAATAATAATGAAATTATTTTTTTCTCACTCACTGTGGAACTTTCAATATATGCTGCATAGTTGAACCTCCCATATCCTGATGTGCAATTGGAATTTAATTTTCAACACAGGACTTTTAATAAAAACCCTTTTAAAGGATTTTTTTTTTAATTTTTCTTACTTTAAAATTCGTTGTTGTTTATAAAGTAGGATAAGCTTAATAAACAAATAAACACCTTATTTTTGTTCTCTTCTAGTTATCCTTGTACAGAAGGCGGGTGGGTGTGTGTTTATATTCATTTGAAAATTCAACAAACACATCATCCATCACCAACAACAGCACCCCCAACAACAGCGACAACAACTAAGTTATTGTGCTACTCCTCTACCAACATCAAAATAAAAAAATGTTACTCGTATTATAACTTGCTGCGACAGCGTGTTATTAACATTAAATGATTTTCAATGATGATATTGTCGCCACCGATATGGTCTTTGTTGTAGTTGTTGTACTGCAGTAGCAGTACTGCTGCCGTTGGTGTTTATTTAAAAGTTATGCAAATGAGTGGAATATTTTCAGGTTCTTTTTCAAGTGAAAACAAAAAATGTTATATAGACTTATAGTGTATAATTTTTTATATGGCAGTCAACTCTGAAATGTGTGAATACACAATAGAATATTTTCATTTCGTGTTTAATTTGATAAAGTTTCATGAATTATCAGAGTGAAACATTTTTTTTTATAAAGAAAAAGTAACAAAATCATCAAATATTATTGTATAACAGACAGATAAAATGATAATGAAACTTTTAGATTTTTGTCGCAAATTAATTATAAAAAAAAATTTTTTGTTGTTAAATATTTTCACTATAATACTTATCAATTATTTAATGTTTAACATTATGCTAAAACGGGGAATTTTCGCTACATATAAATAATTTTGAATAACTCCACAACTGTGTGCTATAAGCCGCTGCCAGTGAAGTAAAAACTTTGTTGTGGATATCGTTCAAGTTATCATTCATAGCTGAGGTGTTTCTAATTCACATGCGGAGCACGGACTCCTAACATCAAGATGCATGCAGCTACTTCGGAATATAAGTTTTTTTATAAATCCGCAAAAATAAATTTTTAGTCTCCGTGTTAACATTTTTTACATATCAATAGCTCTTGAGAATGTCTCTAAAAATATGCTTACATGTGTGGAAAATTTCGTTTAGTTTCAGAGATAATTGCATTCGATTTTTTTTAATACTTAATTAAGTTTTTTTTTGATCTGGTGGGCGAGCCTAATATCCGATATTAAAAAAATACTGCAATATTTATGATGAAATTTGGAAGAAATGCTGAAAATTTCATGCCGATAGCTTTAGTTTTTAAAAGTTACACGCATCTGAACATGTATGTACACGTAAAAACTGCAAAATTTATGGGTTTTTTTTCCAAAAAACGTGATCATAGAAAATATATTTCTCCTGAAATATACAAAAATTTGCGCAGTACTTTCAAAAAATGATTGTAAAAGAAAATTGTCATAAATTTAAATGTTCTCACTCCAATCCTATTCCAATTTTGAAAAAACATTTATAGTCTCCTTAAAAATTTCTCAGATTGCAAAGCAACGGTCTCTAAAAAACTAAAAATTTGCCTAAATATACCGAAAGTTATTTAGATATCACACGTTAAATAATGACATTGTAACCACTTTTGTAAGAAACTAGTTTTTTGGAACACATTTTCCCGGTTTTAGGAATTCCGGTATCTAATTAGCAAAAGTAGTTAATGTTAGTCTTTCAAAATGTTATTATAACACTTTTGTATGTTCAAATTTTACGTGAATTGAAATATCTATTATACTATTTTCCAAAAAATATTATCATATCATGAAACTTTATGATTTAACGAGGTAAATGTATGACACAAGTATACAAGGTTTTACCCTGCAACAACAGAAAGTTGTTCCATATGCTTAACGTGGCCAGAAGGTTTTTGTCAAAAGCGGGACAAGAATGGTTGAAAAGCGGGATTCTGAAGAAAATATGACCAAAAAAGCGGGATTTTATAAAATATCTTATGGAAAGTGGGATGTTGTAAATACACGGGTGAATATGATTTTTTATACATGTATGCAATTACACAGTTCCATATCGTTAGCTGAAATGCGAAATAACGTAACTAACAAAAATTTAAGATCGCATTTTCAATAATTTTCAATAATTAATATCATATCGGAGCGCTTGTCCCTACAAATTTTTAAACTGTTCATCATAAAAATCAATTGCATTGAAAGCGAAAATGAAGAGACTTTATATTTCAGTCACTTAAAGTATTCTATTTAGTCTTTTTTTGTCTCCTATAAAATTAAAAACAGTGTAGCTATGTGATTTTGAATTTCAGCAAACGATATGTTCTTAGGAAATTCGTTTAGTTACAGGCCTTAAAATTTAAAAAATACCATCTTTAGATGATTTTTAAAAATTCATAATTCTTATGAAACAAAAATTTTATAAATTGCTTTAAACCTAAAGATAATTTTATCTTTAACACATGAAACACGAGGTCGTTAGTTAGTAACCGCCAAAATAAGGGAAATTCTAAGACAGTGAGTGAAAAAATCGGAAGTCATCTTTTATAAAATTCAGTTTATAATCAAAATAATATTTTTGAGCAAAAGCAGTTCTATTTTTTCACTTAATTTGGTAAGCGATGGAAATCGTTTGATTTGAAATCAGCGCCGATTTCAAAAACAAATTCTACTAAAAGATCACTTATTTACCCCTTTTTTTTGTTTTCAAGGCTTAAAATATTTTATTCGAATATTTTTTTTTGATACAAAACAATAAAAAAAAGTAAATAAGTCATCTTTTAATAGAATTTATTTTTAAATCGGCGCCGATTTAACTCGATCGACTTCCATCACATACCAGAATGTCTGGTAACTTTTTTCTATTGTGTCGGTTCTTAAGCATTTTATGTATCATAAGCTCGGCATCACATTAGTTTCAACTTTGGGCTTTGACGGCTTTTTCTGGATTTTCGTTTCATCTTAATGGAGAAAAATTTTAATTGAATGTATCAATGATAGTCGAACTCTATCGTTTTTAAGTCATTCAATGTAATTTTTGTAATAATCAATAATTTTCAATACTACGTGCCTTACTTGACTTCATCTCACCCTCACACTGTGAAAGGTAGAACAAGAGCTCTGATCATGAGATCGTGGTTAATCTTGAAATATCATGGTGTTCAGTTCGACCCTTATAAAGCCAAGAATTTGTCTTCGTCTTTTCAATTATTAAATGCTTTTAAAATTCCTTTCTAAATAAAAATAATTTAATTGAAGAATTAAATTGAACGAACTTAAGCCTCAATAATTAAGTATCTTTGGATTAGAAATATTGAGTTTTGAAGCAATGTTTAAATAATATTTTTTTTTTCAGTTTTAAGTTCCTTTAACTCAATGAGTTTTTATTCGATCAACAGAAGAAATATATATTTTGCTCATGAGAAACTTATTTTTTGGTATAATTAAAACAACAGAACTATAAACTTTAGAACTCCAAAAAGCGGGATAAAAATTTTAGGTGGGATCGACCTCTTTAAAGCGGGATAGTCCCGCCTAAAGCGGGATGTCTGGTCAGGTTACATATGCTAATTGTAGTGCTGAGTCCGAATCTGCACTCGGTTTTTTGAATCGATTTCAGTTTTCGAGATATACTGTTATGCGATTAAAAATTGTAAATCGATTTTATTAGCCCCGTTATATCATAAAATTTCATTTTTTTAATAATATTTTTGCAATATACGGGTATGTTTTGTGTTTCACAAAAAATGAAATACATAATGTGAATTTTCATGGCACTATTGTTCATGGCACTTTTTTAAAACAACAATGCCATGAGAATCCACATAATTTAATTTTTTGTGAAGCCCAGAACTAGCCCGATAGTCTAATATTCCAATTCACTAGATATTTGAGCGGACAGAGGTATTGTAATAAAATGTTGAACTTGTATTGACAAAGTAGTTTACTAATAGATAGAAAAATAACATTTACTCACCGAATTCCCTAAAACGGATAGTACATATTCCAAAAAATGCATTTTTTTTTTGAGAAAGTGATCGCCCTGTCGTTATGTTCCATGTGATATCTAAATAACTTAATATATATTTAAGCAGCAGCTTAAAAGACGTAACGCTTTGTTGATATCATTGCTTTTATTATTAAGAAAGTTCAAAAGTTCCTTTTAAATTCGCTCAAGTTTAAATAGGGCTGGAGGGTGAACCATCCATCATCTTTTTGATCCGATTTTTCTTTTAAACGCATTAATGATAGCGTTGCTTTCAATGCCTGCCCAATTTGTGTCCTCCGGAAGAAATATGTTTTATATGACTGAAAAAACTGCAAATATTTGTCGAATTTACATGTGCTATGTTAAGATACGTGTAACTTTTTAACATTGGCATTAAATCTTCTACATTTCTTTATATATTATATCAACAACATTGCTATGTTTCTCACAAATTCATCAACCAGTTGGTTAGTGCATCACATTGCAAAACCTAAATTAAGGTCGCCCAGAATTATGAAAAAAAAGTTAAGAAGCAATTAAATCTGAAACTGTAAGATATATTCAACATACATATGAGTACTTTTTTTTTAAATTATTCTCAAGGACAATCGTAACATAAAAATTTTAGCAATTAGACCATAAAGGAATTTTGGCGATATTCTAAAAAAAAGTTAACGTCCGAGGTAGCCAACTTAGAGGTCCGCCCACACTCACTTTCTATGTTAGGAGACCTGAATCCAGAGACACCTCTACTGTGTCTGCGTGAAATTTCATTTAAATATCTTAAATACTTCACGAGTTAACGAATTATTTCCACTTTGTTTTCGTTTTCAAAAACTCATATAAAAATTAGGAAAGCTAAAACTTTACACTTTTATTATATATTAGAAAGCTAGATATATTAGTAATAAAATAAGCCACAAAGCATTAAAATCGATGGACAAATACCAATTTTATTCACAATTAAGGAAAAGAACTCAATTGATAAAAATTACAATTTCCATGCAACAGAAAAGTTTTAATTTGTGTATGTGTATGTGTATTATGTCAAAGTAGCAATTTTGTGTCAATTAAGTTCCTCATTTAATTTTGAGTAAAATCGAAATTTGTCCATCGATTTTCTTCTGCATCAAGAATGAATTTAATTATAAGAAATTTATTCAACATGTTCTTATCTCTACCTTTGTCTGCAAAGTTTCTATACAAATCTTTCTGCTATCTGAAAACTTAATCTTCTTTTGTGTAAATTGCTTACGCACAATAAACACTTTCATAGAAATACAAGCAAGCGTATAAGTACTGTTAGCCCTTTCAATATTTCCCTACTGTCTTTTGTTTGTAAATATTTTGTTCGACTTGAAAGTACTATAACAAATGACCAAATAATATAATTCAAAAAGTAAAAACATAAATTCAATTTAAAGAAAATTAATATATGTTTTTTTAAAGCTTTGCTTTTGTGGCTTCTTGCATATGATGGTGTTTAAAGATCTATACTACACTGTAGTGTACTCATGTAGTGAAAGGGTTAAGAAAATGTAATATTTGTATATAATTTATAAGTTCACCGGTGTCTTCTTAATTCTGTGCTTAAAACAAAAACAAAAGCATAAACAAATGTTGCAAAGTCTGGGATTAAAATGTCCTACACCAATCATTTTGAATTGAAACAATGAAAAATATTTCTATAATAAATAATCTTGTGCTTAGTAAAATTAATTTGAGGTTTTAAAGAACTTAGGTTTTATTGTAGGCTTTTTGCTACAATATGGTTAAATATTGTATCAAAGACATCCTGTTGTCAGACGAGTGACATAAATAAAAGTGGGAAATAATACAAAGGACCAAAGTTGTAAGCGCTGATTCATACATTAATAAAACTCACAATCATTATTTTAAAGAAAAGAATATATTCTTCTATTCCTTTTATTAGTTGACAACAATGGTGAAAGTGGTTTTAGTTCTTAGCATTAGAGATTATTTTTACTATCATCGTCTTTCTGATTCTTGCAATGGACAATATAAAAGACACATTAGAGTTTAACTTTTGTATTTATTTATATGAAAAAAAAACATTTGTTTGCCTTTTTTTTAATGTAATGAAAGCCCCTAGTTAGTATGCTTTTTTACTATAATTCTAGTTTTGTTTGAATTTTTATTATTTTTAATATAGTTGTATTGTAACATATTCTTAATCTTTTGAAAAATATATTTCTACCCTTCTATGATTTTATTTTCATACATTTAAACATAAAGGAAATTCTTAGATTGGTCTAAAGCTTTACTGTGAAAGAAATACGCAGTTTCGCAAAGTTTCAATAAAAAAAGTTCAAAGTGCCATTTTAACTAAAGGTCAACTTCAGAATAAAGTGAATCGTTTATTTAAAAAACACGTCAAGCAACAAAAAATCCAAAATTGAATTATTGGGCTATTACTGTTTTGTAAAGGTGAATATATAGTTTAATGCAAAAAATCAAATACTGTCCCCTTGTGATGGTGAAGCAAAGCTGAAAAATCCTTGTTTAGTACAGAAAGATGTCAAGTAACGGCGCTTCACTAGTTTTGTTTTATTTACTCATAATCAAGAATCGTTCTCTGTACTGGTTTTTGAAATAAACGTTTCAATTTTCTATGAAACTTTTATATAAAAAGTTTGATTGTGTGTAAATAAAATATATTTTTAATAATATTATAAACCAAAATATATTAAATTTATATTAAGTATTCTCCCAATTCTTTAAAGAAAGCTTATTTGCTGTGGGTTAAGCTGTCTATATGCTTGCACTTCATTCATGTTTATGTTATCGTATCACCCATTATGCCTAAAAAGTCTTCAAACTCGTATTCTCATATAAAAACTCTTAAAGATGAATTGAGAATTACTATATAACTACAGACGTAGTATGTATTTAACATGAGTCTAATTAATTATGATTAATCAATTAATTGATTAATCAAGAATCCTGATTAATCAAAATACTAATTAATCAAATAATTTTAGCTTTTATTAATCAAATTTGAATAACTTTATTCAAAATAATGAAACAATAATATTTCAAACAAAATGAATTCAACACATACAAATATAGAACGAATGAGATACAAAAAAAAAACAAAAAAAAAAAAACAAAAGCATAAAATAAAAAAACACAAGACAAAAATTAAAAACATAAATTATTTAATTGCTCAAAATATAAATTATTCAAAATCATGGTTAATCAAACAATCCTCATTTTGAATAATCAAATTTAAAATTATTTGATTAATCAGCATTTTGATTAATCAGGATTCTTGATTAGTCGATTAATTCATTAATCACAATTTTGATTAACCAAAAATTTGATTAGTCGACTAATCGCACATCCCTAGTTTTATCCAAAGTTATTTAATTAGTTTTGGCTTAAATTCGTTTTTCAATTTAATCTCTTTCGATTAAACTACATATTTTTATTTTTAGAAAGTAACTCTAAAGGATATAATAAGTGAACAGGCAAAGACAAATTTTGCTTGTACGGAAGGTTGAACTTATATCATTAATTTTCGAGACAAACTATGATCTCATCATCAGAATTCTTTTCCGCCTAGACCTCGCTGCTAACGAAGACAGCAACAGCTAACGTGTTGAAAATTCTTATTGCTCTAGTCAATTTACAGCCGAAACGCTACCTTGTGGTTAATTTTGCTACTCAATTACTAGCGTGAACGGCCCAATTCGGGTGTCATATTAGTCATGCCTATAAAAAATCGGTGCATAATAGAAAAGAACTGAAAACGCATTTGATTTAAGCGCAATAGTCTTTGTATATTCCACATATTTTTAATTAAAAGTTCGAAAAACATTTATTTTTGCAGACAAGTGTAATTGAGGCTCGTGCATACAATTGTAAACAGAACAGATTTTTTAACATGACAAATAGGAATTGGTCAAACAATTACTTTTCACAATTACTACGCTAAATGTACAAAAATCTACGGCACTATGTTCCTCCTAGGAATTAAAGGCTTATATATATATAAGTATACAATATATTTATTTTAATTATCAAATGTAATTTATATAAATCAAAAAATTACGAGACAAATAAGTATCACACTTTACTTTGCAACGCAGTAAAAAACTGCTGCCCTCTAAAAAAATCCTATAGTTTTTCTAGCAGGATTGAAGGAAGTAATTAATTAAAGTCGATGGCACGATAAAGTTAATGACCACTGCTACTGTTTAAGGACATACTTATGTATGTACGAATTTATAAACATATGAATGTGTAAGTATATCTATATGGATAATTCACTTTTCAAATTCTTTTTTCGTGTGCGTTGAAAGTATTGTAAGATAGTCGATAAAATAAACGCAGAAATTTTAAAATGAAAACTACTTTAGTATCATTTATTAGATTATAAATAAATGTACATAAGTTTTCTCGTGTAAGACTGCTCGTTATGTGTTAAAAACGAAAGACAAAAATACTGTTTTTCTTCTCTTCATACAAAATGGCGTGTCCGTAATGCATGCTCTTGGTTTTCCACATTAAGAAACTATAAATTTTTGCAAAAACGAGATTACATTTACAACGGTTTTATAATATTTGCATTTGCTTCTCTTATTTTACACAAAAAATTTTTGAGAAATATTTGAAATTATAATATTTGTTTTTAATTGTTGTTATGTGCAGTCTTGTGTATTGAGCGTTGCGCTATTTTTGTACGCTTCATTACTCAGTGCAATTTATTAAAATTGCATTAGTTTCTATCTAAAAAAATGTATGGAATGTTACTTAAATTTTTTAGTTTTATTAACATTTTTTAGTGACTAAATAAGGAGTTTATATATCAAAGACTATATATGTTTTTTTTAATTCAAAATATAGTGTGCGATCTGAAAAAATATTGAATTCGTAGAAAAATGTATTGAGCGTTACGTAAAAATTTTTTTAAAGTATAATGTATCTACAAATTTTTGGACGATAAAAAAAGTTGACAGCAACTGAAGATTATAAATGTTATAAAGAACAAAAAATCTAAAAATATAAGTTAATTTCAGGATCCATTTAGTTACGTTGGTATAAAAAAACCATAAAATGTACGTTTAGAATCAGCCATATAAGAATATACTTTATTTCTTAATAGTTGTGTCTGGAGTAACAAAACCAAAACAAAAAGGTTGGCAAATATTTTATATGTTACGGATTACCAACACTCTACTTAATATATTTATTACCACTTTTAATTTTTTTTTGCTTTCAATATAAGCAAAGCTATTACCTATCATATATAATAAGTAAGTAAATTAAACACATTTCGCGCCTATTTATTAAGTGTACAATTTTCCTCAAAGAATTGATTGATAATTTTCAATATTAAATTTGTTTGTGAAAATGGGAGGTGTGCACTTAATAAAACATAAATGTTTGTGGCCTGTGTTTATGTGGTTCAATAGAAATATATTTTACAAGATAACAGATGTTATAGCATATTTAACGTGCTAAATATTTGAGTTTCGTGAAGTGTAACTTCTGTGTAATAATTTGGTTTATTGTTATTGTCCAACGTCCAGAGTAATCTGACCGATTATTAGTTAATGCACTTTCTGGGAACAGTGAAATTTTATACTACAATCTTTTTAAATGTTTGCTTTTAGAGCTAAATATAAAAAAAGCTCTGTTTATTGTGATTGTTCTGATTCGGAAGAGATACATTTTTGGTCTGTAGTTACTCGTAACCGGAATTAATTATTATATATAACGAAATAAAAGAAATCATTTTGCATCAAATTTAATTATTTATCTGAAATTTTTGTTATTTCAACTTTTTAGTTCAATTAATGAATTAATATAAGCTCAAGTTATTTTTATTAAGAGTGTAGTGTTCGAATATTCAAATCAGATTAGCAGAACGGATCAGTACTACTGATTTCGGCAGGCCACTACACCGTCTCATCAGCGTTCTTGTTCACTTTTACCACTTATGAATTATTATTTATATCGAGGGCTTATATTTAAATAGTGCTATCTGAAAAAAAATTTATGAGAGCGAAAATTCGTTTCAGTCTCTGATTATTAACAGTTTTGAATAATCATTATTTTACAATATTGACAGCTTATATTATAACGTTTTTTATTATTAGAAAATTGTTTATGCAAAACTTTAGTAATGCGAGAACGAAACGATATTTTGCTATCCTTAAAAAGTTTGGAGTTTGCAGATAGCACTATTTGATTATAAGCCCTCGATATATTGTATAAGATAAAATAAATATTAGCATTTCTTAGTACACAGTTGCGAATTTAATGCCGCTGGGTGTTTCGGCCACTGTGCAACGTTAACTTTAAGGTGGGCCGAAAAAAGTTGTACCAGCCACCTCCTCTAATAAAAGATATGGCATTAACGTTTCTCACACAATAAAAATTGTTGCCACGCCCCAATATACAGCACTTTTAGTTTTTTATGTATAGCGCCGCCGCTGAAAATTCCAGCTCATTATAGCGCATATCCTTCTTCCTGACTTTAATGTGGCTTAATTTTTTCCTCGGGTGACTTCTTATTCCGACATTAAATTTTGGGCACTACTTATGCCATCTCGGATGCTTCGTTCCTAATGTCCAATTTTTTTTGCGCGTGAAAAGAAAGCCCTTCTAAGCTTTTAATATACTCACTTATATGTCTCACACCAAAATAAAGCCTCTTTTTTCTTTTCAAATACATAATACATTGGCTGGGTCGATCAAAATACAAAATAAAAAGTTTGCACCAGTCACTCCCCAAAATTCAGCACTTATGCCATCTCGGATCCTTCCTTTCTAATGTCCAATTTTTTGTACGACATGCAAAGTAAGGGCTTTTCTGCCACGAACAAAAAATATGACATCAGGAGGGAAGGATCCGAAATGGCATAAGTGGAGCCCAGAATTTATTGTCGGACTTAAAAGTTAACAGACAGAAAAATTAAGACACATTCAAACATTAAACAGTGATATGCGATATGATTACATTGGACTTTAAAGAACAAAAATTGCTGTATATTAGGGCGTGCCAAAAAAATGTTTCCTTTTTTTAGAAACGTTATAGATATATCATTCATTCTAGCGGGTGACTGGCAGAATTATTTTTGTGCGGGGACCATGCGGTCTAGTGCACAATCTTAAGTTCTTTAAACACTATTAAAACAATAGTCATAAAACTATAAATGTTAAATTTTAAAACGTGCTTTTCTCTAGTTTGCAGGAATTACTTGAAACAGGCTCTATTTACGAATAAGCTAAAACTGTGTTATGGATTGTTTGCTAAAGAAATAAATTAGTTTTAAATTAAATTCGTAAGATATATCGAATAGCATAAACAAGAATTGGTAAAATTTATTATTAAATTAAAAGAAGAATATAAGTGATTCTCATTTACAATGTTTTTTTTTCGTGTCCGTTGAAAATATAGTAAATATTTTACAAAATAAACGCATACGTTTTAAAATGAAAGCTGCTTTCGAGTGATTTAAGATATTATAAATAAATGTATATATTTTTATCCAAAAAAATTCTAATTATTTTGGCTTAAGTTCGGTTTTAATTTTTCAATTAAATTATACTTTTATTTAGAGATAAATGTGAAGCATGTAGACAAAGAAAATTTTTACTGAGCGGAGGGTTGAACTGACACACTAGTACTTGTAATTATCAATGATAATTCATACTAGAATAGAGAGAGATAATAAAAAAGAAGCCTAATACAAGACAAAGAAAAAAGTGAATATCAATAACTATCAAATGAGATACAGCTCTAAGAGTGACAGTATGAATTGATTAAAAGTAGATGATATTCAGCTCTTGACTGCAAACACCCGACTTTGATCGAGTGGTCTAAGCGGTAAGGAGCTCTGATGAAATTAGCGGGAGCTATCGAAACGTCAGTTCAACTCTCCGCGCAGTCAAAATTTTCTTTGTCTACATGCTTCACATTTATCTCTAAATAAAAGTATAATTTATTTGAAAAATTAAATTAAAACCGAACTTAAGCCCAAATAATTAAAATTTCCTTGGATATAAGCCCATACAGTTCGACTAAACTCATAACTTAATTATATATATATTTATTTTAGTATACGACTGTCCATTATGTGTTGAAAACCAAGAAAGAAAATACTGTTTATACTCTCTTCATACAAAATGACATGCCTAAATTGCATGCTGATGATTTTCCACATTAAGAAAGTATGAATTTGTCAAAACACGAGGTTTTAAAATATTTGCATTTGCTTTTCTAATTTTACTCATAAAATATTAAAAAAAAATAATAATAATAGGGATTATAAATTGTTGTTGTCTGCAGCTTTGTGTATTTTGCGTTATTATTAATTTTTGCAAATTGCAAGACAATTAATATTAAATTTGTCATTTTGAATATTTAAAGTTGTGTGAACTTTGCTCAATACTATTAATCAATCATGTTTTTTTAGTAAAAAATATATTGAGTGTTATCCAAATTTTTTTACTTTAATTGTACGTTTTTAATGTACAATTAAGGAATTTGTGTTAAAAATCTCCGAAACTTATACATCTTTATGGCTTTAAATTCAACATATAGAGTATGTTCTGAAAGAATATACAATTTTTAGAAAATGTATTGAGCGTTACTTTGAAAAAATTCTTAGATATAATTTATCTCAAAATTTTAGGCCGGTAAAAAAATTATGACACCTGCGCTACAGCAGATACGATATAGGGAGAAGCTAAAACTTGACAAAGACCGTAGTAACTAGTATAGTGCTTCCAAAATATTTTGATTCTGCCCCACTATGGGTGTTTATATTTCGAAAGATAGTATATACTCCTTCCAAACCCTATACTCACTTTTTGTAGAGTATTTTTTGCGTAAAAATTATTCACCAAACAACTGTGAAAGCAAATATAACGTTCAATATACAAAAATTTGTAGAACTCTAATAGTATAATTTTATTTTAGGATCCATTGAATGAGACGTAAAATATAATAAAAAATTTATCTTCTCATATTTTTATTAGTTAAATGGTAAAGTTAAAAAAATAATAAAAATACCGGGAATGTACACTCAAAATGAGAATGACCCATATTAGTTTTATTAGCTCCTCATAAATGCCAAAGACAAACGAAACCTATATGTATGAGTTTAGTTTTTGTGGACAAAATATATATGTATGTATATACACTCTTTGATTCTTTTAGCTTTTTCACATAAATAAATTCTGTAAGAGTAGTTTTCTTTTTGCCAAGTTGTAACGCCGAACCAGTTTAATGAATACGCATGTACATATTTTTCCACAATTTGTATGCGTGTGACATTTTATTACATGTAGTAAAATTTTAGCAACACATATTTGTGGCTTATTAAAAATATTTTGTAATAAAAATTCAAAAGCCAAAATGATTGGCAGAGAGAATGTAAGATTGTAATCACTTTTCAGTTACAGCAATTACAACCACAACAAGATTGATGCAATTAAAAACATGAGTAGTAAAGAAATCTCCAGCCGATGAATGGTTTTGTTGTTAAATACCAAAATCAAATAAAAAGTTAACAAAGTAGTAATGTTGATATTGATGTTAAAATGTTAAATTAATTTTTTTTATAAATTAGTAACTTAAATTATAAATAAATAGCATTTAGCATTCCCGTCTATCTGTGTTTAATGCATGTGCATATACTTTCTTTGGTTGTAAGGAAGAGTGTACTTCCTTCTCAGCCAAGTATGGCCTATAAAGTTAATGATGTTTCGTGCTGGGGGATTTGGGTGCAAGTCAAGCTTTTTTATGTTTCTTGTCACGTGCTTAGAAAATACTGTCTTAAGCAGTGGCACATCTAAATCTTTATGAATTCGCTTGTTTCGGACATATCATGGGGCTGCTGTAATCGTACGGAGTATTTTATTTTGTCACCTTTTAATTCTTTCTACATTTGATGTCGAGGCAGTGCCCCATAACTGGATACCGTAGGACCATATTGGTTTTAAAATGTATTTGTAGAGTTCCTTCCAATGAGCCAATTCATTTGAACGGCTTTTAATTTTTTTACGTAATTTTTTTTATTTTTGAACTGAATAGGTATAAATCTGAAAATTTGTATTATTTCGGCTTTCTAGTTCATTATTTTTGAATTAATGTAAATTCAAATTATTTTTATTAAGAGTGGAGTGTTGGAATATCAAGATTAGCAGAACGGATCAGTACTACTGATTTCGACAGGCCGCTACACCGTCTCATCAGCATTCTCGTTCACTTTTACCACCTATGAAGGTGGATGATTTTTACAAGGAAACATTAGCTATTTAACTAATTTTTTCCAGCAAATAGAATACCAGAATTCATTCAAATCCGTGCAATGCATTCTTTAATTGTGATTCAATTTTTTGTCTTTGCCGAAATATCCCTATCTGAATAATAATCCAACAATCACAAACTTGTTTTTTGTTGCCTCGCTCTGATGGGCATTTTTTCAATACCTACAATCAAAGCTGTTTCTGTTAGTTTATTATGCATGCTAAACTGCTTGTGTTATTTTGTCTGTATTTTTAGTTCCAGATTATAATTTGAATTTACATTAATTCAAAAATATTGAACTAGAAAGCCGATATAATAAAAATGTTCAGGCTTTTAATTTCATTTGGGTCACCTTTGCATTTATGTGGAACTTCCATGTTAGACGACGATCAAGATGAAGACCGAGATATTTTACTTCTGTTTTGAAGACATAGCTTAATTGCAAGCAAACTGTCTTAAAAAAAGTATGGTTCTTGGTATATTTTCGTGCTGTAGAACCATACTATTGTTTAATCTTCAAATATACCATAATTGTAGTCTGAACTTTTTGAACAATATATATTGTTAAATACAACCATGTTGCAAATTTTATGAATGGAAATGATTTCTTGATTGATATGTTCACAATCATTTAAAGCAATAATAACTTATTTGCTACAACTATAAACTATATCAGGAAAAATGATATTGTTGATGGAACCATGCCACAACCATATCTTTTCTCTGCGTGTACGTCCTCATCATTAGAATCATTATTCGCTTATACCTCACTGCCAAACAGCACAGCTACAATCAACTAAATTGAATATGGGCATTTCCAGCGAAAACTAACGACACGCCAAAGATGACTTTATTAGAATAAAGTTTGTATTTCAGAATCATGGACTTCGATTTATCTTATAAAAAATTACGTTTTCTTTAACATACAGCATGTTGACGTTACGTTGCGAAAAGTGGAATTTTGCTTGGAAATGCCCATATCCTTGTATTTACTTTAACCAATTACTTTGACAGTACAATAATAAATTAAACTCCAAGCTTTCGTCTTCAAAACACAGGAAATTCGATCACTTGATACGTAACCGGATTTGTTTGTAGCCGGTTTTGTAACCAGTCTCTTTAGGGAAAAAAATACATTGTACATATGAAGAGCAAAATACCTTTTAAACCATATACATATGTTTCAGCAATATTGGTAGACAATAAGATACTTAAAAGTGTACGACAAAAACTTGTGTGGCTTATTTATATAAAAGATTTATGGTTTTGGAACATTACATGCTATTAGAGAGGACTATTTTCAGTTAGACAAGAATAAGGGATGTGAATATGATCCTCTAAGCTAGTCTGAAAACTCAGCAACATGCGTTTTTAAACGACTACGTTTTTAAAATTTATGTGTAGCCAGAGTTAATTAACCGAGCTTGGCTAACGTGACCTTTACGCTCCGTTTTGAAACAGACTAAAATTTATAGAGGCAATTTATGTCTATTATAAATATTTACTTTTATTGAATTTCAAAATGTAAAAAATGTTATATAATATTTCCAAATTAACCGATCCTCATCTAATATTTTGAATTAGCAAATATGTTGAATCTTTTTTGATAACATAATCCTTTGAAAGTTAGTTAAAAAATTACTTATATTTCAGTAACATGAAAATTATCAATTTGCCAACCCTAATAGAAACATACTGTGTTAATGATGTGCGTGTGTTTGAACGGACGACAACGAAAAAGGGTGGCGCTATTATAGGTTTTTCTCTTTTATATAAAAGCGAGAATATAAAAATGGAAGGTGGCAATAAATTAACGGAAGTGAAATTAAATTTAAAGCTTTATAACCCACCCGTTGTTTATTTTTGTAACATAATATTAAAAAATACAAATAATTTATATGTAAATGTACTATCTGCACAGTTAATCTTTATATAGATTAAGTTTTATGTGCTTTTGGTTATCAAAAAGAAGTAAAATGGAATTTTCACGTTTTCGTACAAAATACAAAATGTAACAGCGACTACTTTAACAAGTTGATAATTGTGAAAAGTAAAATTAAATGTGTAAAGCAGGGGTGCCCAAAAGTTCCTTATGGAAGAGCAAACACTAATACATTTAAAGAAAAACTAATTTTTATTCAATATTTTTTGTTGTAAAAACCAATCCATACAAAGAAAAAAAATATTTCATATATTTATTTGTTGTTGCTTTGCACTTGCGTGTATACAGTAAAGAGTATGTGTGTTTTAAAACACACAGCATATAGCTAACTAAGTGTTTTTACAATAATTCTGGGGAAAAAACCGACTTCAGTACAAAGAGCAATATACTCGATGGCCTTTCATATAAACAATTTTGAAAATCGGTATACAAATGGAGGAATTGTGCTCTAGTAAATATTTTGGGTGGAGGCGTGGAAGACTTGCCCCACCGATTTTCGTAGAAAAATTATGCGACCAAACTCTAAGCAAACCATTCCAAACAAAAAAAGAATTTTGGAAGTCGTCCCATAAATGGAGGAGCTATGCGATAATCAATATTTCGGGGAAGGGGGAAAAATTATGGTACCAACCTGCAAGGGACGTTTGCAGCAAATTTCCCAACTGATTTTCAAAAAAAGAAACTATGGAACAAAACTGTAGTCAAACAAAAAAACAATTTTGAAAATCGGTTCACAAATGACAGAGTAATGGATTTGGGGGGGGGGGATCAAATTTCCCCCTCCGATTTTCGACAAAAAAAATTTTGGGACCAATCTTTGTCAAACCCTTTCAAACAAAACAAGAATTTTGAAAATCGATTCACTAATGACAGAGTTATGCATGGGCGAGTAAATTTCCCCCTCCGACCAAACTGCAGGTAAACCCTTTCCAACAAAAAAAGAATTTTAAAAATCGGTTCACAAATGACAGAGTTATGCGCTTACAAACATAAAAAAAGTAAAAAAGTACGTACACACGAATTGATAACCTCCTTCTTTTTTAAAGTCGGTTAAAAAAGCAGGTCATCCAGTTAAGATTAAGGCGTGTCTCACTTACGGCCACTAAATTTTGAGCAAGTGCTTTTTTTGGATCATAACTTAAAAAATATAGTGTTTACAAAAAATTTTTCCCGAAAAAAGTTGTTGTCGCTTGCTTGCAGATTGGTGCCATACATTTTTTTCGAAAATCGGGGATGAAATTTTTCCCCCCAAAATATTTATAATCGCATAACTCCTGCATTTATGCACCAATTTTCAGAATTATGAGAGTTTTCACACTACGTCATTAAAATGAGGTGTCATTAGAAGCGTCTTGATCATATGTTGGTTATAGGATATGTGACATCACATAAAATTCAATGTGGCGCGCTCAAGAGGACAAAAAATATTTGCGGCCATATATAAAGAGGCAACCCTGCACCTCTATTTCACTGCACCAGTATTCCACTTCTCCAAAATATTAAAACAAAATTATTTCATTAAAAAAACAGATGATTGCAGAAATTTGCTGTCGGCTCTTGTGAGTGTCCAGAAAAAAATTTGATAAAAATAACACAGAGTATGTAGTGTTAAAAATAAAGTATTTCCGCTCTCCTGAAAAAATTGGTTTTTAGACATACGCGCTTTTCCAATAAAACCACATAATTATAACTTATTCCAATAAGTAAATTTTTGATTTCTTTAATTAAACTCCTGAGTAATGTAAACAAAAACAAACTGCCATGTCACGTAGTTCAATTCCGTTCGGAAACAGAATTCAACCTATCCCATTTTTGTAACAGCTGGTATCTAAAAAAGAAAACTAAAATACGCAAATTTGTGTCCAGACTGGTATGCTGGGGTATGCTTCGGCTACGGCTTAACATCTTGGGGTGGATTGAATTCCGTTTCCGAACGGAATTGAACTCTGTGACATGGACCATAATCCATTTTTAGTTAGTTTGAAGTATGGCCTACCAGCTTGCAATATCAAATGCATTACAACGGAACATAAAAAAATTGTTTTGGACAAAGAATATGGTCGTTTAAACCATAATGCGATGTCAAAAGAGTCATGAATTCGACTTTTTTGATATTTCAAGGACATCTTTAAAGTTTTTCCACTTATATTATAATTCAATTCTACTTAAATAAAAAAACTATTTACTTTCTTAATATTTGTTATAACTTGTGTTCGCTCAACTTACCCAAAAAGTCTTTAAACATTTGTTCAAACATTTTTTTTTCATCTAAATAACACATGTTATATAATATGAACTATATTTTGTGCTAAATACCAGAAAATATTTACTTAGCAATTTTGAGACAATATCCCAGCAAACGCATGGCTTTGATCTTACAGTCGAGAATGATTTGATATAAAGCGCTCTCTTAAATCTATAAACTTAGAAATGGTTTTTCTATCACGTACAGATTTTATTAATTTTTAGTAGGTAAGGCTAATACTTCCACATGGTACACCAGTTTATTTTACCGCTTGGTTCGATTCCCAGTTAAAATAAATTTTTTTTACTGTCCCGAAAATGAGTCGTAATTGAACAGAAACGTGTACAGTTTTCTACCGACAAAAGTATCTTTTATGATTAGAAAATGAGCATATAAATAATTATTTTTATCACACAGAGGATTCAAAAAAGACTCGATTATGATCACAAATTTCATAAAATACTAGCTGGGATGTAGTTGATAAGAGATAGATAATCATATTTACGTTTGCGATTGTTTTTTTAATTTCTAATTACTTAGAACAATTGCTGTTGTTTTTATTTGAATTTGTATATGTGTGAATGAAAAAATATTTAAGTTTTAATTTTTATTTGTATGTATGACAAATTTTTATTGTTTTTGTTAATTTAAATAATTTCCCCTAAAGAGTCCACTTAATTCTGTAGCGAAATACCGAATAATATTAAAACAAATAATTTTTTTTAGAAATAGTAATTGAATTATAATAAAACAAAAACACTAAAATAGAGAGTTATGTACACAGTAAATTAATTAAGCATCTCTGTTTTGATATAATTTTGTTATAAATACTTTGAATAGCTTCAGAAAAACACAGTCATTATTTGGACATCTCTAGAAACTAACAAAAATTATGACAATCATAATGAACGCTTTGATTTCTGCAATTATCATTTGCCTAATTGCCAATGCTTTGGCAGTTGACGTGAGTATTATCATTAAAGGAACCTTAAATATTGAGCATAACAATTCTATATATCTGTCCTTCAACAGTTCGTGTATACAGAAGAGCAACTAAAAAAATTTCGCGAATTATCTTTGATCTGTAATAAAATTATCCTGAGCGCTGAGGAAGATTCTAAAATGGAAAAGAAGGTTTTTGATTATCCTACACAAAACATGAAATGTGCTGCTGCTTGCTTTTATGAAAAGGTTGGTTTCTTAAAGAATGGAACTTTTCAAGAAGCTGTCATTTTAAAGACCTTGAAAGGCCAAAATGATGTAAAGAAGGTTCAGGCAGTTATCAATCGATGCAAAGATATAAAGAATGACGATCCGTGTGAACTCGCCTTCCAGTGGTTTCAATGTTATGCACAAGCTAAAGACGAATTAAATAACTAAACTTTAAGTGAAAAGCTGTATGCCGAGAATCTTCAAAAATATTATGAAAATAAAGTGTTTAGAGAAGCAACAATATCATATTGTATTTTAATTAAGGACCAATTCAATTTCCAATATTCATTTCATTAAATTGGCTTTAGTTACGCTTTTAATGACGACTATGTCAATAAGAACATTTTATTTTGATGTATTCTACACTAAAAGAATTTGTCTTCATAAAACCAATGAAAAAATTTCATTAGATTTTTTTTATTAATCCAATGATAATTTCACAAATCCAGTGAAAATTTTATTAATATTGCGAAAGAATTTCATTGGTTGGTTCCAACAATTTTCATTCGGTCCCTCCTCTGTGCAATGTTAGACAAAATATTAAGTTAAACCATTGCTTCTTTGATTGTCTTACGTGTCTCGTGATCGGATGATAGTGTGAGTGTCTTTCCTTCTCCGCCGAGTTTGGCCTCTAAAACTGAAGATTGGCTACTCACTGACAACAACTTTTTGGAAGAAATTTTTTTTGTAAATACTCTATTTGTTAAGTTATGAGACATAAAAGACAAACAAAGAGCATTTACTTAAACTTTGGTGGGCTGCGACACGCCTTAATCTTAACTGATTGACATGAATTTTTTTTCGATTAGTTCTTTATAAATACCCATCGATTTAGAGTATGAGGCTTGAAGAAATCCAAATTTTTATTTTGTACGACCTCTTTAATGTATATATTCAGCAAAAAGGACTACCTATGGGAGCTGGTGCTTCTCCAATTGTAGCTGATATTATAATCGAAAAACTGTTTCATCCATTTTGAAAAATTGAACGTTAAGCAAAGAATAATGACAAAATATGTAGATGATTTATTTTGCATTATATCTGAATGTGAAATTGATAAAATGTTAATTATATTTAATGAATTTGATCCGAACATTAAAATTACAATTCAATACTTCCGTATTTAGATACCTCATTAATAAGAAGAAATAATAAACTAATAATTGACTAGTGTCAAAAACTGAAAGCTTCGGGTAGAGTAAATAATTAGTATTTTAAACGTACTAACAAATTACACTGATCTACAAAAAATGTTTTCGAGCTTTTATCTAAAATATGTGGGAAATAAAAAGTTTGATGCCCTAAACTCAAATCCGCTTTAAATAGTTTTTCTATCACGTACCGATTTAATTAATTTTTAATGGGCGAGGCCACTACTTCCGCTTGGTACACCAGTTAATTTTACCGCTTGGTTCGATTCCCAGTTAACCCTTTCGACCCGGATGGTACATATGTGTACCACCTAAAGTTTAAACATCCCTAAAATCTTCAAATTCAATGTTGGTAAGTTGTAAAATGTACCTTATCGTCTTTAAATTCTCCTGAATTTATTCTAATATGCTTCATCAAATTTTGTTGTTGTTTGTATTGTATATTGGTCTTTTTTATGTGTTACAACGTAGGCAAAGTGAAGTGGTTATTTGATTTTTGTTTGATACTGTTTATTTTACTGGACTGCTGGTACTTATTTGTACCACATAAAATCCCGAATGGTACAAGGGTGTACCACCACCCCGAGCTCTCCTTTCAATGTTTTTCAGATTTTCTTTCACCGATAAGTTACACCTTACCTATATAACCTACTGTCATCAAAAATTTTATCTCAACATTGCTATTCGAATGTCGGGTCGAGAGGGTTAAGATATATTTTTTTACTGTCTCGAAAATGAGTCGTAATTGAACAGAAACGTAATTGAACAGAAAATGAGCATATAAATAATTATTTTAATCACACAGAGGATTAAAAAAATACTCGATTATGATCACAAATTTCATAAAATACTAGCTGGGATGTAGTTGATAAGAGATAGAAAATCGTATTTACGTTTGCGATTGTTTTTTTATTTCTAATTACGTAGAACAATTGCTGTTGTTTTTATTTGCATTTGTATATACCAACATATATGTATATACCAACATACCAAATAGCTTGAGAAAAATATTATAATGAGCTTACTAACATAAGCCTTAAGCTTGAAAAAGTATTGAAAATAAATCCAAAAAAGCTATCGTAACAATTGTAGAAAAATCAAAAAGGAACCTTCTTGAAAATATTATAAGTGCATGCTTACTATTAGCTTATTCTTGCAATTGTAGAATAAGCGTATGAAAATAATATTATATTAACTTTTGTATAGAAAACCTAATTTGTATTAATATTTTTATAAGCTTTGACGAATAAAATTCACAAATAATATATTTTTTAATGTTAAACAAGAAAATTCTTATTATTTACTTCAAATTCATTCGATTTCATTTATTTTTTACATACATATTTATGTTTTTTAATATGTAATTTAAAAAATTACAATTGCACCCAATTTGCATTTCAAACCTAGAAGTAAATGCTGCTGTAGAATGTATTGAAAAAGATAAGCCTTTTTCAATCGTTATATTGTTCTCTTGAATATAGCTATATATGACGTTTATAAGCATACTTTAGAAACAGTTGTGCATAATAATAGTTTTTCAAGCATTGTTAAAAACTGCTTGTGAAATCACATTTTATAAACATTATTATAAGCGAAGTTAGGAAAAGCTTAAGGCCCACTATTGATATAAGTTTATTCTCAAGTTGTATTGCATTTTGATTACTGTATGATATGTTGGGTAATTGCATAAAATACTAGCTGGGATGTAGTTGATAAGAGATAGATATACATATTTACGTATGTGATTGTTTTTTTAGTATCTAATTACTTAGAAAAATTGCTGTTGTTTTTTATTGGAATTTGTATATGTATGAATGAAAAATTATTTAAGTTTTAATTTTTATTTGTATGTATGACATATTTTTTATTGTTTTTGTTAATTTAAATAATTTCCCCTGAAGAAGCCACTCAATGATGCAGCGAAATACCGAATAATGTTAAAACAAATAATTTCTTTAGAAATAGTTATTAAATTATAATAAAAAAAAATTAAATAGAGACTTATGTATATAGTAAATTAATTAAGTATCTTTGTTTTGAAATAATTTTGTTATAAATACTTTGAGTGACTACAGAAAAACGCAGTCATTATTTGGACACCTCTAGAAACTTACAAAAATTATAACAATCAAAATGAACACTTTGATTTCTGCAATTATCATTTGCCTAATTGCCAATGCTTTGGCGGTTGACGTGAGTATTATCATTAAAGGAACCTTAAATATTGAGCATAACAATTCTATATATCTGTCCTTCAACAGTTCGTGTATACAGAAGAGCAACTAAAAAAATTCCGCGAATTATCTTTGATCTGTGATAAAATCATCCTGAGCGCTGACGAAGATTCTAAAATGGAAAATAAGGATTTTGATAATCCTACACAAAACATGAAATGTGCTGCTGCTTGCTTTTATGAAAAGGTTGGTTTCTTAAAGAATGGAACTTTTCAAGAAGCTGTCATTTTAAAGGCCTTGAAAGGCCAAAATGATGTAAAGAAGGTTCAGGCAGTTATCAATCGATGCAAAGATATTAAGAATGACGATCCGTGTGAGCTCGCCTTCCAGTGGTTTCAATGTTATGCGAAAGCTCAAGACGAACTAAATAAATAAATTCTAAGTGAAAAGCTGCACGGAAAAAATTATCATAGTTTTTTATTTTAATACACCTGTGTTTGAATTTGTTTTTAAATTTCATTTTTTTTTTCTTTGGCTTTTATACATTCTAATACAAAATTTTGATAGAAAAAAATTCGATTTTTTTCCTATTAAATATTTACGAAATTTAGTGTTTAATTTTACGAATTTTGTGATAGGTCCCATTTCCGTAAAATAAATATTTGAATTTATGAATCTAGTAATAGAATACGAATTATAGTTTTTTCTGTGTGTATGCCGAGAATCTTCAAAAATATTATGAAAATAAAGTGTTTAGAAAAGCAGGAATATCATATTTTATTTTAATTAAAAACTAATTCATTTTCCAATTTTCATTTCATTAAATTGGCTTTATTTATACTTTTAATGACGACTATTTTAAGGAGAACATTTTATTTTGATGTATTCCACACTAAAAGAGTTTGTCTTCATAAAACCAATGAATCAATTTCATTTGACTTCTTTCATTAATCCAATGATAATTTCACAAATCCAGTGACTATTTGATTAATATTGCGAAAGAATTTCATTATTTGGTTCCTTATATTTTCATGCGCTCCCTCCCTCTGTGCAATGTTAGACAAAATAATAGGTTAAAGCATTGCTTTTTTGGTTGTCTAAGGTCTATCGTGATCGGATGATAGTGAGAGTGTCTTTCCTTCTCAGCCGAGTTTGGCCTCTAAAGCTGAGGACATGGGGACGCTCTACGGCTGACTTACTGGCTTTCCTTTCGGAAAAATGCTGTCACTCCATACACAATTTTGCCGAAAGTAAGGTGTTGGCGCTGAATATTGCTAAGGCGTTTGGTAGGGTGTGACATTGTGCACTTTTATCAAAACTTGTTGCTTTTGATGTCGGTGATGACTTCTCTCGATTTCTATTGAGCTTTCTCAGAATTCACACTATACAAGTTGTTATAGATGGGATCTCATCAAACGAGTTCAAAACTAATTGAGGGTTACCGATACTCTATCGTTACTACAAGGGATTGTGTTCTAATAAAATTAGGAAACTAGTTTCAGAAATCAGTTTTTTTTTACAAACCATAAATTCTTCATTCAGAGAACATCCATATGTAGTCGATACGTCAGCGAATCTCACTATGCATTACAGGGAAAATTTGTTTTTTAACCAAATAGTTCGAATGTCAGAAAACTCCTGTCATTTTGAGTGTGGAAATTTCAAATCGAATATTCGATTTCAATAAAATCGACGTAGTTTTCGAGCGGCTTAGTAGTTTAGAATTTATTTAAATGATACTCATCGAGCTAGAGGTCGTTTCGGACAGTACGGACTATGTGACAGATTTGCGTCTACGGAAGTGGCAAGAACGACAGACAGCGACTGACAAGGGAAGATGGACTTCCTTACTGATACCTGATATCAGGGCTTGGTTCTCAAGGACACACGGCGACTTGAACTTCTACATTACACAGTTTTTGACCGGATGTGGTTGTTTTAGGTCGTATTTGTGCCGTTTCGGTCACGACACTGTGCTGTTTTGTCCGAGTTGTGGTGGCAATGTCGTGGAAGATGCCGAACATGTGCTCTTCATATGTCAACGATTTGATAGTGGGAAGGCGTATTTAGAAGAAGTCATAGGGCGTAGCATTAAGCCGGATAGTATTGTTCCAATCATGTTGGAATCTTTATAAAACTGGACGTATATATGTAATTTTATGAAATTGGTTCTATTGGCGCTTCGTAGGTTAGAAGAGAGTCACAGAAGAATCAATATAGCTTACATCGAATCTAGGACCTTTCCCACCCCGTGACGTAAAGCCTTGCGGCAGTCCAACGGGACGCATTTGGTCAGTGTCAAGGGGCGTGTTAAAGTCTCGTACTTCTGACAAACACCACCACTGCCGGAGTCTTTCGATGATTTTCATCCCACGAATAAAAAAAACATACATAAATCCATACGGACATCATCGTAAAATAATCCGAATAGATTCCCATGACCTGAAATCGTCCAGGTCTGCTGAAAACTCGATTTTCGAAAATCGGTATGAAATCAGTAACTTCGTATCTTTGATTTCGTGAAGTTAAAAATATTGCGGTCTAGTGGCTTTGTATGCAACTATTGTTTTATCACACACTTAGAAAACACAGTCCTTAAAATTCGAATATCTACACCTTTATCAATTCATAAGTCTCGGTTCACAAATATGAAAGTTTTCATTCTGAAAATTTCTCTAATTCTCTTTGAAACTTTCATTCATTTCTACACACTGTTTTAATGAAAACTAAAAGTAAATCTTCAATTAAACTGCAGCTAAGCTCACGTTGACAATTACGAATTACATGACACACACAGCAAAAAAATATCACCAAAAAATTTTCAAACAAAAGTTTGTCTAAAAATGAATTTAATTTTCAGTAAATGTTCTGTCCATAATCTGTGAATTGTTTGTTTGACTTTTATTTAGAACGCAAACACCAAAAACAACAATAAAAACTGTGTCGTAAAAAACCACCCCGATGACGACATACACACAATAACAACAATAACAATCATAGCAGGAGGAATGCAATTGTACCAAGTTTGTTTACAAAAGATTTTTGAATGAATCGATTAGTTAATGTTGTTGCGTTACATCTCATTAATTTTTTTTTAAAGTATTTAGATAAACATTCAGAGTTGAACACATTTAACAAAGTGAAATCTCATAAATGCTTAATGGATGATGATGACACAGACAAAAATTTTTTTGTATTTTTGTTTGATTAAGTAAATTATTTTGCTTAACAATTGTTAGCATTTTTAGACTAATTGTTTATTAAATTAAGACAGAAATATTGTTTGATATTTTTCAGAAAATCAAGTGAATATTTTTGTATGATTTAGCAAATTGTTTTGTCGACAATTTGTAAATATTTTTAGACAAATTGTTTTATAGATTTAAACAATTTGTTCACTAAAAAAACACGTTTTTTTTCAATGAAATTATTGAGGTATTTTTGTCCATATTTACAAATTCGTTTGTAGGTCCGTTCATAGACAAAATATGTACTATTTCATTGAATTCCTGTACAGAAAATGAAATTTATTTTTTTTCTGTGCAGGAGGACTCCTTCCCATTCTTCTCTCCCGTCTCACTCACAAACTAATACTTTCTGAATGAAAGCTTTCGTGGTGTGAACCGAGAGAAAGCTAAAGAAAATAAAAGCACGCATAACTCAACTGCAACTTCTTATCTTAAAAGTAAAAAAGCCGAGTGTGATTGCGATTCGTATATACAAACTTTTCATGAAAATTGTATACGAGAATTAAATCACTACTAACTTGCTATTAATTTGATATATTATCACAAAGATTTCAGATTTCCCATTGGTTTGTTTTTTTCGTAATTTTTGTTCTACTTAATGCTGGGGCCAAACGTGCATTTTTAAAACGCACGTTTCTGCTTTTTTGAACTAGATTTGAAAGTTTTAAACTTTAAAACTTTCAAATGTAGTTAAAAGAAAGCAGAAACATGCGTTTTAAGAACCACAGTGCGGGTCTAAGTCAAACCTTTTTGGTTTGAATTTATACTCAAGTAAATATAAATAAACAATATTCATTGAATATGTGAAAACCTCGAGCCAGTAGCTAAATGTATATTTATTGTGATTATTTCAAAGTTATTTACTTTTAGGAAATTCAAGTGAAGAAAAATAACCAGCTTTTTAAATGATAATTTTTCATAACTTTGATTCAAATTATTTCTAAATTTTAAGATTTGAGAGAGCTCATGATTTCAAATCATTCTCGACTTTAAGATCAAACCCACACTTTTGCTAGAAAGTTGTTTCTAATGGTTTAAATTAGTATCGAAAATAAAGTTTGATAAGTAAATATATTCTGTTATTTAACACAAAATATAGTTCAAATTATAGAAAATATGTTATTTATATCAAGTGAGACAATATCAATTCATAACTACATAAACAAATGTTTGAACAGCTTTTGGGAAAGTTATAACTAATATCAAGAAGGTAAATAAATATTTAATTTAATTGGAATTAAATTAGATACAAGTATAAAAGCTTTAAAAATAACCATGAAATATCGAAAAATATGAGCTCATGTTTCTTTTGACATCACACTATGGTTCGCACGAACACCTTTTTTGGCCAAATCAATTTTTTGATGTTCTGCTTTATTTATTTTTTATTTTTTTTAAACAAACACAATCCGCGAAGCGATTAGCTTATCTGCGGAAAACACTCAGGGTCTACGGCGAGAATCGAACCCACGACCTCTGGACTGACAGGCTAGCATCGCCATTGCAATTTTGTAGGCCATACTACAGACCAACTAAACTAATCAAACGTTTAAATTAAGCTATCAAAGTTTAACTTTTTGTAATAAATTATAAATGTAATTGGGAAATAATACTTTTTGAAGCTTTTACCTGCGGTTCTTAGCTAAGCCGGTACACTTATTAAGAAAATATCATGAAAAATAAAAATAATAGTGATTAGATTATTAAAAAAAACACTAGCCAATAAATGTTTCTGATATTCGAAATTAT
This sequence comes from Panzeria rudis, assembly GCA_956483635.1. Lineage (NCBI taxonomy): Eukaryota > Metazoa > Arthropoda > Insecta > Diptera > Tachinidae > Panzeria > Panzeria rudis. Next base: position 38,040,893 of record OY101448.1, on the reverse strand, counting down.
TAAGCAAATAAAATAAAAATATGCTGACAGTTCAGTATTGTGCAACTAGCATTTCTAGTGGTTTTCAAATTATGACCCCGTTACTATAAGAAAAATTCCAAAAAGTGCATGAAGCAGTTTGTCTCAACACAGTATTCACATTGCACAGTAGGTACTTTTGCAAAATAAATGGTAATAAATCTGGAACTTCTAAGCTGCTGATTGGATTTATATAAAACTTCAAAAATCTTTAGAGGAGTAGTTAAGCTTTACAATGCTCGTCTTCGTGGCCTTCTGGCTAAAGCACAAGATGAGTTACAGTGGGCCAAAATTGACGAACTGAGACAAAAAAAAAAATTCTGAGTCTTGTACCTTTTTTAAATATTATCCGATTTGAAAAACATAAAGTGCGTTGAGTTAAGCTCAAAAATCCAAAAATGAGTTTCCATATCTCTTACAGTTTAGAAGATATTTGACTTTAAAGAAAAAAAAAATATTTTTTGTCTTGACTTTTTTTATATTTCGCATATAACTTTTTATTTATATTTAAAATTGAAGAAAAAATTTCTAATATCTGTATTCTTAAATTCGGAAAAAGGCTGAAAGTTAAAAATTTTTTAATTGACCTGAAAAAAGGATGTTTTTTCAAAAAAAGTAACTTCATTATTTCAATTTTGTAAACATTTTTGTTTGACACATTTACTTTTTAATTATATATCGCAAAAAGCAATCCTTTGGCAAAATGTTTAGCGCCAAATACTATTTATTTTAGCCATGTACCCTACATTCAGAAATGACCGAAAATCGTCAATTTTAAAAATATGTTTTGTGTTTAATGGCCTATAAAAAATTGTGATTATGGATTTTGAAAACTTCAAAAACAATGCTTTATAACGTAGATAGGTCTAAGAATTTTCGCAAAAATTGAGGAGAGCCTTTTCATAAATGTGGATATACTCGCAGATTTTCTGAAAAAAGTCAAAGTTTACGAAAAATAAAGTTTTGCACCATAAAAAATATATAGTAAAATAATTTTATTTTCTCAAATTGACATTTTTAGCTTCTATATGGATCTCTTTACTACGTCTGCAAAAATTATTCAAATATCTTTTACTGATCTCGGGATATGCCGGTTGTAGCATATGCAATAACTCAACACAGTAAAAAGTTAAAAATATAACTTATTCTATTTCCATCTAATATAGAATATGAGTTTTAAATCTCATATTCTTACAGTTAGGGTCTGAAATCAGACGAAAACCCAGACGGCGTAAAGACGGCATTACGTATACGCGGACTGATATATACAATACATATTTTTACGCAATGGGAAATTTTGACTTAAGAAAACTCATGTTACTGTCGGTTCAATGCCATATCTATTAACATTATTGTATATATTGGCCCCACTGTGCAACATTTTGCCAATGACATATCATTTGCTTAATATTTATATCAACGGTTTCAACAGATATTACCATTATCCATCACATATTGTTAAATAAAAGTTATTTATTATCTAATTGCTCTAGAGTTTGATGTATTTGTTATCTATTTAGCTAAAAGGTTTTAAAGATACGATTAGATAACAATTGCAGTGTGCGGCATTGTACTTTATATCCAATAATTTTTTTTTTACTTTTATTCGAAAAAACTAATATTCCACATACTTCTCCTAATAGTTGATTTAAATACACATTTATGTATTTAACAGAACAGAAGAAAAATAAGACAACATTTTGTTATTATGAATCGGGGTTTCATGTGTATTGGAGTGGTCGCTAAAAATTAAATTTTTTTCCGATGCCCCAAAAAACCTTAATTTTAATGAAAAAATATTATTAGCTAATATTTCTATTATTTTAATCAAAAATAACTTGAGCCGTGCCGCTAGCTGAACTGAGTTTATTTTTTGATTGAGGAGAAATAAGTTTTATAGATCTTAAATGGTTCATTGTATAGAGCTGATGAGTTTATTATTGAGACTATCTCCATAAATAGGAGTTTTATGAAAAAATCATAAAAAGACCTCATCTGTAGAAAATTTCATTTCCTACAAAATTGCTTTTAAAACTTTTTTCAAATTCGCCTACTAAAGAAATATTTTGAAAAACACTGCAAAAATAAACTTAGATCGGCTTGCTGCACGTGCTCTTTTGGTTTAAAAAATTAAAAAATTAACTTACACGTATTATTTTTTAAATTAAAAGAAAGGGTTTTTGAGGCGTCCAAACATTTTGATTTTTAACGACCACTCTAACGTACATACACACTTGTATGGCTATCATCCATATCGCTTTACTTTCTTCTTTGTTTGTTCTAATGAGTTTTTTTTATCAAAGCAATATTCAACTGAAATTTAACTTAAAGGACACATAAAAGTACATATAGACTATATTTAATACAACTAGAGTGATAGAAAAAACAATAGTCTTTTTCATTGCATAACAAAAGATTAAAAGTATTTGTTTCCTCATATCGAGGTAAAAATCTATATGTAGCAAGCAAATAATTTTCCCTTCTATTCCAGTAAGAAAGTCTTGGAAATTTTTATTAAAGCAATATCCAAAGTCGATCAGAAAACTTGGCCAAAATTATGTGAGGAGTTGACAGAGACTTATCGACTTCGTTGTCCAATTCTGATAATTTTCCGAAATATCTGATAGAACTTTGTACGAATTGTGATGGAATTTCCTGGGGAAAATCTAAATTAATTTTGATGGACAAAACAATTTTTTTACAGTTTTGGTCATTAAATTGATTAAATATAAGTAAAAGATATAATTTACATATCGTAATATAAAATGCGAAAGGGCTCACTATCATTTTTAGAAAATAGTCAGGAGAAACAAAACACTTGAAAAAACGCTAGCTATTGTAATTAGAAAAACTTTTTTCCAGGATAATATCATTAATTTAGACTTTTTTAATTATACCCAGAAAAAATCGTTTTTATAAACACTACAGTTTGCATTTTGTTATTCAAAGTGCGAAAACATGCGCAATGGTTTTTTTCCAATTTGTACACAGAAAAAAAAAAACGCCGTACTAAATTCAAGTATTTTTTTATTTATTTTGAGTATTCTTGAATTGTGTCCAGAAATTCTTTTTTTATGTACTACTATTAGTATAAACTTTTTACACAGTCGTAGTGTGCTGGTATTTGTTTGCTTGTTGATAACTTCAGCCGCATATTGTGCTTATGTTGTTGCCTTGTTGTTGGTTCTTCTGTTTGTTCGTTTAGTGCCAACTATGTCGTATTAAATGTCGTATTAAATTCTGCTGGTTTATACTGGATTTAAGATGTCGTTCTTTCCATACTGAGTTAGCATGATGAGCTAAGTTCAATACTAGGAATGAACAAAAATAAATTTTAAATTAAAACAAGTAAGTAAAAATATCAATTTTATATAAGTAGTAAACATATAAATTCTCAAGTCTCTTCTGTTGCAGGATTTAATAAGTAAAAGTTAGCATGATTCGGGCTTGATTCAAGTACGCGGCGGGATTGATTATAAATTACGCAGTTAGTATTGTCAAGTACGCGGCAGATTGACTCAAGTATACAGCGGGCTTGAATCTACATGTAATATGACATTTGCAGCTACTGATTTCTGCAATTATCATTTGCTTAATTGTCAATACTTTGGCTGTGAGTATTATTATTAAAGGATCTTCAAATATACAGCATAACAATGCTCTATATCTTCCCTTCAACAGTTCAAAGCAACACAAGAGCAAGAAGAAAAATTTAGAGAATTATATCAGAGTTGTAGAGAGAATATCAGCGAGGAGGAAATGTCTAGATTAGCAAAGATGGATTGGGCTAATCCTACACAAAACATGAAATGTTTCGTTGCTTGCATGGCTGAAAAGTTTGGTTATGTAAAGGATGGAGCATTGCAAGAAGCTGTCATTTTTGAAACATTGAAAGGACAAAATGATGTAGAGAAGATACAGGCTGTTTTAAATCGATGCAAATATGCTACGAATGACGATCGGTGTGAAGCCTCTTTCCAATGGTCTATATGTTTTGTTAAAGCTCAAAACGAGTTACTTAGCTATAAGTGATATGCTGTACATAGCGAAGTACTGAGCATTTTAAATACAATTATAATAATAAAGTAGCGAGCAATGAAACAATAATATAATCTTGTGTTTTAAATAAAGCTCAATTCGTTTTCCAATATTCATTTCATTTAAATTCATTTTAAGTTGTTGATTTATGACCAATTTTTGTTAATTAATATTTATATATCTGGTGTTACTTTCGGGCTAGTAATTGTCAATAAAAAATGAAAAAATAAAACTAATTAGTTTCTTAGTTTCTTAAATTTATAATCGCACTATATTCCAAAATTATTAATTGGTTTCAGTTATAAATTTTGGTCGAATTGTATGGTTTTTATCCAAAGTTATTTAATTAGTTTGGCTTATTTTCGTTTTTAATTTAATTTTTCGATTAAATTGTATTTATTTTAGAAAGAAATTCTAAAGCATGTAAATATTGAACATTCAAAGAAAAATTTGGCTGTAGTTACGGAAGGTTGAACTGAGCACACCACGGAAGGTTGAACACCACAGTCTTCTCATCAGAGCTTTTCTCCCCTAGACCACACTGCCAGCGAAGGCAGCAACAACCAAAAATCCTATTTACTTTATTCAACTATCTAGTGACGAATCTCAACTATTATTGATTTGTGTAAAGGTTCGGAACTTCACTAAGTGTTTTCTTATCAAAACAAAAGAGCTCTGATGAGAAGACTGTATTGGTCTCGAAACATCTGATGTCAGTTCAACCTTCCATACAGCGAAAATTTTCTAAATATCACTATATTTTTAAAACTATAGCTGATACGGAAAATCTAATGACGCCTTAGTAATCAGGAGATAAACAGACATAAAAATCGGCTGTTTTTATTTAAACAACACAAAAAACTCCATTTTGTTATGCTGTGCTTTAATTTTCTAATGTGCTTTTTCCCAAATTAATAATTTTGTTTGACAAAATTTCTAAAATCCGTTTGAATGTTGTTTCAAGTGGACAGCGAACTTACTGGCCAACAGATCTCCGATAATACCGGATGTTATTGATGTTTGAATGGTAATGGGTGTACCCAGCGAAATGATCTAAGTTCAAACATCTTTAGATTTGTTTTCAGACCACTCACCTACTATTGTCACTGTAGATTCATATACAACTTCATCACCCACTTGTGATTTTACGACGACAACTGCACATATTAATTTGTTGAAATAAAAAAATATATGGAGGGACACTCTTGCTCTCAGCCGAAGACGAGAGACATAAATATAACCTTATAACCCACTGCAGAAACAAATATTTTTGTCTGGCATTGGATGGACTTAAAAATTAAACAAAAGAGTCAATATTGGATTGCTTATTGTTAGTTTAATTTTATTGAAGATACAATAAATAAAATAAGCGAAGAAAGATAAAAAATAATAATAAAATTCTTAGGTTCTAAGTTTTAATTAATTCTGTCTTCACTGTTCGGCGTCTAATTCGCAACGCTTACTTTTTGTTCGTTCGTCTCTTTCAAATTACATATCGTTTGGTATCATTTGATATTGTCCGTATTATTTTGGTCTCTCTATTCGTCCATTGATATTATTGCTACTGCAGGTAGAGGTGGATATATATGGTTATCTTGAACCACATATGGTTATTTTGAACTTTATATACACAGAAAAAATTAAATTTAATTTTCAGTAAAGGAATTCATTGAAATAGTAAATATTTTATCTAGAAAGGGACCTACAAACAAATTTGTAAATATAGACAACAAAATTCTCAACAATTTCATTAAAAAAAACGTGTGAAAGATTTTTTCTAAATCTTTAAAACAATTTGTAAACAAAACAGTTTACTAAATCAAATAAAAAGATTCACGAGATTTTCTGAAAAATATAAAACAATATTTTTGTCTAAATTTGTAAAACAATTAGTCTAAGAATACTAACAAATATTAAACAAAATAGTTTACTTAATCAAACAAAAATATTTACTGGATTTTTGTAATACGTCAAAAAATTTTTCTGTGTGGGTTATTATCATCATCCATTAAGAATTTATGAAATTTTATTTTGTTAAATATGATCAAGTCTGAATATTTATCTAAGGACTATAAAAAATGAATGAGAATTAATGCATCGACATTAATGAATTGATTCACTCAAAAATCTTAAGTAAAACTTAAAACAATGATATTCCTTTTCCTATCATTGTTGTTGTGATTTGTATGTACGTACGTCATCATCGGCGTTGTTTTTTTTATTACACATAAACCATGTTTGCTTTTGTTTTTGGTGTTTGCGTTGTAAATAAAAGTAAAAAAAAATTCATTGATTCAGTAAAGAACATTTACTGAAAATTTAATTTATTTTCGACAAACTTTTGTTTAAAGATTTGTTTGTGATAATATTTTCTGTGTATGGTTATTTTTAACCACAAATACAGTTATTGTGAACCATTTATTCAATCATAGTATGTTTCTCTTCTATTATGGTTGCCTCATCCATATTTTTTCACGTAGAAATAGCTGAACAACAATATTTGCTTTGCATTGGCAGAGAAAATTAACGTAAGTGCGGAGAAAATTCACTTAAGTGCGAAGTTAAAATGATAAGAATCGGGAGTGACAACTGGGTTTGCTCTAATCACAAAACTTTATTGAGAGGAGAACTCAATGTGGATCGGGTAAACAAAGTAGGCGTAGTAAGAGTGTCACATACTTTTTTTTAAGCTGTGCTAGTACTCTAATTTGCTTTTCTATCACCTATGGCCATAATAATATTAAAACCCAATTTTTAAAAATTCAAACTCGAGACTAAATTAAATACTATAGATAATAATTTTTTATTCATTTTTTTTAAACAGTTTAAAGATTCCTAGATTTTTGAAATTTACTCCATTATTCATAAGCATTTTACTAACAATTATTATTTTTATTTATTTATTTAAAGCATGCTGGGCGGCGTAGCAGGTCGACATATGTCGAATCGTCGACGTGGTTCATCACCAATGGTGCGTTTAAGTGGCAACGCGCTTAATGCTGGCAGCCTAGATAGTAGTATTGGTGGTGAGGGCGGTAGCGGAGGTGTAAATTCTCCGTATATACCGAAAATACCACCAAGACGTCGACGGGCTGTAACAACAAGTGATCACAAGAGTTGTGCTCTTATACAAACTAGACTGAAATTGGGCGATATCATGTGAGTATTAATATATTTTAAGTCGTTTTGCTATAATATTGAGTTACATTTTAAAGTTAGCTAAAATTAATTACTTAAATGAATTACAAAAACCTGATAAACAAAATTTCGAATAAAAAAGAAAATGAATACTGAAGGCGTCTACAAATAGTTTTTGCTTTTATTTTTCAAAGAATATATATTTTTTAACGATATTGACAAAAACTTTACATTTTGATTATTTGATATATTTAGGCTGTCAAATGATGAAATGTCAAGAACTGAGCTGTCATCCTTTGGCATTTATTTATAGAAAACTTGGGAAATTTTAGCCATTGAACGCTATACTCTTGAACAACGAATTTTAATTGTGAAAATTTACTATCAAAATTGTGTATCGCGAATTTCGTCCGACGCCGTTATTATGTGTATTTTCATATATACAAATATGTTTTATTTTTGGCGACGAATATGTATTTGCGGCCAAAAATTCGTCCCAGTTGTGTTCCTAGTATTAGTCTTTTGCTCTTTTATTAATACTAGGTAAGTAGACGAATATACTTGCCTTGTTGTACGGTATTCAGGGAATTAATAAAATTAAGTAACTAGAGTTTTGTTCTTACAATTTGTATGTACTCTTTTTCTTCCATAGGCTAAAATTATGGTAATAAAAATTCCATTTTATAGTTTATTTTGTAGTGTAGAAACAAGTAGATAATTCTGGCAGCAAGTATTTAATTGCAAGTTATAAGTAGGCAATCTTTTAGCCAAATAATTGGAAAAGTTTAGGTGATAACCAACGTTATCTTCCACGGTGCACTCGTAGGTGAGTGAATAAAACCGGATATATTTTTTTTGCAATAGAAAAGATATAGGAAATTACTGACAGTTCAGGTTTTAATACGGCGACTACTAAATTATTAGTGCTTCAAGACTTATTTCAATTTGGCTGTATTAGGTTAACAATTATAAAACAAGAATTTATATTCCAAATTGACTTTTAGGCTAAGGTTGGCAACATTTAATGTAGAAAGAAGTGGGCATGATTAATATTCCAAGGAACTAGAGAAAAATTAACATCAACTTCCATATGAGTTTAGAAATTTATTGTCTTTAAAGGCTTATAATAAAATTTTATGGGAAATTTTTTGTAGGATATTTCAGCCCGCTATCTTGTCGTCGAAGGGTAGTTTTATGCCCATTATTAAGAAAGGATCAAAAAGGACACAGGAAGAGTTTTGCATAAAAGTACAGAACACACCTAATACATTAAACGTAAGGTTTACACGATATCTTATATTGATTCTCTAGAACATTGACCAAAACGTGGGGCTCATGTAAAGTGATTTGCATAACTTTTAAACTTATGAATATAACATTATCATACTTTTACAGTATGATGAGGACACCCTAGGCTAATTTGGTAAAAAAAAATAATCAAATAAAAAGGGCCGATTTTTTTTAAATTAAATATATATATTTTTTAAAGATCAGACGATTTTCTATAAGACTGACTTATTTGAATTTTTTTTTGTTAATTTCTTTCTAGTTCGAAACAATAATTAAAAAAAAAATAATAAACGGCAACACTCTCATCTCATCTCAGAACTCGACAAATAAACATCATAAAAAACATTTTTATACTTACTAGAACTGTAGATATTCCAAATATCAAGGAATTTCTGAAAAATGTGTTTTGGGTTGTCCGCTTCAAAAATATTGCCCAGCTTTTAGTTGTAGGAAATGAAAAAGTTTACAGATATTTGTCAAATAGTGTATGCATTAATTTTTAAACATTAATTGTCGTTGGCTTTTCTCGATATTGCTGTTTATATTGTTAAATATGCCATTTACATAAAAGTTAGTAAGGGAAAAGCTATTGAAAACTTCACAGACAACAACTTTTTACAAGATTTTTTTTTGGAAATACTATATTTCTTAAGAGTTATGAGACATAAAACTTTTTTAAAGTTATTTTTTATAAATACACATCGATTTGGGGGATAAATTGAAGAAATCCAAATTTTATATTTCTACGACCACTCTAGTAACTACCGACTTTCGTGAGCAAATAGTTCATGATTTGATGAACTGAGTGTAACATTGTATCACATATGAAATATGTTTGTAAAATTGTAAAAGATGATTGCTAATTTTCTGCTAAAAGTCAAATATTATTTGCCACAGTGTAAGAAAATGATTTAATACGTTAACCACCGTACCCTCAGATGGTATTACGAAGCTGTAAATCATGGTCGCTCATACTGGCACCAGTGTGCCGAACATTACTCGGCTCGTATATGTGTACAGCCGAATGAAATCTAACCTACTCACTAAAGAGTAAACAATAAACAACAACTTCATTCAGTTGTATGTAAGCTTTGCTGTTTTTTTGTTGTTGTTTTTCTTTTTAATAGGCATACAGTGGAATACTACTAACACATGCTCATAAAAACTAATACTAAATTAAAAACTCATTTCTCTCGATGGCCAGCGCTGCTGTAAATTGTGCATTACTTATTCCTCAAACTGTTTAAAAAAAGTAATGTAGGTTTGGTTTTCTTTTCAAAACCCCAGAAAAACACCTGTTGAATTATTAAAGGGATATCCTGTTCTGCAAAACTAAAGCTTCTCCAACATACGTACATATAAGTGTAACAACCACCCTTACAAAAAAGCTTATATCTTGGACAAAAACCTTTAAATGATACAGCGGTTTTTCGTTGAATAATTCAAAAGAAAAAAAGCTTTTAAATGTTGTAAATTATTTAATTAATGGACATTTGAACTTTTTCGTTAATTATACTCTATTAGAAAAGAATAAACTAATTTATATTAAACTGTTAACAATTGGTTTTGTGCAAAAGCTTTAATTTTGACAGTGACAAAAACTAATTGTTGTGCGAGTGTGCTTTTAAGGGAATACAACTAAATACTGAACAACAACAAGAACAACAAATACATTGAATTTTGTATACGTGTGAATGAAGAGGGGGTTGTTTCTGGACTTAATGCGAAACGACTATAGGCCTCATAAAAAAGACAAACATATAACCCCCGAAAATGCTAAAATTCATATGTTTTACTTATTTACTCTTTGCCAGCTTTAAATTGTTTTTGTTCTTCAATGCTCTATCGACATTTCTTTCCTTTTTGACATTTCTTGGCTGAAATGTTTCACAAAAAAAAAAAAAAAAACAAATTTAAGTGAAAAATTTCATTCTTCCATGTCAATGTATTAGTGTATAAAAGCTATAAAATACATTGTGACCAAGTTTAAGTGTAAGGTTCGTTGAATTTTTTCCCCAAATGGTTAGACTTAAATCGTTAGAAGCTCTGTGAAAAATTAAAAATAAATTGGTAAAGTCCTAGTTAATTGTATAAAATTTGTGATAAAAGTAAAATATGTGCTATAATTAATATAAATAATAAAAAATTTCAATGAACAACATGCAGTAAGGGTATTAAAAGTTGATTTGAAAAATTAGTTCTTTGGAAAAACGTAACAGCGTGATGTGAAAAGAAAAGAATTGTGAAGACAAGAATTTTTTTCTTCTATGCTTACGGAAAATTCAATACACATGTATGCAGGTTTTTGGGTCAGGGGGCTGGTGCTGTTACAAGTGAATGTATGACAAGTGGACAAGAGCGGGTGTGCGCGGTCTTATCTGAGGTTGAGGCAAAATCCTTATACCTACATGAAATTTAAATATAAAAAAATTTAATACTGGAAAAAGTAGAGCAAATGTGAAAAGTAAATTTTTTCAAAATGAAAAAGAAAAATCTCCATTTTAAGGAACGTCCTTATAAGTAAATTAAATATATAATAACAACTAGCCGGGATTATATACAAATGAAAAACTAAAATCTCAATAAAATTTAAAATGTCTTAACAAAAAGCTTAACCTAATTTGTGCAGCACATATTTTTTCTTCAACTTAAATGAAAAGTGCTAAATGTAGAAAATGCTTGATTTATTTAAGTATTTCAACTAAGTGAAAAGACAATTTTCCAGTTATTTTCATTAAAAAAATCAATAAAATAATTGCTTCTTGTGAAAAATAAGTATTTTAGAATTCTCAGTACCCAAATTTAATAGATTCCCTTTACTAATACAAAAATTTTATAATTTTACATACATTATAAACGACATATTGTCGCCGTAACCAACACAATCGTGGTCGTTAAAGTTAAACGAACATAAAAAACGGAAAAATTCGGTCAAATTTTCCTTGAGCATAATCATGCGTGTATATGTTGTACACACATGTACACACATGTACTCATAATGCTTATTAACATTGTAAGTGTATTTATACCTCCTCGTGTGTGTGTGTGCAATGTTTAAAGTTTTAAGTTTTAGTACAATTATTACATGTAACTCTGTGTGTCCATTCTGGTGATAATATATTCAATCATAAAGTATTTCTTAATATTAAACAAAACTTTAATTAGGTGCCAAAGTTAAACATACACACATATGGATGTGAGTATGTGCGTTAAATTTTTTTAGTCCAGTTAAAATAAATTGCGTGTTAGAAAGAAACACTTGATAAGTGCATTCTTTGATCTATATAGTGTTTTCGTTAGCGGTATTTTGCATTTACCAACATTTTTGTTTTCTATTCATAAATTATAAAATTTCTTTCGTCTCCTCTTGTTTACTTTATTGCTCTCTTTCTATTTTCTGGGAAAAATCTACCATATGGTGTGTATGTTAATAATAAAAAACAAAATGCAAAAAAGGAAAAAAAGGAATCATAAACAAAAAAGTTTCGTTAAATTTTGTTTTATTGCAAATACTACACACACTCGCATTAACTATTTAAAAGCAACAAAAATAGCTTTTAAGGTTTTTCATTATACTCTTTGTGTGTATTTCCTATCTTAACTTATGCTTTGTTCTTGTTGTTGTTATTGCTAATCTTGTTATAACTTGACAGGTCGTTGTATCCCCAACACAGCTGATTTTAATTGTTTGAACTCACACACATACAAACACAAGCTCACATGTAAAGATATACTTACAGAACCACACAAAAGGATATCGTTCAACATTTTCGTACACAATAATTAGAACAGCTTTCCTTCAACCCCCTTTTAACTAAAATGACAAGTTTTGTGGTAAATTGTTTTTTTTATTTTAAGAACTTATAATAGTTTTATTAATTCAATAAAAATATAACTGTTTTAATATGTTAACGTGCAAATATTGTCCGTCGCATACATGAACAGTTGACCGAACTAAAATTTTAGAAATATTACAAAACAGCACTTTTTATGTTTTTCATTGAAAAACTTTTTACAAAACAACTTAAGTGTAATTTAAAAAAATTTCTGAGGAGCCAAATAATATTAAAATGTATAGTGGAGACTTTCCCAAAATATATTGTAATAATTCTGGAACTTTTAAACTGCTGCTTCAATTTGTCTAAAACTTGAAATACTTGTAGAGAAAAAGTCAGGCTTTATACTTCCTATATTGGTGGTATCGTAGCTTAAGTAGGAACGCAGCAACAGAGTGCCTAAGTTGATCAGCTCGGAACCAAACAAACTTCTGATGCCTGTAACTTTCTTAAATGTTAACTGATTTCAAAAATTTCAAGCGTGAATAAAATCGACATTTTGTCAGTTAATATTGGTTTGAGGCTATGCGACGAACTCGAAATTGAGAAAAACGACAAAGAAGGTTTACATTAAGCTTTCTGAAAATATACGAGATAAATTGTTTTCTTTTTGTAACTTTATTTTAGTTTACAAAAAATATCTTATTTTGTGCTGCATATACATTTTTTAATGTTCCCTTTTATTCTGCATATTCATACAAACAGATGTCGCTGGCAGTGTAGGTAAAAGGGCTCTGATGAGAATGAGAAGACTGTGGTGGTCTCTTAACTTATGATGTCAGTTCAACCTTTCGTACAGCCAAATTTTTCTTTAAATGTTCAATATTTACATGTTTTAGAATTTCTTTCTTAAATAAAAAATAATTTAATCGAAAGATTAAATTTAAAACGAAACTTAAGCCAAACTAATTATAATAACTTTGGTTAAAGTAATGTCTTTCATCTTAATTGAGCAGAAAACTTCGAGAAATGCATTATTTTTAATCGCAAAGTCTTTAGCTCAAAAGCTTTTATGTCTGACCAATATATCTTCATTGAAAGAACATTATGTAAAATTTGTTGCGTTCAGATGAGCCGTTCTAGAGATGTTTGCCAATAACTAAATAAAGTTGCCAAAGAAATAAGTTTTTTGTGGATATCTCGAAAACGGTTTCACGTAATAAGGAAATAGGTTCATATTCATGTTCAACGAAGCCAAATTAAGCTTCACAAAATTTGAGCTTAACAGAGGTAAAGCTAATTTTGCTCACATATTGTGCACCTTTTTAGTCGTAGCGACTGATGAAATAGTCTGGCATATTTGTTTGCAACTTCTCAATGAATATACTAAACCATAAAGAAACGTCAGCCTTACACGTAAAGGCTTATTTTTCAACTTTGTTTTGCATGTTGAAGTGCATCTGGTGCAATGAAGCGACTGATGCAAGACTATGATGACATTAATTAAAATAATGAAAATCGTTACTAAAAAAATTTCCAGCCCTACACGTAGATCGTTAGAAAAATGTTCACTGGCTCTTGGACTATAAGTTCGTTCAATTTCATTTTTAAATTAAATTATTTTTATAACAAAAAAATTCGTAAGCCCGTAACAATTTAAAAGACAAAGAAAATTGTTGACTGTACTGGAGGTTGAACTGACATCATGATGTATGGAGACCAACCACGATGCCATCATTAGAATTATTGAATTATTTACACTGGGAAGCATTTGTTTCCGAAACTTATTTTTCAGTGCGAAAGAGCGAGATAGGAATACAAATGGTATATATTTCTATTTCATCACTCTCACGCAAAAGAAAATGTTCGGCGACAAATGTTTCCCAGTGTAAACCGCGTGACAGCAATCTCCAATCTTGAACACTAACATTATTGATATTAATATTGATACAGTGTAATGAAGCCCTATGAACTTATCAATCAATTGCAGTAAGAGCGTAATTTATGCTCGCTGTTATTTCTCAAAAGTTATTTGGAGGTTTCCAGCTTAATGGGAATTGACACCAATTTCAATATTATAAAATTTCACCCGCTCACAGATGACAACTCATTAAATCACTCACTAATCCCTTCACTAGCAAACGACAGCGCAGGCAGTATTTTTATGTGTCAGAAAAATGTTTTTATTTATTTCTTATTTGTGACGTTGTCGGTTTATCTTTATAGCACAAGTTGTTTTGCACAATAGATCTTTTGTTTTATTTTTGTCATTCATGATAAGTATGCAACAATTGCAACAAAAAATTGAGATATTGCAGAGCAAATTCATTGACCTGTCGCATACGGTGCAAAATTGATTTTTAAAATATTCAACGTAAGAATGAAAAAAAAAACTAAAAGTAAAAAAGTTAATATGTGTAAGAGCATTCATACATACTTGAGACTACTTGAATTCTAATTGTATCTTTATTGAAACACTACTTTTTCTAATAAATTTAAATAAAGGAGTTATGTTGAAGTTTTGCTGAAAGCTTATTTTCATAATGTCAACCCAAATTCATTTTTTACTTTTACTTAAAAAACGAACATACATATTTCTTAAGCCTTTTCGCCTTTTCTGCAGAAACACCCAGGGTCTTGTCAGAAATCGAACCTGTGACCACCCTGTTAATAGTCGAGCATACTATCCACCTGACTACAGAGGTACCCAAAATTTAGACAAGAATTTATGTTTTAAAGTTTCCTTTGATTTTTTTTATCATTAGGGGTTCTTTTAATAGTTTCCTGATAAATGCTAGTTTTAAAAATATTCCTTTGTCTTTTTTCATGTAAAATATTTTTGTTCTACATTTGGTAGCTTTAAACATTAGAGGAAATAATTTGAGTCACTGCCTGCATGTTTGTTTGAATGTGTGATGTATGTTGTTTTACATACATATACCATGTGACATTTTTTATGGCAATTTTAAGGAGCAGATATCTCCGAGCAGTGCAATAAAACCATGTGCAATGTGGCTATATGAAGTTATTTCTCAATCAATTGAGACATAAGGCCATTGCTGTTATTTGTCAGTGCTTCTAAATGCTATCGAGAAATAACGCCATACGAAAAAAGGACATATCAGCAATTCAAAAAAATTTATACCGAGGGCAGAATTTTAAAGTTGTCAGAACTAGATACATATGTTGATAGAATAATGTTCTAAAATGTGCTTAAACATATATAAAGGATAAAGGTTTTCGGTGATCCCTTAATGAATGACAGCGATAAAACATAAAAAAGGCCGACTTTGCATTTCTTATATTATGCAATCTTTTGTGTGTTTAGTTACCCCCTTTCTTTTATATATTTTAATTTATTTTGATTACTACACACAATTTGCTAGAAATTATACAAATGCTTTTTAACATCTAAACCGACATCTGATTTTTTAACGTCTGCAGTGGCATTTTCGGCACGAATAGTTTTTCCTCAAAAACAGTCCAGTAGATAACACGCTGTTACAAAATACCAAGTTTTTTTTACCCGTGTAAAGCGAGTTGGTGAGGCTTGTAGGTCTAGTTGAGTTGATCATATTGCCATTTTAAGAAATTGCAATACATCCTCAAATTCGGAAGTTATCGATAGCAAAATATTTTTTGGGACCTTGGGGACAACAAAAAATGTTAATGTGATACTTTTGCGACCATTTTCAATTTTTAAACAGTGTCGAATAGAAGAGGACTTAAGATATCCGCGCATAATTAAAATGTTTTATTTTTACTTATATTTAATGGAAATATCATAAAAAATTAAATTTTGCATTTATTTCCGATTTTTTAAAATTCGGTATGTGTTTTTGCAACACTTTGCTTGAGAACCTACCAATTATTCCACTTTCTTATAAAGTGTATCGTATAACGATTACAATAAGCCCTAAATTATTAAAATCGGTTGCGAATTGGAAAAGTTAAAATATTTTTACACAAAATTTCAATGTAAAATAGTACATGAAACACATGCCCAGTGCATTGTGGAGCTGCTCAAAAAACAAATCGTAATAAATATATAACTGCTTAGCTACTGGTCAGAGCTATAACTAAATGCATCGCAATTGAAAACCTTTAGAAGTCTTGTAAGTTTCGCAAATTTCAAATAATTTAAAAATTTTTGATATTATTTTGCTTAGCTTCAAACTACGAAGAAAAAACTTGAACACTATGACCTGCACGCAGAGAAAAGATATAATTGTAGCATGGTTGCGTCAACACTGTCATGTTTCCTGATATAGCTTATGGTTGTGTCAAATAAGTTATTATCGTTTTAAATAATTATGAACCTTAATTAGTTTACGACAAAAAAATTATTTTTACATTTAATCATTCATTATTTTTGCATTTAATATTTTAGCATTCATATTGTTTGCAACATGGTCGAATTTATTCGTTAAAATATTCTAGCTACAATCATGTTATATTTGAACATTCAATAATAGTATGGTTCTATAACAATAAAATATGGTTTTCGTCCATACTATTTTAAAACAGTTTGCTTGCAATCAAGCTTAGGTTAAAAAAGAAACATGGCTCTCTACTTCCAATTTTTTTTGTTCTATTCTTTGGTTGAACGGCTTTTTAATTAGTTTTTTGTTTTACTTGAGAGCTGTTGGTTCGTTTTTGTGTGTCACTTGAACAAAAAAAAAAAAAATAAGAAAAAATAAATTAAAAATAACTAAAACGGATAAAAGATACCAAATTTCTTTTTGAAATTGCAAAATTTCAAAACGAAAAACAATGTTATTTTAATCGAACAATTTCGTTTGGATTCATTATCTGAAACATATGAGACATAAAAATTAGCTAAAGGCTGCAATAATTGAGGTTTTTGGTTGATTTTTTCCTGAAAGTTGCCGTTTTCATAACGAAATGGTTTCCATAGCATGCTCGATTGCAAAGAAAACATGTGCCTACAAATATGTATGTATTATCTATGTGAAAATTGATAATAATTTTTATTTCAAATTCAAAACATTTTATTTTATATTTAATTTCAAAAATATATAAATTTTTAGCTACTGTCAAGCTTTAATCAAAATATGATTAAGAAAATAACCTTTATATGGTTCTTTAAGACCATACCATTTTTATACACAAATATATATGATTAGTTTAAATCATAGTATATTTACATTCAATTAAACATTAGGCTGTATCAATCATATTATTGTTATAAAAGACAACAATATTATATTTAGAGCAGATTTATTTTCATAATAGTATGATTTGACTTCAACCATATAATTCAATCATAGCATGTTGCTCTTAGTTTATGGTTGCCTCAACCATGGTTTTTATTTGCGTGTGCTACCTTTTATAATTTAAGAAATATTTGAGTGCAAATATTTATTTTGAACATTTAGCCATAATTTTGTCACGTTTTTAGAATATGACTGTTTCAGTATATTATCCTTTTTGTCCAAAGCTAAAGCGTATAAAAACTTTTATATTCGGTTGGGATTTGCGAAAGTTACAAGACTTTTAGAGCTTTCCACACGCGATGCGTTTAGTTTTACCCCACTGTAGAGTCGTTAGTACATACTCTGCAAATTTTCGCAAACTATCCCGCCAAAAAATAAATGAATGCGTTCAAGATGAAATAGTGTTTGCATGATTTCTGAAGAACGTGTTTCTTTTAATGCATTCTTAATGCCATCCTAAAGCTTAATAAAGCTATAGTTTTTGAACTCATGAAAAACGCTTGCGACATTGATAGATAATCATGTATAAAATATTGCATTAATTATCGGGCGAAAAAGGCATGCAAAAAGAACTAAATACCCTGCGGAAAATTTGGTGACAAATGATCCATAAGTACTCGTCCTATGACTTGAGAAAATGAGACTGGTGCGAAAATTAAGGAGTAGTGAATGGTGAAAAAGACATATTGTGTAAATGGTCACATATTAACCATTTTCAGTCAATTTAGTTGGTACTCCGGCTAGTATTGTAGTAAACGGCACTGAACAAATTCGATGCACCTGGACCTTAGGCCTATCACATAGTATCTATATAATATTAATTGTCTCCCTTCAATGAGACTGCCATGCCATTCAGGAACCTGTTCCGTAACTATAATCGGATATTAACTCCAGCTTTACTGGTATTTATAACATTGAAATATAAGTTCCCCTGTCGTCGAGTGGGTAGTGTACTAGCCTATCATGCCGGAGGTTGTCGGCTCGAGTCTTATCAAAGACACCGCTTAAAAATAAAATACAATTTCTACTTGGATTTGTAATAATAAAAAACTAAATTCATCGATAATTACAGCTGAATTTTGAAATAATATTTATATATAATCTTTATTATTCTACACCGATTAGGACTCCATAAGATAGTTCAGAGACAAGTTACAAGGTGCATACAAAGTATCAATTAACCCCATCCTAGGCCATCCCCATGTAAAAGTGGCTGGTCCGCTTCATAGAAAGTGTTAGAACTTGGACTGGTCCCTATCACCTGGGGATCGGTCACGTGACTTGTTTTGTGTCAGTTCAATTTACCATAGGGTACTTTAAAACAAGTTTTATCTCATTATAAATTAAGTGGGGTATGGCTCGGCTGTAGAGAGTACGCTTTACGTCCAAAGAGGTCGGGTTCGTATAACAGCCGTGCTAACATTTTTTTAAATTTATATTTTTTATTAATATTTCGTAGGCATGCAAAAACGCGCTTAAATCATCGAGTTTTCATCTGTCTTAAGCACTCATTTGAATGACGGGTAGTTTATTTAAATGTGAACGCATAACCTGAATTTGAACGCGTGCAGTATCATTAGAACCCATGCTTTAACTCGTTTTTCTGCATGTCTTTTTTTGTTGAAATATTATACAAGTATTGCCCGTCATCTATTGATATGGCAAATTTCAAATAAAACCAAACACTAGTGTGACAGTTATACATTTTTTACCATTTATTTTGTGAGCAGCTCCAAAATTCACTTTTTTTTGGAATGTGTTGCATGTATAATTTTAGATAGAAATTATGATAAAAGTAATGTAACTATGACAATGCCCAACCGATTTAAATAATTTAGCACTTACTGTAGTCCCTATAAGATACACTTTTTAAAATAATAAAAAAATTAATAGGTTTTCAAGCAAAGGTATTTCAAAACGATACCTATATCGTTTATATCCGTTCTATATTATAGGACTTATGATCAATAATATATTAAAGATTTTAACCCCGTAACTCCGGAATCAGGCGACAGCGCACCGAAAAGAATTACAGTAAAATGTTTAGCTTAAAAAGGGCTATTACCCTGTGATTCTTTTTAATTTTCAGCAATATTGGTATATTTGACTTAAGTAAATATTCTATATAACCATAAAACAAATAAATTTATGTATTTATAAATTCTTAATGCATATATATTTGCTCAATTCACAACCTGTTGTATGTGTTGTAGATCGTATAAATGTTGTTGGTAATTTCCACATAAGCATGTTTCTAAAAAATATTTATTTGGAAATTACCAACAACATTTATACGATCTACAACACATAAAACAGGTTGTGAATTCAGCAATTATAATATTGAAATTTAAAATTTTTTTATTTTACAATAAAAAATATTTCTAATCACTAATTTGCTTTACATATTTTGTATAAATTGTCAACACTCTTGTTGTTTTTTAGCCAACAACAATAGAAATTAGTTTAATTTGACTACACGACAAAAGTAGCATGGACAACAACCGGCAGTCGTGTAGCCGTGCAGTTAAGAAAATAATCATTTTCATAGAAACTTATGTATTTAATCTTTGACAGGCTGTAGTCGGTAGCCTGCTGTGATGAGTATGCTTAATGCATAACTCCGAAATCAAAAAACTAAATTACAAAAGCTTTAAGCTATACATATGTTTGTTTGTTCAATTTATTTGAACGAACAAACATTCACACAGTAGTGTAAGTATTTTATATAAAAAAAGTTGTACCAAAAATTTGTTAGTTTTGTTTTTCTCTAAGAAACGACATTCCTTAAATTGCTAAAAAAAAGTTGACTTTTGTTCTGCGTAGGCGGCAATAATAGCGAGTGGTAGGATGACTAACACCACACATTGGTTTCATTGTAACAAAAAATATTAAAATTCTTTATAAAATTGTGAAATTCAGTTGAGTCATGTATGGAGATATGTTCATACATACTTACATATGTACATATATACAGATGTAGGTTTCTATTTATCAACTATTTTGTTACGTTAAATGACCTAAAAGTTCATGAACAATGTCAAAAATGATTTAAGAAAACTACAATAATATAGACAGACAGCAAAAGAAATACAGAATATTATTTTACTTCCCAATAATTCAATTATGAAGCATTATACATAGACTACAGTGATATACACGGTTTTTTAACCGGTTATATTAATAGCAATAATAGCAATGATGGGCGTCGTGAGGCCCGCATTTTGCATACATATGACTATGTACTCTTATGTGTGCATATTGCTTATTTATTTTTAATTTGAAATAAGGACTTAAGCTTTAATAATATAATATATTCCCCGAAATGTCTGTTAGATACCAAATTTTTCTCTTGGAATATTTAATAATATCGTCTCTACCATGTCAAACTATCCAATATGCAAAATTCTCTTTTTAGATTCGTTACCATGATTCTCCTATGGGTATGATACGCTTCGTTGGAAAATGTTGAATTACTTATAGAATATTGATAATTAATTCAGAAATATTTGAAAACTTCCACTTAAACTTTTAAGAATACGATGATTTTGAGTTCGCAATTGACGCGTTTTTTGCGCTCTTTTTAAAAGTACTCATTTGCATATTGTATAGCTTTACATGGTACGGACGATATATTCAAATATATTTAAGTGTTCGCGTCCTCCTACACTTAAAAGAAAAGGGTTCATAACAATGTACAAAAAAAAAAACAAAAAGAGGGTCTGACAATGGATCCTATGGGAGGAGATAAAAAATATACGTTTGTCGGCGTTTTGAAAAATCACATCGCAATTTTATTTTAGGTGGGGCTAAAGTTTCTCCCTTTTGGCCCATTCGTGCATGAAACTATGTGTTCCTTACATCTGAGGTATAGGGTATGTTCAGCAAATTCGTGAAAAATATTAAGGCAAATATTTTTGTGAAACATATTAACTCCCTAAAATAACGGTAATTTTTGACTCTATTCTAATAAATCATAAAAAACACCACTAAAAAGGAGGAGTGCGTGGATGAAATATTCTACAAAAATATTTGTCAAAAAAATTTACTGTAGGTCTTTAAAGGCAATCAAGCTCCAGACTTAAGCTGTACGCCAGAAATCATTAGTAATGGTTATTTTCATACCTATTCACACTTAGTACTTGGCATAGGAAATCTTGTTAGTCTTACGTTTAAGGTATAAGATGTGCTCAGCACTTATCTGTTTGGAGTTTTAATCGATTTTCTACAAATTTTTTCTACAAGTGTTTAATTATTTGTTTCCTCTCATATACAAAAGGTGAGTGCTTCGAAATTATTTTTGTAAAAACAAAGAACTCTCTTCAGTGATCTTAACTTAAGTAAAACTATAAAACCTTTTTCTACGTGGCCATAAAAGAGCTTAGTAAATATTCTGATACTTTAATGAACTTTTATTTAATAGTTTAACAAAAGACAATAATGCTGTTGCCAATGATTTGATTAAAAATCTAGGGATTAGATTAGATGAGAGTCGAATTAAATTATTTTATATCTCCACTCATCAATATTTCCTTCTAGCAACATTGTTTTAAAAAACAGTACAATAACAGAAATTAGGGAATTCAGAATGTTCGGTGCTGAGCTCTGTCAGTGTAAGTCAGATGATGACTTGATAGTCGATAGTAATACAAGAAATCTTTTAACAGAATTAACTGAAACAATTAAAAGTGCTAAGACGTTGCAAATATTAAAACAGGACTCTAATGGCATAATGGTAGGTTTTATATGTTTAGAGAAATGCAGAAAAAAGACTGAGAAACAAGATATTCTGTCTACATTTATGATAAGTGAAACGATTTTTCCAAATTTTGTTCTAACTAAAGAAAAGAATCGCTTAAATCCTAAACATTTAAACTAAATTATTTTTCTCAAAGAATATTTTAGAAAACATCCTTAAATATTAAAATAACTAATAAAATAATCTCACAAACCTGTTAATTTTTTAACTAACACATATTTATGATTTTTTGCTTCATTTAGTTCAATAATTGTTATGTTTGTTATGTTATTGTTTTTTGTTTACTTATAAACTCAAAATAAGAAATACTTTATATATTTTTATTTGTTGAAATTACTTGATGAATGAAAAAGCTTTATTAATCGGTTAACCGATTAATACTGCCATTAACCAGTTAATAGCCGATTAAGCCAAAACTTCGATTAAATAATCGAGCGATTAACCGATTAAAGCAGAAGCCCGATTAAATTAATACCCTACTAAACACTTGTTATACCTTAAACCTAAGTCTTACGAATTGTGAATAAGTACGAAATGAGTCCTTAAACACATTTTAAGTTTTGAATGATTTCTAACGTCGCATAGTGCACAGTGGGCATTAATTCATCCAGGCACTCTAATCAACCAATTTTTCGTTTTTTTGTATAAGGCGCTCTTCACATATCACATAATGTTCTTTTTAAATTTTCTAGAAAAAATGCCACTAAAAAGCTTAAATTCTTTGTTTCGGCTCTCTTGAGCTTCGTCGGATAGTCGGACTATTGACAACAACGCATGGAATGTTATTTCCGGATTTTGTATAAAAATGTTGTGCCAGTATTTTTCGACCAAGTGTGCATTTGGTTGCTCTGTTAACCGCTTGCATACAGTGCGGGGATAAATATAAATATCGTATAAATATAACAATTGTTTGATCAAAAAACCCCAAAAGTTTTTTTCGGGACTATTTTATTGCTATTCGCTCTTAACAATTGTGAAAATAGTTTCATGGAATTTTGCGGAATTCACAAGTATATAGCCATATATGTGGACAAAATCTCGTGTTTAAATATCTTAATCCGTTAAGTCGTAAAAAAGGTCTAAACTCAAAACTTTGAATTTTAACTAAAAAATCGTTATTTTTTCTAAAAAAAGAATTTTCATAATATTTAAAATTGTAATTTTTTTTGCGATGCGTTAATTTTGTGGGTTTTACATGCCGAAAGGTAATCCTTTAAGAATGTATTTAACGCATTTTTTTCATTCTGCGCATTTGGCTGGCAGTGGTCGAAAATCATCGGCTTTATGAATAATTTTGGAGCTTGAGACCCTGTGAAAAACTTTGAACGAAGTTCTATTAAATAGATGGTTGGTATTGCGCATGCTTTAAATGAAGACATCCTTGCTACAAATGTGGATTCTAGGACAAAACTAGTGAAAAACTCAAATTTCAGGAACAAAATTTTTTTATATTATAAAAAATAGGCTAAAAATTGTTTTTGTGTTAAAAAATTATTGATGTACATTTTACCGATCCCCAGATTTTGAAATTCTAGTGGAGTAGTAGAGAAGATAAAAAATAAACTAGTAATAGCAAAGTTGTAAATTAATTACTAATTTAATTTTTAAAAATTTTTGTGGTTAAAAGGAATAATTTTTATGGTTAAAGTTACTAATTTAAAATAATTACAACGAAAATAGTTATTTTACAAAAATTACTGTATTTAAGTCAAGCAAGTCACCACATGTCTCTGTATACTTTGTGCTATCGTTATTTAACAAGATCCCTTAGCTGAGATGGTAAAGGTGTATGGTTTATAAACATTGGCAAACTTGTGAGTACCTAAGTTCAAAACCAAAAAATTACAAACCAAATTTTGTTTTATTTTTTTATAAACAAACACACTTACTGCTTAAGCATTGGCAGACATCGAGCCTGTGACCTTCTGGTTAGTAGTTTTATACACCGTCAACTAAACTACAATTCCATTTGTTGATTTTTACTGCATTTTTTGGGGTTGGCGCAATTCTAACCTATGAAATTGGTTAAATTTACCAATATTTCAATTTGAGTGTAGATTTATTGCCAATTAATATCAGCTATCGAGCTTAAGTTGATTGATGCCCGATTTCGTTCAACAATATACCAAAAGATACATCAGAAAATTACCTCTAAACTTTCTTAATAAACTTTTTTTTATCACCGCTTTCGGATTTATCCGCAAATTAATATTTCTGCACAGTGCTTAAAATGCTATCGTCATCTTAGTAAAAATACAAAAATATTGAGCTTATTGTAGTTAAAATAAAACCCAAATTAAAATAACTAACAAGTGCTAAATATAAAATAGCACACACTTTTCAAAAGTGGTACCAATATAAACACACTGCTTTTGAAATGTAATATATTGATGAGTACTATTTCCCGTCAGCTTCCTTATTTTTAACAATAGTGTACAAGCACAAAAGTTCATAAAGGGCTCTCGACCCAACAAGTGGTGAAAACCACTGCTGTAAATAATAAGGAAAACATTAAATTTTCAACAAAAAATATTCAGCATTTTTTAGCTTTTATTTTTGTTCTATTTAGCTTATTTTTTTCCTCCACCTCCTGGCAACACTGTTAAGCAGTGCCAGTTAGAACTGCTAAAAAAAAGTGCATACCTTCAAGTTGTCATAAAAGGCAAACGTGCTGCTACATCGCACCCAGGAGTATTTGTTCAATCTAGCTGGCAAAAATTGCTTACTGCTTAAAATCGCTCGAACATGAACGTCAGTGATGGCTATATGGTTATATATAAAATAAAAATCAATGTTAAGCAGAAATGCAATTTTTTATGGGTGCCCCTGTCGCTGAAAGGTAGCGACGCTAGCCTGTGAGTCCAGAGGTCGTAGGTTCGATTCCCGCCATAGACCCTGGGTGTTTTTCCGCAGACAAGCTGATCGCTTCACGGGTTATGTTTGTTCTTAAAAATAAAAATAAAAATAAAAAAAATATATGTGTGTTATGATTTTATTAAAAAAAAATATATATACATATATATATATATATATATATATATATATATATATATATATATATATATATATATATATATATATATATATATATATATATATATATATATATATATATATATATATATATATATATATATATATATATATATATATATATATATATATATATATATATATATATATATATATATATATATATATATATATATATATATATATATATATATATATATATATATATATATATATATATATATATATATATATATATATATATATATATATATATATATATATATATATATATATATATATATATATATATATATATATATATATATATATATATATATATATATATATATATATATATATATATATATATATATATATATATATATATATATATATATATATATATATATATATATATATATATATATATATATATATATATATATATATATATATATATATATATAGTGTATTATGTATGGGTAGTTCCATGAAATTTGGTCAACAGTTTCCTTTCATCCTCTACCGAACTTGTTTCAATGGAAACAATTAAAAATGTTTTCTCCAAAAGTTATGTCAAATTCAAAATTTCAAATTTGGTTGAGCGTATTTTTAAAATATCTCAAAAATTATATTATATACCAAGATGATTTTGATGTTATTTTAAATTGAATAAGTGAGGCTAAGCAAATGTATACAATCATAATTTTTAATGAGATACATACATACATACATATCTGCAAAGTTTTTTTCTTTCGAACTTGACTGAACTTTAAACAACCATAATTCGAAAGTTGGGCTAATGAGAGGTTTTTGTTTTAACAAAGCCTTGAACATATATATCGTCTATTTTTGGGTCCATAAAAGAAAACCCTATCGACCCGAACAATATTACAGAACCCTTTCAATCTTTATAATTTTCAGAATAAAAATGAAAAAATTAGGATAAGCTTTGAACGAATGAAAAAAATATTTCCCGGAACAGTTATCTTTACTATATGCATACGTATATAAAACTAGTTACCTGATATTTTAGAATTCAAAAAGTAATTTTGAAAACGACTAATCCAATAACAAGTTATACGCACTACAACATAAGTAATTTTAAGCTAGTGTTATGGCTGTTTTAAATTTTCCCAAAAACATTCAAGTTCAAAGGACCGTTATATTGTTAATAAAATGCACAAAATTTTAAAATTTTTCTGTTCGTTAGGAATTTATTTTTAACATGTGATAATAATTTAAGAAAAAAATTGAATTTTGGCCAGCTAAATTGAACAAAGACTCCTCTGTACATCGATGCGGTTTTTTTCACTGCATGATAGCTAAAAAATAAACATAGGCTAGAACTTTTAAAACAAGAAGTCTAATTTTCGTTCCATAGTAAACTTAATTTTCGTTTCATAGTAAACAAAAGCATATGTCATCATATTTCGTTAAATATTAATTTTTCGAAAAAATTACATATGGGCATTTCCATGGAAATGACAACCACGACTGAAAATATTAAAACCCTTAAAACTTTTTTTAAGATATGGTGAAGAGGGAAAAAAACAATAAAATTTTACTGTACAGAGATATTTATACCTTACTACAATTTTTACATATCAAAAATAACAGCTTAAACTGAATATCTCTTTGACTAATTTTAAGACATTACAATAAACTATTTTCGCTTTTCTAGTGCCTAAATTCAGTTACTTGTAACATTGCAATTATATTTTAAAATTAATGTTCCAACATAAAAGAGCAAAGTTCGCGAGGAAAGATAAAAAAGATAGAGCTCGATTAGCAAAAACATAATTTTTCTACGTCATTTGAAATTGACCGGTCGCAGTTGTTTCAAAATAAAAGTTTAAAGCAAGGTACTTGTCGCAAACAATTATTGATCGACAATTTTTTTCAACTTGGTGTAATAAAAATTTTACTTACTACAAATGCAACTAAATGCAAATTAAAAATGGCAACATTTTCATAAAATTTCAAAAATAAAAAAACTTCATCAGTTTTCATATCATGATAGTCAGCATATCGAGTGGTAACCGCCAAAAAAGCTTAAGCGACATGCATTTCGAAAATCGTTTTTAGACGAAAATTGATTATTTATTCGGGCAATCTGTCACAGTGTCAACCTCATGACTGCAAAGTGTCGCTTAAGCTAAAATTCTCTTTTTCAAGTAGAGCAAAACTAGTGTCAAAAACTGCAAGGATATCAATAAAATATTTAAGAGCAGCTTGCTAAGGATGATAATTACTAGTTTTAAAATATTTTTGATTAAATTAGCTGATATTTCATGACAACAAGAATATCTTAAAAAATCTTAACCCCCACAAACATGCGCTGTCTTATAGGAAAATTATTTAAACTATTAACATTACATATAACATTTCACTAAAATGGCCAATATTAAGGATCTTACTTCGATTTAAGCCAATGATAATTAAAAAATATTTCTGTAAAATTTACTTTTTGGCGCTTAAGGTTTTTTTTGGCAGTTACCACTCGATGTATATATGATATGCGAACTGCGTATTCGTTAAGCGAAAAAATGTCAAATTAATTAGTATGTACCACTCTGTAGTAGGCTAAGGTAGCGCAGTAAACTCAGCGCCCAAGTACATAGTATGTAGAATAAAATTAATTTGAATCTTGATTGTTTTTATTCCGATTATCACCAAATACATATTTTTTTAGTTGTTTTTAAGTTGCTGTTTACATATATTTACAAACTATATATTTCATTACTTAGGAATACTATTAGAGAAAAATCTGTCGCGTACGCTATGTCACGCACGCTATTAAATTTTGTTCATTATAAAATCATCAAAAAGTTTTTTTATTTCAAATTTACCGATAATAAAGCAAAAATAGTTGGCTTCATTTAAGAAATTTAAAAAAGAGAAAAAAACTTCTCAATTCATAGATTTTCGCATACTCGTACATGCACCTTAACATTACTTCCGTTTTATGTCGTATACGCTATGCCTTTATTTCCCTCGATATATTGGACCATAGGGTTCCAAATGTAATAAATTTATTTTTTCACACATACTCCTAATTTTGCAAAATCTATTCCACTTTGTAGGCGTATAAATGTCGCGTACGCTGATATGGAAATGTCCATATACTATAGTAAATATTGATTGTATTGATTGTTTCTTTCGATTGGTATAACAAAAAAATCAACATTTCGATAAAAAATCTTAAATTCTTTTTTTTTAAATTTCATCCACTGTGCCACGTCCTTTAAAACATACTGGAATTTAATGATCGATAGTGGAAAAATTTTGATTGTAACAGTACAAAAAACGTATTTCGAAAAAAATGTGACTTGGTGTAGTTTACCTCCCATCTACAAAATAAGATTTGAAACAGAAAGAAATTAAAAAATTTTGTTTTTATTTTGAATGTAATTGTAAGAAGAAAAGAGTTATGTCGGCATCGTGAGACAGGCAGTAAATGATTTCAGTATTTTTAGTGACAAAAAACAAAGTAAAAATTAAACACACTACGGGCACATTAGTTCTAACCTAAATGATGAAAAAGTAATAATCAAATAATTAAACAAAATATGTAAATTTTTATGTTTTGTTATATTTTGCTTTCGTTTTATTTTCGTTTTACTTTTATGGTGCGTTACTTAAAATGTTGGTATATGTAAATACGAAACGAAAGAAAAAATAAACAATAAGGAAAACCTTATCTGAAATGACCTAAAAGAGCTAAAGTTATACACATGCATACTTACATACATACATACATATGCCCATACTTATGTGTGTAAGCGAAAACCCTAACAAGGAAACAAAATTTAGTCAAACGAATTTGTATAAAAAATAATGGAGTAAAAATAAAACTTAACGAAACTTTCTTTCCACTGTTTTCTTTTCACTTTTGTCACACGTGCTAAACATGCACAATTGCACACACACACACACAGAGAACATTTTACATGTTCATGTAAGAGTATAAAAATACACGAATGAGAGAAATGGAATATCCGAAAAGAGAATAAAACATAAATACAAGATTAAAGAAGAATAAAATAACAACAAGAACAAGAGAAAAAAAAACGACAGCATAAATGAAAAATCAGTGGGGTTTTCCGTTGAATTTTTAGCACAAATACTTTCATTTCATTTACAAATACAGAATTGTTAGAATCAAATTAGAAATATTGATAAGAAAACTAAGTAAGAGAATGTTAACATCTATAATAATAAAAATTAAAGTTGATACAAATATAAAAATGAAATATGCATATTGAAAAAAAAATTAAATAATCTTATAAAATCCAGAGTGAATAATTAAGTGTATGTACTTTAACGAAAAAATAGTATATCTAATAATACATAAAATAAAATACAAAGACAAATATTAAAGTGAAAAAATACATATATAAATATTTAAATACTATCTTAATACGGCAAACTCAGAAGCAAAAAAAATAGGCTTATTACATTAACACATACTTATCCAATGTCTTGACCTAATTTGAATTATTTTTAGGACATAAAAACAATTGCAAGCCTTATAATTTTTATTCAGATATAACAGAACATATCGTCAGAGAAAATGCAAAAAGCCCTATCTAACATTATAAAAGTTTTACAGAAGAAGCATAAAACTTGTTTGAATGAAAAATATATTGACAATTGTCACAACATTTTTCACTATAAGTAAGAAAGGGCCAAAAAATAATAATTATTTTTTATATTGATGAAGAAGGTACGTTAGTTGCGACCTCTTGGTTTATGATTTTATGAAGCAAGAGGCCCTATCTATGTATATTGAATTTGTTCCAGAAAAAAAAAACAGTGAGAGGATTAAAATATTAATAATTAATTTTTGAAGAACTTAAATTAGATTACAAATAATATAACTAATAATTTAAGAGATAATAAGTGTGTTCGTGCACTTTTTCAGTCATAATTATCTAGTAACCTTTGGATAATTATTTAAAAAAAACTTCAAGCGCAATCCATTAAAATTCAGTTATAATTTGTAAAATTTTTTACAAATTATCAAGTATGCAAACGCATCTGATATTATCTTAGTTTTTTATAAATTGAAAAATTCGATTATGTTAAACATTCCTTATGCTAGTGTAGACCAATAGTCCACAAAATCTGCTTTGGTAGCGCCAAACAGAGACAATAAGTGCAGTTACCGATTGCAGCTGATTTATCGGAAAAGTCGTTTCTATTCCCATCCAGTTTAAGGGATTACTATATCTCACTTTTTTTTGATAGTTGTTTAAAAAAACAAACTTCTGCTACTTAGAAATAGCAAGTTTCGTCAACAAATTTCTCTCACTAGTTGCTAACTATTACCTTTTAGTAAAAGTTACGTACATATTTATAAAAAATTCTGCTTGGTTTATTTTTTTTAAGCAAAAGGCGACCTAAATCAGATTGTTGAGTGGAGCGTTGGTAGATGGGTACGTATTTACAGAATATTTTAAGACACAAAACTTACATTCACTACACAAAATATACCGGAGTCTTAAACATTGCAAAGAGATGTATTTCAATTTAATGTACCAGAATCACCGAAAATATCGATTTTTAATTTTTTGTTAGATAGGGCTTTTTGCATTTTCGGTGACGATATATCGCTATATAAAATGCAAAACACGCCAACTAACAAAAAATTCTAATCGACTTTTTAAAAAATTCCCTGAATAAAAATAACGATATAATTAAGAAAATCTAACAGGAAAAGGACCTGCAATATTACATTATTTAGCGTTTTTTTTGCTTCTCCTCTAAAATTATCAAAATGATAGTTAGGGCGTTTTGCGTTTAAGTTGACGATATATTACATGTTTATTTACTTAACATATCGATGGTCATACACGTAACTGATTTGTACAACTTTTCAGTTGAAGATATTACATTATAAATAGGCTGAGAGTTCTACTAGTAACGTAATAAAATAACTGCAGGCTGATTAATAGATACTCTGAACTAATTTCGGTTTCTCATATTTTGACGATAGGAGAGTTTTGTTTTTTAGCGATTTATATGAAGTATTAAGCGTTTTGTGAAAAATAATAAAAAATAAGTTACGTATTGTCAACGTATGACCATCGATATATCATTCATACATAATAATGATCTTTAACTGTCATAACTTATTACACAGTTGTAAGTCATATTGGCTGAATATATCACACGTTTACAGTACATCGCGTTCCGGAAAAATGCTGATACTGACTATATATGTTATGCAATTATATAATTAGATATTTTTATACGCATTTGCACTTGAAGGCATTTGCATTTGCACGATAACTTGAGAACGGCGTGGACTTGATTATTCCAAAAAAAAAACAGAATAAAAATTCCATCCTTTTTCTATTAGCATATAAGTTAATATGTGCCAAACAAAAGGAGTAATAAATGTTTAGATTGGTGCAATAAAATTTTTTTCGACAATATTCAACTAACTGATTACGTCAGAGCACAGAGCCACAGAGGGTGCCTCTTTGGCTAAGTGGTAGCAATGCTAGCCTGTCAGTCCTGAGATCTTGGGTTCGAATCCTGCCATAGATTCTGGGTGTTTTCTGCAGACAAGCTAATCGCTTCGCGGGTTGTGTTTGTTTCAATAAAAATAAAAAAAAACCAAAACAAAAAAAAAACGATGATATAGTACACACATAACTCTGAAGTTACTGAGCTGGTCAAAAAACAATGTTGACACTGCTTGAATATAAAATTGTTGTCGAGTTAAATATTTTTATTTAACTGCATACTACAAGCGATTTTCCAGTTATGGTGATATTTCACGTGCAACTGCTTCCTTTCTGACACAACGGTATATCTCGAAATTTAGTGATGATAAAGAAAAACAGAGTGCAGATTTGCGTGCAGCCATCCAAATAACAAAAGAAACAACTGTCAGTTCTAGGGAACGAAAAAGTTCTCCGAAATGTGTAAAATAGTGCAATAAGTTTCACTTTAAATAGAAATAAAGGTTAATTAATTATTTGAAAAGTTTTCATTTGTTGTTGGCTTAGCTTTTCTACCGGCTGGCCCAAAAGTAACGAAAATTATTGTAAAGAAAGGTTTACTATTGAACAGCAATAAAACAGAAAGAGAAATAATGACGTTGTTACGAAGTGTTTTCAGTGAATGCATTATTTCAAGAAGCAGTGAGTTTATTAGAAGGACTATACCGCTCTCGAAACTTTTCACTTGAGGTATTTTAACGATCGTGCATACGTGAATAAGTCACAAAACATAGCCCAAGCAAATAAATAATAATCGAGAAAAAATTCGAACAATGGCTTTGAAAATCTTAAAAATAGTCATGGAAAGTCACGAATATATCCCATAAGAGTGCCATTGTTTCCCTTGATATATGTTCGTTGGTCAGTAGCAAACCTTTCCAGGTTCTATATCCCAAATCTTCTTTACTACAATCTGAAAAAATAGAAGAAAAATGTGTTTAAAAATTATAGTTATAGACTTTTCAAATATCTTTATTACTTTTGGGGCACCCTTTGAATGCCAACTTTCCAAATAACACAGACCGACACACAGTGGTTCCAATTGCAAAAAGGATAATAAATATGTATCTTTGAAACTTGCAATCCAATTACAAAACGATGTATAAAAAAAGCATGGAAGAGCACCATAGCTTTCAGAATGTTGAAACTTAAGCCGCTCTATTGGAACACAAGTTGAGCTACAGGGTGTAGAATTTATCTTTAATATTTTCAAAGATGTTTGGCTTTGAGCTTTAAAATTTTGGGTTTTAGGCAACGAGTTTGTGCTCTATTTCGCCAATATCTCTTGTAAAAGGCATATCATAAATTTTCAGAAAATAACTGTTAGCTTGTGAAAATTTTTTTAGATATATTTAATATAATTCATTTGGCCTTTAATTGTTATACGCCCGCCTAAAAAAGCGGCCATGGGAGCAGATTTTCTAAAAATAGTCATATTTACCTACCTGCATGTCTTCATTTCTTAATTTTTATTTCTCTGCTATTTATAAAAAACGTAGCAATCCTCCTAAGTTTAACAATTTTGAAAAGAGAATTTTTTATGAATTTTTAATTAAAAAAAATATTTGTGAAGAAAATGCGGATATCCAATATTTTTAATGTAGCGCGTATGAGTAATTTGAGGGTACTATAATAATGCTAATACGTAGCCCTTTGCCCTAAAAATATTGGATGATTTTATTTTCTTAATCTGCTTATAAGCTTTACACGAATTTTAAATATATTAAAACTGAGGTAGTCAAATTTGGCACCCTGTAGCTCAACGTGCGCTTGTCCAAATTTCAATATTCTTAAAGCTCAGGTCTTCCTCTAGGATTTTAATATACATGCCTTTGTAAGCGGATCGCAGGTCTCAAGGATACAGATTTATTACACTTTTTTGAAATAGAACGACATGAAAATTGTGATTTTTAACAGTTAAGTTCCCTAACTTAATTGTGAATAAAATCCAAAATTGTGGATTGATTTTAATGAAATTTGACTCTATTTGTTTGGAACATGTTACCCTATAAGTAAAAATAACATTAAATGGAAGTATTGAAGGTTTTTATTTATTATGAATTTTTTTACAAACAAAAATTTTTATAAAATTTCTTTTCTTTTTTTTATTTTATTTTCTTTTTGGTACAAGTTCTACCATATCTCTGAAAATTTAGAAACAATTATTTTTGATATAACAGTATATCTTAAAAACTGGAACTGACAATAAATATACTATATTTTTGAAATCTACATAGCTGATGTAGTCAGAAGCAGCTTGAATTTTTGCGGAACGTGAATTTTTAGTTTTACTTATACTTATTAAAGAAATGAATAAAAATAATCTGTGATTTAATTTTTTACTAATTTTTTTTAGCTTTTCTCTTTTTTCGTTTCGTGCAGAAAAATGTTAAACAAAATAAAACAAATAGATTAAAAAGAATGTATTAACAAGTGAAAGATCTATAAACGCCAAAAAATTAATTTCAAAAATAGCCATCTGTATATATAATAAAATCAATCACTTCATTAAAAAATAATTTAAAAAAATAAAGAAAATGACTAAAAAAGTAAATATATATAAAGAAAATCAGTAGTTAATACAAAAAGTTTTAAAATGCGTCCAGTTTCCTTTAAACACAAATAGAAAAAGTTATATAAAATAGCTTTTAAAAAAAGTTTTTTAAAAATAATATAAAATATTAACAAATAAAACATATACAACTATAAAAAAAACATAGAAACTTCTCTTAACATAAATCAATCGTTCTGTCCTTTCGCTGTATTAATCCACTCTATATCCCGCATACATATAAAATTACTAATAAAACAAATATAGTCCTTTTTCTATTATCACAAAAAAAACCCTCACAAATAAAGTAGACTCAGCCATTATAAGTGAGTGATCAAGTGAATGAAGTGTAAGTGCTGTAGTCTGATATCTCCAGAATTTTTAAATAGAATTTGTGCAATAAAAGTTAAATCAACAACAAGAAAAATATAAATACCAACAAAAATAATAAAAACAACAATAACTAAAATAAATATTAAATAAATTAATAGTTTGTCATCAGTGATTGCATGCCATGTGTATAACGTGTCAATCTACACAAATGTGTGTTGCCGTATATCTGGTGTAACACAATTATGGCCGAGCGGTCGTCCTGTAATAATCAGAAATTGGATATATTGACGGTAGGTTAATAACATATAAATAAATAGTGTATATACTAGGGTATTCATTCGAATAATGTTTGCTCGATTAATCGAATAATTGAAGTTAAATAATTGAAGTCAAATAATGTTCGATGAAACAAAAAATTTTAATTTCGAGTAAAAATTTATTCGAGTAATTTAGGTCGATTAATCGAATAATTCGACAAAAAAATTGTGTAAAAAATTTCTTCTTTTTTTTTATTAAGTTTTTGTAGATTTCCCTATAAAAACTGGCATTATTTTTTAAAATATATGAAATTGGCTCGAACGTTATTTCATACTAATAGAACGCATGATCAAAAAATTAAGTAAATTGTGCAGTAGCAATAAATATCTTGTACAAAAATATCAAGCAAAACTTATTTGAAATAAAGAAGTAATTTCAATAGCAACTAGTTAACAAAATTTTTCGTATTGAAGTATCGAATGTAATCTAACTGCAGAATTCTGTACAAAATTAAAAGCGTTCACAAAATCAAAGAGCAAAAAATTGCCTTTGTCATATAAAATATTATTTATGCATCTAGAAAAAACAAGGAATTAATCGAATGAATTGGAAATGCTTTTCAGTACACTTTTCTCAAATTCTTTAGCGTCTACGATTAGTGAAATATCATTCTTAGTAATGTGAAAAATGTTCAATGCAAAAAAAAAAAATATTTATGAAATGAAGCAAAATCATTATATTTTTTAGAGCTAAATGTATTGAAATGTTCGGAATTGTAAAAACTTTGCTGTAATAATTTAATATTTATAACAAAAATGCTTATGCTTATTTTTATTTCGCATTGAATACAGAAGAGGTCTGAGTATTATTAAATATTTCCTGATGCAAAATTTTTTCAATCTCAACATTTGAATAGTGAAAAAATACTGTGTGTTTGAAAGGATCTGATTTATGTAGAAATATTTTTTTCTTTTATTTTCATTATAAAAATATGTATATAAAATTCGAAAAAATTTGATTTGTTTTATATTCGCTTACAACAATATGCTAAAAACGATTAT
Organism: Panzeria rudis; assembly: GCA_956483635.1. NCBI lineage: Eukaryota > Metazoa > Arthropoda > Insecta > Diptera > Tachinidae > Panzeria > Panzeria rudis. The sequence continues at coordinate 38,004,907 of OY101448.1, read as the reverse complement.
ATCCAAAAAATAATTGATTAACTCGAAAAGTTTTTAGCAGTAAAGCTTACTCGTGTATCCCGAACGAGCTAAAAGTGTTACTCGATTATTCGATTAATTTAAAAACCTCAATTCCGATTAATTGATTAATGATCGAACAATGTATATACAAGTAGTACATGCAAATATATCTTATTAATTTATTTTGTATGCTTATAAAAAATAATACCATTTTTATGAAATTTTGCTTAAACACAATGGGAGCTACGTCATTTTTGCTTGCCAGCTACGATATAAAATCGGTATCGCGCTGCACAGTGGAAAAATTTTGAGAAAGTGAAATTAATCTGCAGATTCTAAATGAATTAGTTTTTTTCTTTATGCTAAACAATCTTTATGCTAAACAAATTTGTCAGAAATGCTTTTCAGCCAACAAATTGTTATTTCACACGATCGTCAGACTCAAAGTATTAAGCAGAAACTGTCAATCATTAATTGTCTTCGCTTATGTTAAGTTTAACAAGTGAAAATAAAAATTTTTATGGATCATTTCAGCTGCAACGATTTTAGCTGCATACTTTTTTTATTTTCCATTTTATTTAAGAAGATACGTGCACACTAGGGTTATAACTTCTTTTTGGACAACATTTCTTCATCCCACCACGCGATGTGCAATTTAGTATTGAAAATAAAAATAATTCTTTTAGACCATTTTGGCCAAAAAAGTTTCCGCACCAAATGCAATTTCTAAAGCTCCTCAAAATTTTTTTTTTAATTTCCATACGCATTATATATGGTACATTTATTGTTTATATATGCTATATATTTTAAATATATTACATAAATAACTCTATGACAAAAATGTAAAGCTATTTTTTTTTTGGTTTAATGAAATAAATTAGACTTTTTTTTAGTACATTGGTGCGTACCAAAAGTAAAATATAACATTAGTCCGAAAAGTCCAAAATAAAATTAAATAGAACTTTTACCTGCAAAGGTATTTTTTTCTGAAAATTATCACAATTTCATATAATATCCGCCAAACAACTCATCTATCACAACATCTATCATTTGACATTAAAATTTAGTTTATTGATAAGAACCACGAAATAGTCATAAAATCGCCATTTTTTTTGCGCCCTTCTTCCGTATAAATGGTAAGATCTTGTTATATTCATGAAATTATTAGAAAATGCAAAACATTTTGCTATTAAATGTTAATTTTGTATACTTAGGAGAAAAATTGAAATTCAAAACTTAATCGCGTTTAGTGCGAAAACTTTTTTAACGATCACGAAAAAGTACTACATCATTTCTTAATACTTTTTCATGGTCTATACGGCTATGCGATGAAGAATTTGATATTCGCAAAAATTGCAAAAAGTTATAACCCTAATGTACAGGCATAAGAATAGTTTTTTTTTTAATCTATCGATTCTTATATTCTATTTTTCTAAAACGCGCTTTTTTCTCAGAGTAACCCACAGCAAATTTTGAGTCCCATAATTGTTATAATACAATATAGCAGAGGCATTCGATTCTTGTTCATGGCCCACGACGTTCGTTGTCTGTTTGTCGGCTATTTACATGTGTACACAACACAAACAATCAAAATAAACAGCAACAAAGGCACAACAGTGGGTTGTACCTATCAACAAAGCAAATAAACATTAACACACTTTAACAAAAAATTGTTTGTCATTTATTTAGGAAAATTAATATTTACTTTGTATTGGTGGTATCCGTCTGACCCTTTCTCCACCAGTGGGATTTTGCTTGAAAGCACACTATTGTCAGAGTAAGCCACATCGAATTTAGAAAGTCTTAATATTCCAGTTCAGTTTCTTATGATGTAACTTTTACTAAACCAGTTAAATGGTTCGAGAGATATCATTGTCGAAATTACTCGAATTTGAATTTGTTTTTATCTTTTCAATTGTAACATGCTTTGAAAATCGCTTCTCAATAAAAATAATTCATTCAATTTGCACATTCTGAATTTTAATATTATTCTTGAATTTTTAATTTCCTCTTTTGCGTATGAGTAATATTCTGATAATATTATTCTCATTTTCATACGTACAATATGTACAATTATAATTAATTTAAAACTGTAGCATACTTTTTGGAGGAATTCGGCGGTTGAAAAATTCAATGATGAGTTACGAGTACATTTGAAGGCCTTAGTGCAATAAATCTGTAAGCCACATGATATACATACATAATTGGTTTTATGTGCTCATTCTCTAGCTACATACCATGGATTTGCATACTAGAGAAATTTTGGGATAAATTCTAGTATTTTGCAGATAATTATGCTGCGTATTTAAAATAGAAAATTCCAAGAACCATACAATTTAACTTAAAAGTCGACTTATTTAATATTTTGTTTTTGTTGCTTATCAAGTGTCATGCCATAACTCGTCACAAAGCCTCTCATTTATATTTAGCTGACGAACATTTGCTGGAACAACATTATAACTAAAAAAATTGATTAATTGAATAATAATGCAGCATTATTTGTTATATTGTTTTTCTGGTTGTGTACAAATTTCATATCTTGTAAAAAGCGTTACGAATAAAACTACGAAAACAGCGTTGCGCAATATGTGAATAGCCCCATATAATTAATTACCTTTTGAGAGAACAATAATATTTTCAAACATATTAGTTAATGACGGAAAATTAGGTGATAAATGATCAAATTATAAATATCTGACGACTTAAGTTATTCAATCTTGAATATGACGAACTTTTTTTTTAAATATGAGCAATATGCCTAAATTGAGTCGGTCATAAAATAGGAGCTACAAATGCAATCGTACTAATATTTGCGTCATGTGATGTGCAAATGTGTGTGGGTGGTTTTCCCGATGTTGCTCTTTATTTTGTTAAATATGCAATTTAGATAAATGTGAGTGTGGCAAATGCAGTTGGAAACTTTACAGAAAAAAAATTTTTTTTAAATACTATATCCCAGCAAAAAATGAACATACAAATTATTAGTTAGAGCATTAATGAACTCAGCTCAAAGTAGTTCTATTTCTGGTGAAACATCAATGAATTTAGCACATCACAGTCACAAAATGGCAGTGCTGCAACAAACTTAATGCTGTGCGCTGGAAAGTTTGTATAGAACAATTTTTGATATTCACGACAGCCTTAGAATATGAAAATCAGTACCTGTTGTGATTACTATGCAATAAAAATTGTTAATCTTTGGAATAACTTCCGAATTTTTTGCTGGAATTTATTAAGTTTTGAGACATAAAAGACAGAAAAAGAGCATTTACTCCAACTCAGTGTTCTCTGATTGACTTGAAATCTTTTTTAATGTTGATTTATATGAATTCGCATCGACTTGGAGTATGAAGTCTATTTAATGTTATATATAAAACATGTACTATATGTGCAATAAATATATTTGATTATATTATTTAGCAGCTTAATGGTCAAAAACTTGTATACATAAATTCATTTCTCATCAATCTGGGACATTTAGTTATTCGTGCGCAACATTTATATCAGTATTTTTTTTATCAATACATGTGTACATATTTATATGTAGATATATAAAAATAAGCATACATATTTCTTTGTAAATGACACAGAGATGTGAATGCATTTTAATTAATTTTAATTATTGTAGTGATAAATTTACTGCAGTCCTGCAAATTTTTTGTCATTTCCTTTTTATATGTTTTTATTTCATATTGCTACTCCTATTGCTCTCTATAAGTTTTACGATTACAAAGTTCTTATGCTTGTCTTGTTGTTGAAAATACTAGGGTCGATTAATCGTCTAATTTTTGTTCGACTAATCAACGAATTAATGCTTATTATTTGACCGAAAAATTGGATATATGAAATTTCGATTATAGAATAATGTATAACAATTAACCTTCGATTAAAATAAATATCGTAGTGAATTTTTCTATTTGTATATAATAATTTTTTTTTTGCATTTGACCTCTTGTCATATTGAACTTCTTCGATCTCTTGCTTTATTCTTTTGGAGGAAATTATCGCTGTGGAAGTAATAAGAGATTTTAGCAGCTTTTAGCTTAATAAATCAGCCAACAATCATATATATCGTGAAGATTGAACCGAAGAGAGTAAATTGCATAATAAAATATATCAGCTCAGTATTAAGTTAAAATATTTACAACCTAATTCACAAAAAATTTTTTGATCAATAAGAGACTTATTACACGAATTTGTGTATGAAAATTTGTTTTATTAACCTGTTATAAGTCAGAAAATGTTTTTATGAATTAAGGTATTATTCTATAATTGTACTTACATTTTTTCCTGAAGAATTTTTTTTATTATTTGAATTATTTGAGTTGATCGCTCGTATAGGCGATCAATCGAATAAGATTCAAATCCCTAAATCGATTAATTGGATACTCTAGAAAAATATACAAAAACACACTTTTATATTTCTTTAGTGTCAACTGACAACATGCAACATGAAGTGGAAAAAATACTAGTAACTCATGCTGGACATATTTGTGGTGTCTTTGAAAGAAAGAAAAAAAAATACAAGGCGAAGAAAATAAGTATTTTTCCTGGCACAATGAAAATAAGAGAACCATTCTATTTTAGTATATATAGTCTCAATGCTTTTATAAATGAATTTTTCATACTAACAGTGATGGCTATACATTTAGGGATAATAACTTACGGAAAAAACACCCAGGAATATAATTTATTCTGCTTAGATGCAAAAACTAATTTAGCGTTCGAAAGACCAAATACTGAAAACTTGCAATACTTTCAAAACTATAAATCATGGTGTTGAAAAGGTTATTGTTTTCAAACACTTTTCCATGGTAAGGCATGTGTCGCCTAAATGAACCTTTGGCCTAAAACGTGTACAAAGACCTATTGTCTAATACAATGAAGTATTATGCGGATCCAAAGCTGCAAAAAAAACTATATTTTTCTGCAAGAAGTCGCGAAGACTTTGCATTGCCACATAATTGAATTAAATTCATCTGCACAAAGTACTGGCTTAAACTCATAAGAAAAGCATTGGCAGATGTCAGAATAATTTTAAAGAATTAAAACAAAAGGAGATTCGAAATACTAAACATATTTGGAATAATATTCCTGCCTAAACAAAATATATACTTTAAAACTTCATTCAAACAATTACGCGTAATTAAACTTAAAAAAACTCTGTATATATCTAAAGCAGTGGCAGCCATTCTCTCAATTTCCTATGCTCTCGTGCATAAGCTATTTTTTTTTACCATCAACTCACGTGCAATTTGTGTGAGACTCACAGCCTATCTAACCGATTGTCCAACTTGTCGTAGAATTTCGATATTTGTCATGCACGATATTTGTCGATTATGCTTTCTTTTAAGACAATCTAACAGAAACCGTGCTCAAAGAATGGGTAAGAGAAAAACTACTCAACTGGTCCTGTCAACTAGCCAAAAGAACTTCTTGTGGACATTGTCGCTCAGTCTGTTAACAGTTTGACTCATTTTGATACATTCCTGCTTGCTAAAATTGAGCGAAATTGAGCTGATGAAAAGTTCTGTTACAATGTCTATTAAAACTCCTTGTATTAAATTCTATCTGAGCGATAAATTCCTCAAATTCTTATTGTAGAATACATGTCAAAAAGAAACAAGCGAAAAAATGTAATGGGGACATTTCTGAGAATGTGGTCACTTACATTTTCATTAATGAAAATATGGGTGACAGCATCGCTCTTGGTGTCATGTATGAACTTTGCGGCCATTTGTTCGAAAATGTCCTCACTGATCAACAAAAGGTCATCGACGCTTTGACATTGTCATGCATCCGTCTTGCAAGATGTCTGAAAGACATGGCCAACCGCGTATATAGCCATGAAGCACATACACAGATACAGAATAAGATAGTGTAGGCACACATACGCACCCACAAATTAAAACTTTTCTGTTGTATGGAAATTGTGATTTTTATCAATTGAGTTCCTTCACTTAATTGCAAATAAAATCGACATTTGCTCATTGATATTAATGATTTATGGCTAAGTTTCATCCTAATATACCTAGCTTCTTGAAAGATTTTAAAATTTTAAAATTTTTGCTCTCTTAATTTTTTCATGAGCTTTTGAAAACGGAAAAGGTTTTAAAATTGCATGAAAAACAAATTTTTTTGCCTCTAATTTATGAATAGTTCCGAAACAGTTGGAAATATAAAAAAAATACACATAAGATAATTTAGTTCTGCATATTCTGAGAGTTTATTTGATAAATTAGACGCTAATATATTTTATCATGACTAGTAAAATATATTAGCGTGAACACCCAACATTATAAATACTAAGTACACTTACATGAAAATAAGATTGTATAATTACGATGACAATTTTTTTTTACATACATAAACATTTTGTATAAGATTAGAAATTTAGTTTTTTGTTTTATGTGGTTTAGGTAGAGTTCTTAGAAATTATATTGCGTGAATAAAAGGAAGGAAGTTAAGATATTCTTTATACTCTTTGAATTGCATACTTTACAATCTGCATATCTTGAGATCAGTATAAGATATTTGAATAATTTGTTCAAGCATAGTAAAGAGATTCATATAGAAGTCAAAAATATTAATTTGAGAAAATAAAATTATATAATATATATTTTTTATGGTACAAAACTATATTCTTCCTAAATTTTGTTTTTTTTCAGAAAATATGCGCATATAGCCACATTTATGAAAAGGTTCTCTTGAATTCTTGCCAACATTCTCAGAACTATCTACATTATAAGACATTGTTTTTAAAATTGTCAAAGTGACAATTTTTTATTGGCTTTTAAACACAAAAAATATATTTAAAAGTGATGATTTTCTGCCTTTGCTGAATGGCCAAATACAAAATTATTTGCGCTACACATAGTATCAACGGATTGCCTTTTACGATATATAATTGAGGAGTGAATGTGGTATACAAAGTTCTTCACAAAATTTAAAATAATGAAGATATTTCTTGAATGAATCACGCTTTTTTCAGGTCAATTTAAACATTTTAAATTTTTAGCCTTTTTCTGACATCAAGATTTCAGATATTAAAAATTTTTTTCCCCAATTTTACTTGGAATTTTGTCGAAAATCGAATACTGACTTTTAGTTAAAAATACAACTTTAAACTAAAAAGGAACTGGCGAAATACCAATAAAAGTTAAGACAAAAAAAAATTTTTTTTCTTCAAAGTCAAATATCTTCTTTAAGGTCAAATACTTTCTTTAAATCAAAGTGCTTTTAATATTTAAAACCGGGGAGCATTTAAAAGAGTTACAAGCCTCAGAAATTTTTTTATGAGTCGCAGGTAGTTAGTTTTAGCCCACTTTAACTATGTTCGTGCTTACCCAGAAGGCCTCCTCCTCCAGCAGCTTACAAGCTCCAGAATTATTACTATTTATTTTGCAAAAGTCGTGGGAACTTTTATTACCAGGGCTCGGACTTTCATGCAATAAAAATTGATTTAAAGCGCTTAGCATATGCACCTAAAAATATGCATTTACCTATGAACAAAGTACCAAAACTAAAAAAAACTATAAATTTTTTGTATATTTTTTATTATTACTAGAGAAAAAAACATAAAACAAACATAATTGGGTCTATTATTTAATGGAACCGAACTTTAGCTACGTTGCCAGTCGGCAACTGAAAATTAATGGCTACCAGAAAGTACTGCTGGCAAAGTATTGAGTAGTGGATACCGAGTATCGAGTATTTGCTCTTATTTTAGGGTACTCAATGCAAAAAAGTAGTAACTCGATACTTTCGAAGTTGTGTTTTATATTCAGAACGAATGGAAAATTTATAGCGCTAAATAAAACTTTGTTTAAAAATATAACTTTTTCTAAGCGTTAAAAGTATCGAGTAAGTATTTAGTACCCAACTAAAAAGTATTAAGTTGTATTGAATAGTTAAAAGTAGCAGAAATTGCCAGCTCTACCAGAAAGACAATAAATAGCAACTGATGCTCACTCAGTTGCCATAATCGGCGTATTTGTATTTTCTTCAAAAATTGAGAAATATGCTTTAAACAAATTTTTATTACTCCAAAAATATGCATTTATTGCCAAAATATGCAAAAATATTGGCTTACCACCAAAATATGCAACTACAAATCGACGCCAAACTACATAAATTTTAATTATTCGCATAGATTTTTAGTCAATACCTCTGTATCTATCACCACAAAAAAAATATTTACATGAAAGTCCAAGCCCTGGTTATTACATAGTAAGAAATCCTCTATAGACTATTTGACGACTATTATCGCGATAAGTTAACAAATTAATTTTAAGGCTTCGAAATAATTTTATAAAGAACTTGCCGTAATGTTTCTTTTTTTTTTTTTTTGAAATTTCCAGAAGGATTCTTATCGTTAACAACAAGCAACTTACAGTACTATACTCAGCTGAGCTAGATGTTACATATCCTGAGCTACAGTCTGTCTAAATGTCTTTGGTTTTTATTTTATTTTTCTTAAGACATCTCTTTCAGGGTTTCACTAATTACGTTGGCTTTCAATAAATTTAAGTGGTGTCAATCAACTCCAAGTTTCTACAACTTCTATGAGCTTCAAATTTCCACTACACTTTCCAAAATTTGCTCACTAATTCTGCGAAAAATCACTCAAAGTTCATTTAATAACGAACTATTTACTTTTGGAAATGTTTAGAGCAATGTAATCGTTGATACTTATAAAAAGTATTCCACTGTGTTCTGTTATAGTGATTAAACGACACTTATTACTGTGATAGAATATCTTGTATGTACTTTTCAAATCAAGCAGTAATTTTTCTCGTAGACAGATTAGGAGTAATGGTATGACTTCAATTTCATGGAAGTTTTATGAAATTTCCGTATAAGTTTGAACAGTTCACAATTTTATTTTGTATTAAAAAAAATTTTATGGACATTTTACTGCCTGTTTATCGATGTCGAAGGAATTCTTTCGTTCTTACAGTTACATTTGAAGCAAGAACAAAACGAATGTACTTTAAACAATTGTTCGTGTTGTGCGAATGTGTCTAGTGAATAAAATGTGTGTTATTAGTGACACAATTTATTTTTATATGTTTACTTTTTGTTCAACTTTGTTTTTGCATTTTCTTGTTCTTCACTCATTTAGTAAAAATTTAAATTCACTTTTTTCAGCTGGACTGATGAACCCTTATTAAGTGTATATTGATATAAAATTTAAATAGAAGAAATTTACAAATACACACACTTGTACAAAGGTTACATATACATGCACATTGTAAAATTCGAGCGGTAAAAGGCAACAGGCCTATAAATTTCAGGCCTTCTTGAAGACCGATACACATGCAAACTAACCTCTTACAGAAGGGAAGCTGGAAGTAGTACTTAATTTTTTTGATTTTTCGTTCGATAGAAATTCCACATTCCCTTCGTTAAACAGGGAAGATGGAAGAAGTATTGCATTTTTTAATTAAAAAGTAAAAAAGTTTTTTGGATGTAACAAAAATTCTTGTATCCTTTTTTCGCATGTAATTTGTATATAAGGCTGAAGTTTACATATAAGAGACATCACACATGCTGTTATTATGTCGGAGATGATGCCAGAAGAGGCCTGCAAGAATCCCTACATTGGGAAGCAGCTTGGAATGCCTGAGCCGCAATGACAGCATGGGAGAAATTGATATAAGTATGAAATGCAGATTGGCTGGCCTTATGTCTGCTAAACAGGCCTTAAATTTACCGCTGGGATGTAATCATAAAATGTGGTAGACCAAAGCACTTAAATAGAGAGAAAAGTTAACTGTTGGTTTGCGGTTACTTATTACAAATATATTTTGTCCTTAATGTTGTTCACAATATTTTTATAGTTTTTTGCAACTGCTACTGGATTAGCTAATAACACTATACAAAAAAATTAGACTTTTTTTGATGTGTCCTAACTACAGAAACAGTTGAAATTTAAATTGCAATGCCTACGTATTTTTTTTAGTTTTTCTAAAATTTGAGATTTTTCAAGAGGTTGGTCCACCTACTTCATCATAATTTTATTACAAAAAACACTAAAAAACTTGAAATAAAATTTCCTTAAACCGTTAAAAGATTTCTTATACATTCAATGCTTTCGAAATTATTCAGACCGCATTGATGAGAAATAATTTTTTTTACAAAGTAGAAAAATTAATATGATTATTTCGAACGTATTTGCTTTTGAATCCAAATTGATTATTAGGCTAAGGTTCGTAACGTTATATTCAGAAAGAATTCGGCATGATTAATATTCCAAGGATCAAGGAAAAACTTAACATCAACTTAATTTTTCAGCGTACACTTTAGAACAGAGTAGCGCCACTTTTGGGAAGCCGCTACTCTTCCATCGTCAGTGCTCACGTGCATTTGCTTATCACCGCTTTTTAGGTGGCTCTGTGAATGTGATTTTAATTCTTATATATACAACTTTTTCGTGAAAATTGAATACGAGAATCAAATCACTCTCAAGTTGATATTAAAGTGCACTTTTCCAGCGTACCATCGGTTTATTTAGCTTCATTTCCATTTTTCTGATTTTTGTTCTACTCAAGACAAACGTTTTTGGTTTGATTTTATACTTAAGTATATATGAACATGTAAACTTGTGAATACAAATTGATTATTAGGCTAAGGTTTGTAACGTTATATTCAGAGAGAGTTTTGCATGATTAATATTCCAAGATACAAGGGAAAAATTAACATCAACGTACACAGCAGAACAGAATAGCGCCACTTTCGGAAGCCGCTACACTTCTGAATATAACATTACGAACCTTAGCCTAATAATCAATTTGGATTCACGTAGAAAAATTTTCATTTATTAAAAATTTGTAAAAATTTAAAGTGCCAAAAAATCACCATCTTGATTTACTGTTCATAAAGCCTCATATACTAAAATGAGATAAGCTGAAGCCACCTCCTAATTTAGCAAAAATTTCGAATAATTACACTGTATAACAAAATCAATTGTGTTTGTTAAATAACAATGTTTGTTCTAACGACTGATTCTGGTAAAGGTAACAAAAAAAAAAAAAAAAAAACACAGAAAAAAAACCAGTAAAAACATTAACAAAAGTCTAGTCGTGTTGAAAATATTGATGCAGCCATATTAATTTAAAGTTGAACTTTGATGATTTAGTGTATTTCATTAACGTTTTTCCTTTGAATGAAAAATTAGTGAATTAATACGACGAGTTTTTATTTTTAAATTGTCGTTTTTCCCTTAGTGTATTTACGTATATCGGCGTTTTGGAAGCTTACTTCTGGGCTTAATTTTAAGCGTAGATAATAGAAATTACCCCTCTTTTGCACATAGTTCTACTGACTCGGAATGGGATATCTTTTAGGGCTTATGTTTAAGTTATAAGATATGTTCAGAAACATCACGAGAAACATTTTAGTACAGCGATTTTTTTGCCCCTTATTTAAATAAGATACAAAAAACCCATACCGCGAAGAGTAAGAGGGTTTTGTTATATATGTGGCTTTATTTTTAGTTAAAAAAAAATTGTAAGCTTTGAAAATACCGAGTTTTTATAAATTAACAAAATTTAAATCTTTCAATATTGTTAAAAAATATATTTTTCATCATTGCGGCCTGAATAATTTCGAAACTATTGCGCATATAAACATAATGTTCAAGCACCGTATAGGTACATTTTTTTCAAGTTTTTTTAGTGGGCAGCGCCTTTCCAAGCTATGATCAAATTGGTAAAGCAGCCACTTCATAACCCGATTTTTTTTTATTGAGAATAGAAATAATATTTATTCATCGGCTTTCTTAAACCACGAAAGCGCCAACAACTCGTTTTTCAGAAAACGAAAAAAACTTAATAACTTTTTAAACATGTGTTTTATAACAAATTTTTTTACAAAATTTGGCTTTACGAGTCTCTGAAGGGTGTAGCATGATTTTTTAACAAAATTTATTACTAACAAGTAACTGTATTCAAATTTTGTACCTAACGAGGTTTTATAAAAAAAAAAACAGAAATTTCTGTGTGTAAATTAACGTTTATTCTTATATTTTTCAAAGAAAATGTTTATTCTCTTAAAAAAAGTAACGAAAGATGTTATATAAAATGAATACAATGAAACTTATTACATATTATTTATTTCACTCTTAAGGTCACGTTAAAAATTCAAAATATTGTGACGCTGAAAAAAATTAACAAATAAACCGAAGATATAATATAAAAAAAAGAACATTCCATTGGTAAAACAAGTTTTCTTATGGCCCTTTATAGAATGAGTAATTAACGTGGACTTTAACGCACCAAAAAGGCTCCGATTGGCCTGAAGCTTTCCAGATATTTTTTTATCTCAAAAAGAAATAATTTGGTGGGTGAGACTTAAACATTTCCAGCCTTAAATATAAAAAGGATTCTATTTTGTATGCAAATATCAATTTGTATGGCGCTTACAAGGTTTTCGAAATGGCTTTAATTACTTTTTTTTCATACAAAGTTGTCAAGATAAGAATGCAATCGGGTGGCAAATGTTATTTTCTACCATAAAAACCAAAAAAGTCAATTTCGAAAAAATGCCGCTTACGTGGTTTAAGAAGAAAGCCGACGATATGTAGCTTTATGATCAGCTAAAGAATGAATAGTTTTTGCCAATTTTGTTTTTTTTTTATAAATTTTTAAAAAATTAAAAGTTTTCCAATATGGTATTATAAAATATATTTTTCATCACTGTGGTTTGAATAATACCGAAGCCGGTATTATTCAAACCACAGGGCTTAAAAGTAATTTTGTTTCAACTTTCTAAAAGATTTTTTTTAAATAAAATTGGACAACCTCTTCCCAAGTTAGGATTAAATCTATAGAAAAGCCTCTTTAAAATCTAAAATTTTAGCAAGTAAATTAAAAAAAAATGTGCCCATAGAATGAAAAGTTTCGACTGTATTTTGTAGTTAGCGGACCATAACACATCAAAAAATTATAGTGGTACTATTTGACATTTTTATTGTTGCATAGTTCAACTTGAGACGAAAAATAAGAACTTAGTATTTTGTAATAATTGCATGTATTACCCAACGATATTATTGTATAGTTCATGTGGCAGAAAAATTGCAAAGACAAAAATATGCATATAAAATACTTGTCCACAAAAAAATTATATTAATACTTTGCTTACATACTATAAACGTACGCATAGTATAAGTATTTACACAATGCGCAAGGGTCGGTGTATTGTATTTTACAGATGAAAGAAGCAACATATTTCTGTTTGTGAGAGTATGCATATGTAAGTACATAATATTTTCCACTATCGAAACCTTTAATGTACTTTAGAAAATGTAGAAAACGTATAGCTAGTTATTTATTACTATGCTGCTATGAAATGTATGTGTGTGTTCTTTCTTTAATACTTTCTTCTGTGACATGAAAACTCAAGGCAAAAAACATTGCCCTTAATGGTCAACAATTAAGAATAAAAGAAAAATAGAAATATGTATATAAATACTAAAACAACAGAAAGGAAAGCAACAAACAACATCAGTAAACTCAGAAATGAGGTCACTTTCCATATTTGACCGACATTTTTTATATATTAAAAATGTAGAAAAAAAATATATGATAAATATGATGTGATACATCAAATGATAAACGTTTTATTAAAACATTATTCACTAATATAAAAAACTTTGTTTTTGTATTGTATGTTTCCATTTGACACAAATTTACCTATAACACTATTCAACAAAAATACACTTATTTGAAGAGGGCGCTCTCCCGATTTTATCTTATCTTGGAAAGGGGTTAACTAATTTTGTTAAAAAAAACATTAACAAAAAGTAAATCAAATTATCATTAAGCCGCGGTAATATTATTATTTTGAATATTCAACTGTTTAGGAATTATTCAGTCTGCAATGATGAAACATATTTTTATGTTAGGCAAAGTTGAAAAATTTTTATTATTAAAAATTTATAAAAAAATTTAAAATGGCAAAAACTTATCATTTTTATTTATTGACCATAACAGGTACGTATATAAGAAATAGAATAGGATCTATTTCATGATAATCGATGGATAGAAAAAATATCTACGGTTTTTCTAGGTCACTTTATAAAGTGATTTTATAATGGTAAATGTAGTGAAAAAATGGTTATCTTAAAGTTTGAATTTTAAACAGTCATTTCTTCTTTGTTTCGAAACGGATTTCTAAGATCTTTTTCAAATTTGAAAGATATGATTCTTATCTTTAAATTAATAATGACTTTTGAAAATTAGTTAGTAAATGGCTAAATTATGGTGGCTTAATTACACTAAAATCGGTTAAAAAATAAATCGGTTATGGTATGTTTTGTGTTTTGACTTGCTTGCTTCTTATTTAAAAATAGGGCATTATTGCTTATCTATTTCATCACAACTCGAGAACGATTAGCCGCATTTTGATATTATGAACAGGAAAAGATGCGGAATAAAATTATCTTTAAGTCCATTAGTTTTTTCATGCAATTACAAATAGAAGAAATATAAAATGTATTTAAAACAAATGAAAAAATTAAATAAAATGAAATAGTGATTGTGTGTGCAAAATAAATTAATTTTTGTGCATTTTCAAGTAGAAAACTTACGCTCTCTGATGAGTGTTGAATTGCCTCTCTCAGTGTGCTGGATAACAAAATACTCATACGTGTGAAAAAACTGTAAATTTTTTTTGACAGAAGGCAGTTGAGTATCTAGGGGCTATTCACATATTACGGGGGGTTAAAGATTTGTTGTGAAAATTTTGTAAAAAGCGTTATGACAGCTGATTTAAAGGTACTTAAAATTTAGTAAGCTGATTTCTTGTTGCAAAATTTTGTTGCTCAGTGTATTTATGAAATTGGAATAAAATGTAAGAATAAAATTAAAAGATATTTTTATGTTCATTTGCATACATCTATAGAAAGAGGGCTTTCAAATTGTCTTGCAATTTATCAAAAAAAAATTTGTTTTTAATTCAAAGTAGTATCTTTAATTTGAGCAAAGGAATATGAATTTCGTGATTTTATGTTTGTAAAGAGCTAGTTGTGAAGCTTAAGCAAACAGATGTATTAAAAAGAACACTGAGAGACATTTATATAAGAAAATTATTTAAAATATAATAGTTACCTGCCCACTTCGCGTTCTTAAAGTTCACTTGATGACAATAAGGTGTCCATAAATTAGAACAATATGAATTTCTTCATATATTGCTTTAAGTTCCTGTTTTAGACAGTAAACAGTGCTATGAACGTTAAAAAAAACAAGCCACATCTTTCTAATTTCCACCAACATTTATATTAGTAAATTTTGCGTACTTTTACTTTTTTTCTCTTTTGAATTGGAAGTGAGATATTCAATCACAGTAAAAAGTATCCTAGGTTTGAACCAGGATCCAAAAGTACCTCCACACCAAATATCATAAAAATCAGATTAGTAGTTTTTGCATGATGCGTGTTTGGATAGACAGACAGACAGACAGACAGACAGATATCCATACAGACAGACAGACGAGTTCTATATCGATTAGAATCGTCTGCAAACAAAGTTCTTTGCTAAGTTCTTCGCTAAGTCTCAATATGTTGAGCATATTGGACGAGAAATATTAAAATTCTTGACAAAACGATTTCAAAACGGTTGTCTGCTATTTTATATATGTATTTCTTAAATTTAACGCAAATTTGATTTCCAGAAAATAATAATATATCTTTCGATATAGCGAAATAAAGAAAAATATAACTACGAGAATTTAAAATTAGTCCAAAGTAATAGGGCTTTCAAAAATATTAACTATTGTTTAGGATGCATAAATAAAATAAAACCATTTAAAAAGGCCTTGATGCCTGTAGAAGAAACTCAGCATTATATTTTAAACAATGTTTTTGTTTTATTTTTCCGACTAGAATGAAATTTTGATTGCCAATATGCCATAATGACGCAAGTGGAAAAATTTAAAACAATAAATTCAACTTTGTCTGTATAGCAAATTTTTATTTAAGCATCAAATTAGTAAAAAAAATTAATATATTGATACTTGGGATAACAAACATGCATACAAACATATGTATGTATATATTATGTACATTAGGGTGGATCGATTTTTTTTACAAAAAATCGCACAGGGTATTTCAATTCTACGAAGAGTTCTAAGCAACATGGGCCTAAAATGCATTTTCAGCTCGTGCAAATTTCCAAAAGCGAGTAAGGCGAGTACTTAATATTTTATCATTACTTTAAATTATGATACTCATACGCCCTCAAGTATTGGGACAAACTTCTTCAAGCCATTTATGTAATTTTTTCTATAATAAAGGCGATTTAAATTGGGAACCACTAGTGATAGTCCTTTGATTTGTTGATCAAATGTCAATTGAAGAAGACTGAATTGTCGTGGCAATTTTTATTCTATTCGGAGGAGGTCTGGCCAAATCACTGGTTTTTTTATTTGATCTAAGTAACTAGCAACATATTTTGGAATTTCCGCAAGGTCGAAATCTGTTTTAGGACCCGTGGTTTCTAGAGCAATTTTGCTTAGAACTATTCGTAAAAATCACTTTCCTCCGAACGATTTCATTTGTTTGCATCAATACAAATCGACTCACCCTAATGTACATGTGTTACAAAAACTAAAAAGAAGTAATAGAAGTAAAACAATTCAATATTTTTCAACTAGTTATGAATGTATTAAAAAGACATATTTTGATATAAACATGCATGTAGTTACAACATACATATGTATGTTCGTATCTATGTGTGCATAAACTGACATAAATATGAAAACAATAGAAATTATACTTTTATTCATTTAAACACAAACTTGTGTGTGTGTGTGTGTATGTTGAGCATATTATTTGGTTACAAAACATTTGTTTTTGGAATTTTTGTTACTGTTATTTTGTATGGCTTTTAAGAACAAACAAAGAAAGAAATAAAAAAATAAATCATTTGACAATAAGTCATTGTTTATTGCACACTAGAGAGAAAAAATATGTTCAAAATCTTTTGTTTATCATATATGGTAAGATAAAGGAATCTGCACATACGTTTATATTTACTCAAACTTATCCTCTTTATAACTGTAAAAATTCAATATTGCGTGTGTTTAGTATGACATACAAAATTATATGTATGTATGTTTGTATATATGTCAGCTTATACTGTGTAAGTGAAAAAATACCCCAAATTATATGTTAGAATATCCATAATTCAGCGACATATGCACAATAATTACAGTTCATTGTATATAAAAAATACAAATACTTATGTATGAATATGCAAAATACATACACACAAAAATAAGAAGACATATACAATATCCATATATACGTACATTATTATACACACATATATAAATACATACACACTACGGTATAAAGAGGGCAACCAAAAATAATTTTGTCCGCACTTTAAAGCCTCTTTTTACTACTTTTTTCCAATTCCCAAAGGAATTCCAAGCAACTTTGTCTTAGAAAATATGAAATATACAACATACTCTGTTGCTGCTGTGTACGTTGAAAAATTAAGTTGATGTTAATTTTTCCTTTGTTCATTATCATATAAATCATACCCAATTTTTTCTAAATTAAACGTTGCGAACCTTAGCTTAACAATCGATTTGTATTCACAAGCTAATACGTTCGAAATAATCATATTAATAAAAAAATTTTTATTTTAGCATCAAATTAGTAAAAAATTTACTGCTTATTTATTTGACTATGTCGAAAGAGTTCTTTCTTTCGTACAATTACATTTGAAACAAAAACAAAATTTTATAATTTTTTTGTGTTTCAAATGTAATTGCACGAAAGAAAGAATTCTTTCGACATCGTGAAATAGGCAGTTAATATATTGATACTTAGATTAGCACACATGCATACATATATATGTATGTACATTAGGTAGGATCGATTTTTTGACAAAAATCGTAGTGAGTAATTTAGTTCTACAAAGAGTTCTAAGCAACTTCACCATAGAACACATTGATCTAAAATGGATTTTGAGCTTGTAGAAATTCCAAAATATGTTTTTTGACCAGTGATGCCACGGGAATAATAAAAATAGTTATGCCTTTCTTTCACAAAAGTTACGTTTTTCGTCAAAAGTTACATTTTGAAAATTTCCTTGCATAAATAGTAAATTTATGTGATTTTTATAATATAAATATTATTATTATTCCATATTTCAGTGATAGTCTAGTATGCACAGTGGGACAGAATTAAAATATTTGAATAATAAATCAAGCATTTCTAAACGGATATTTCTATCGAAATAAAATGTTTTAAATAGCAGCTCACTTACTGCTTCAGGAGGAGAGCTAAGAAGTCTTAAAATATGGCACTTCGGTTAAGAAAAATATTTTAGTGCCATTAATTTTTTGTTTCTCATTCAATTTCAAAACTATTTTGCTATATTATAGCTCTTTGTAAGATCTAAAAGACATATATTTGTTTGTATACTTATGTCTTATAGTTAGTGAGTTATACTCATTTGAAAATTTATATTTCTCAATTTTTCATTTGAAAATGATTTTTTTGGAAAATCAGAGCAGAATAATATAAGCGTAGTATGCTCATAAACTTATACAAAACTCAACAAAACAATTTATATTCGATATGAATCTATATAGACATAGATTAGCCCTCAAAATATAAATAAATTTTGGAGAATATCTCAAATAATAAATCTAATAAACTCTTTTTAGTTTTCTTTTTCTTCTTCATGGTTAACTTTTCTTTCGTATGAAATGTGACAACAAAGTTCATTTAATGGAGTATGTAAGTGTGTGATTCTTATGTTATTATTGTAATGCTATTAATTAATGAATCACGCACTTTTCCAAAAATATTACTTCGTTTTTTGCCATATAGTTACGAAAATTTGGTCAAATGTAACAATATTATACAAGTTATGTTGGTCTTTCAAAAGTTACGAAAAATGTAACAAATATAACCAAGCGGCATCACTGTTTATGACGCCTTTATTATAGCAAGATTTAATAAAACTACTTAAGTGAGTCTGGCGTATACTTAATATTTTATCAGTACACTAAATAATAGTACTTATACGCCATTCTGTACTGACACAAGCTACTCAAATACTTTTTGTAATTTTTTCTATAGTAAATAGTAAAGGCGTAATAATTTGAGAATCACTGGCGCTAGTCCTCTGATTTTTATTTTTGATTAAATGTTAGTTGCACTAAACTGAAATGCAATTGCGATTTTTATCTTATTCGGAGGGTTCTGACCAAATGACTGATTGGTTTTATACACAGAAAAAAATATCATAAAATTGGAGGTAACTCTACGTCTCCACCTAACTTGAAATGCTGTTGTAACTTGAAGTTATGACTGCGCTGTTAAAACAATCACACTAAAAATTATGTTATAACCTGAAAAAAGCATTAACTTGAGCGGTCTACACTTAACATTAACTTGAAGTTAATATTGAGTTAAGTTAGGTGTAGACTGCAAATAACAAATTATATTTTTAAGTTTTATATGTAATTTTAATGAAGTTGTTGATACAACAAACACAAAATATATTTTTAGTTAAATGAGTACAAAATCATATTGCTGATTTTGCGGCTGTATATTTTTAATGCCGAAATGATTTACTATATTGTTATATTTAGATTTTGATCTGAAGAATTATATTGGCTGAAAGCACTGTTAATATTACAAAAAACAAAACATAATTCAATTAAACAACTTAAAAAATTGGTTTGTGAAATTAAATGGCGAGATAGTTTTCATATTCTTGTTTTAACGGTTGTATTTATGTATTGTAATTATCATAAATATATCACAAAATTTCACATATGCAATCAACATATTTAACCTGTCTAAAATATGTGTGAATTTTATTTCCAAATCATTTAGGGGCTTACAAATACTGGGTGTTATATATTAACAAACATTTTGTCAATTAATTTTATTGAACGAAAACTTATTAAATATAAAAAACTTAGCAATCAATACAACAAAACAATTGTTTCACAGTATTTTTTAATTTGAATTTTAAATTTTTGCATTAGCTCCCTTTAAAATGTTTGGGGAAAAAAACTCGCAAGAATTTCTCCCTTTTCCTCATATTAAGAATACTCTCTTTTTTCACTGGGAGTTTTTTCCCGCGGAAATTGTGATTTATAATAGGAGGAATGGGAAAAGAATAAAATTTCCCCGGGGATATTTTATTTAGAATAGGGGAACAGGGAATAGGCAAAACACCCCGGGGAATTATTACTCATAATTGGGCTGCATATAGTATTGCCAAACATATTGCCTGGATGAAAAATATTATTGCAGCAATAATCGATTTCGTATTACAGAAGATACTTCCTTCGGGAAGAAATGTGTCTCGGTGGCTATACTCCTGATCAACACGAAAGCTATTATTCGAGCTGATAAACTAACAATATTGCCAGATAACCACTTATAAGAAAATAGGAAGATATGGCCAAAATATCATTAGGAAGATAAAAAGAAGATTTTGCATTTTTAAAATTATTTTTCTTGGAGATTATGCCCGTTTTTAGCCCCCGACCAAAAAAGAGGGGTGTTTTAAGTTTTTAGTTTATATTTGTGTGTCTGTGTAGCTATATGTCCTCGTAGAGTGTAAGCGGCTGGACTGATTTTGATTTCGTTTTTTGTTTTTAGCAGGTGATTTGGTCGATAGCGGTATCCTCTTCCATCTGTGCGTCTGTGGCGCCATAGCTCGCAAGTGGATAGATCGATTTTAATTTAGTTTCTTTTGTTTGAAAGGTGATTTGGTCTAAAAATTTCTAATCTATATTTAAAAAAAACGGTCCAGCCATTTTGAAGTTATCATCCTTTTTCTTTGGGGGTTTTTAAAATTTGTAAATTTATATTATTATATATTTTTTTAATAAAAATTTATTAATTTAAATATTTTTTCTCTTTATAATTTTTTCTCAGAAATTTTACAAGAAAGAAAATAAAAATATTAATTTGATTATTTTCTTCTTAATAATAATTTTGGTATTTTTCTAAACTATTGCCTTAGGGAATATCTTCCATTTGTTTGTAGGGAAGTATCAAGTTTAGCAATAAACATTAATTTATTGCCAAAGTTTATATTAAAATGCTTTAAAAGTAAGAAAACTAGAAATAAATTTTTTTAATGTGAAGACAAACTAATTTTTATTTGGAAAAAAAGCCACGAAGCTAAAACGCCAATTTCGTACCCAAAGGGCAAAACAAAATGCCGATTCTAGAATCGAAGGGGCTAAACTGGCAACGCTGGAAGTCACTTAAACAGTTTCTAGAGTAAAATAGCTTAGAATGCCTGCTAGATTCACTTCCCTCCTAAGACTTGCATGTATATACTTATATAATCGTAAGTACACGAAAACATTAAAGTTCAAGTTATTTTATTTAAATAAATATGTACACACATACTCGTACATATGTATGTACATACATACATAATATTCACTTTAAGAAATTTTCATTCCGAGTAACTGAGTCACAAGTAGCCATCTATCTACAAGTTTTCAAACAAACACACACTTTCTATTTCAATTTTTAAATAGCTTTGGCTGTTGGTGACTCTGCGGCCTTATGTATGTGTATATGTATGTGTGCAAATTTATATACATATACGTTTGTTTATGTGTCAGGCTAAGTAGTATGATGTTTTTAGACATTCCGGCTACTATTTTTAGCACATATACAAGTAACATACATTTTATTCCACCACTAACACACATAAATATTAAATTTCCTTGCAGTTCGTTCATTTGAAGAGTATTCACACGCATTGTACATATTTATTTTTTTATGTATGTACATAAATATGTATGTGTGCTGCAGAATCTTTAACCTCTTTTAAAGAATGTCTTATTCGTTTTTGCCAATAGCTTAGCGCCAGTGTTACTCGACATCATGACGCTTTTTGATTATAAATTTATTTAAGTATTAAAGCATGTGCCGTTTTACTTAACTGTTGACGGCGAAATACTTTAACGCAAATACTATAAAAGTTTTTCGTTTCCAACAGATATCTTTATATCTTATATGTTAAGCAGGTTAGTGAAAATATGAAGCTTTTTTTTGGTTTTTTTTTAAATTGATTGTTAAGAATTGTTTCGTCTACAAAATTGTTATTCTGCTAAGTCTAAAAAAAGATATAATGGTTAGATTTAAAAGAGATTGATTGACTGAAAAAATTATTAAAGCCTTTATTGTAGGCTACATACTTGCTTTTGCAATAAAAACATCATGTTATATAAAAGAATATTTTGGTTTTTTATTTGTTTTTTCTGCCTAAATATGATATCTGATTCTCATTTCATTCAAAGTTTTTTGTCTCATCTTTAAGATGTAATTTTACGCACTGCATTATTTACAAGAACATTAAGCAAATGCAATAATAAATAACCGTAAATAAAAGTAAACATGTCAGTTTTCTTTCTCATTACCACAATATAGAGAAAATTCTAAAGAAAATGCTTTGTTTTTTATTCTAAAAGCACGTCTACAAGCTGCTTGTAATTCGTGACTTTTCTTTTTTATACTAAATTTAAATTAATAATAAATTTAAATAAATAAATAAATAAATAAAAAAATAGAAAAAAAATATTAATATCAAATAAATCAATAAAATTGTGAGTCGTATAAATTAATTAAAACTCACTGAGTATTAGGTGCAATGATAAAAAAACTTATTATATTTGAAATTGAGGTGTTAATTGTAAAATTTGTTGCAGGAGCTTCATAAATTTCCTAAGAATTTGTCGTTCTCTTACTTAATAAAATCGAACAGTTTTCTACAAACAATTGCTTTTCAATCGTAATAATTTGAGTAGTAAATAAATGTATATTACTTAAAATCTGGTTGTGAAGAAAAATAACTATGTAATAATTCATGACTTGTCTATTTGTATGGATTGTGTATGTATTTGTTGTTGTTATTGTTTTGGGTTCTAAAGGATAATGAATCTAAATTAGCCAGAGCAGAGATCTAAAACATTATAGAGAAAAATTAAGACTAGATGAAAAATGGTATGCAGAATATAGCATCCCTCCAATGTGAAAATTTTTTTCGCAAAAATGGCCGAGATGCTCAGGTTTACAGGCGTATAAAACAGAAACCATAGAAGGTATCGAAATAATTTTGCGATGCGTTACACGCACACAGGAATATAATACATATGACGATTTTCATTAAGACCTGGGAGGATAAAATCCAAACCCTTCCTTTTGTGTCGAAAATTTTTGATTTTACTCAAACATAAAAACTGCGATAATTAAAAATCCAGATGTAATCAAATAAAATGAAAACATTAAGTTGATGTTAATTTTTCCCTTATTCCTTGGAATATTAATCATGCCCAGTTCTTTCGGAATATAACGTTACGAACCTTAGGCTAATAATCAGTTTGGATTCACAAGCAAATACGTTCAAAATAATCATATTAATAAACAATTAGCTTGAGGTTTTCATATATTTACATGTTCATATCGTCATATAAAATCATAAAATCCCTCAGTTACATTGAAATAGTTTTACAGGAGAAGAGCAAAAACTCTTTAATATGAAAATTTAGCCCACGAACAAGAGGTCATGAATACTTATAATTCTAATTTTACATGAACGAATAGAAGATTAAAGCTTGGGAAGAGAGTTGTATTAACATTTATTACGATACGGTGTCATAATCAATCAAAAAGACGGGTTTGAATTTTTTATAAAATCAAATCAAAAAAGTTTGACTTGAGTAGAACAAAAAATAAGATAAACGGGAATGAAGAAAAATAATCAGACGGAAACACCTGGAAACTGTAGTTTAATATCATATATAATATTTCTCGTATTAAATTTTCAAAAAAAAGTTGTATATAAATATAAGAATTGAAACCACATTCAACAGAGCCACCTGACAAGTGGTGATAAGCAAAATACACGAGAGCATTAACGATGGAAGTGTAGCGGTTTCCAAAAGTGCCCATTTCTCTTTTCTGCTGTGTACCTTGAAAAATTAAGTTGATGCTAATTTTTCCCTTGTTCCTTTGAATATTAGTCATGCCCAATTCTTTTTGTATATAACGTTACGTACCTTAGGCTAATAATCAATTTGGATTCACCAAAATAAACATGATTTTATTATGTGGTTAGAGAGATACTTTCTAATTTGTTGCAAATTTTTGTTACATGCAGAAAAAACATTTTTGTCACATGGTGTTTATTTGTATGTAAAATATTTTTGTTGTTTCATCTTAAAATTTAATAGATTATTTACTTTTTTTAACAAACATTGCATATGGCTGATGAGTGTGTAGTTCATTGATGTTGAATTTTACGTCTTTTAATCAAATATTGACGCCATGATACTAATATTAAAAGAAAGCATACTTCATTGAGTATGCTATTGCGAACAATACCAATCAACTAGCTTTTATAGCAAAAGTAAAAATTAATGTCTTCAGCTGGATTGTGTACATTAATAAACTGAAATTTTATTGCTGTGTTTTACTAATTCAAAGTAAATACTATTTTTAGACTAAGACAATCAATAAAAATTTTAATGTATTTATAAAAACTAAAAAAATTAAATAGTCCAATCTCTTCTCTAAGTTGTACATATATTTTGAGAAGAGAAAAGACAAGATAAAATATAGAATCCATTAAAATTATTCGAAGTTGTTTGGCGTATACTTAGTATTTCACAAATATATTAAATAATGATACTCATACGCCATAATGAACTTAGTGCTTGAAGCAAACTTATTGTAATTATTCTTATAATAAAAGAATCATAGTTTGGGAACCACTGGCGCTGGTACTCTGAGTTGTTAGTCTAAAGTGCTGCCATACTAATTTGTATTCTATTCTGGCGGGAAATTTCCGTAAGCTCGAAATCCATCGGTTTGTGGGCAAAGTTTTTTAGAAATGTTCGCAGAAACGTAGCCTTTCCTACGGCTTTTGTTTATTTTATTTTTTGTATTCATACAAATCGTGATTGTATGTGTCAAATTCTCCAGTTTTAAGTTATTTTATTTTCATCTTTTCATTTGTATATAGCTAAGGAGAATATCGCTAACCGGATATTCCCAAGACACCTTTCATTTTTTGTTGCACAGTGTAATTAAAAAAACTTTTTGGATAGAATAAAATTTCGTTTCACTATTTAAATTAATTAAAAGATAATAATATGAAAAATTAAATAAAATTTTTTAATAAACTATTTAATATATTCTTAAATTTGCAGGTTGGCAGCGGCTCAGGAAGCGGCGCTAGCAGGGCATCAACAGGGCTCCACAAGCGGGGGGCACTCGGGTCGAAGGGGAGCCCATCGCTTAGCTGATAGAATGGGTGGCCCAAAGAAAGAGGAAACACCACCTGGTGGTGGTCCCACATCATTATTTATCCTCACCGAGGATAATCCAATTAGAAAATACACACGTTTCATAATAGAATGGCCGCCCTTCGAGTACACTGTGTTATTGACAATCATTGCCAACTGTGTTGTGTTGGCATTAGAAGAACATTTGCCTGAGTGTGATAAAACAGTATTGGCCCAAAAGCTGGTAAGTTACAAAATTAAAGCACAGGCAAAAAATGCACATAAAAAACTTTTATTGCCAAAAAAATAAAAGTACAATTAAAAATGTGAAACAGCTTAACACAATTACTAAGCGCGTACATTAAATCTAAATCTTTTGGCAATTACTATCAATTAGTATTTTGACAAGTAAAACAAATAAATAAAAAGTAAATAATAATCAAATTTTTATTTTTGTTTAGGAAAAAACGGAGACCTATTTTTTATGCATTTTCTGTGTAGAAGCATCGCTCAAGATTCTGGCCTTAGGTCTAGTTTTGCATAAACACTCCTACCTCAGGAATATTTGGAACATCATGGATTTCTTTGTAGTAGTAACGGGGTAAATATTTTATGATTTCTTTTAA
Organism: Panzeria rudis; assembly: GCA_956483635.1. NCBI lineage: Eukaryota > Metazoa > Arthropoda > Insecta > Diptera > Tachinidae > Panzeria > Panzeria rudis. The sequence continues at coordinate 37,978,994 of OY101448.1, read as the reverse complement.
CTACTGTTATTATGTTCATCAAAATGTTTTAGTGTTAAAGCGTCTTGTCAAAGAAGTTCTAAGTTTCTTCAATATACTTTTGAACTTTTTTTTAATCTCTTTGATTTAAAACTAAACACTGAATTTTTGTATGAGTGTAATTTTTGAGTTTTACTTTTTTTTAATTTTTAGTTATATATTTATTTTTGTGGTTGCGAGGTGAAAAATTAATGATACTCCTGTAAACGCTTAAAATCACTTTTTGTGCATTTGCGCAAATTTTACGAGATATATTTCATCAAACTATTTTCTAAACTGCTGTTAATTTTTCTTATCAGCTTATGTCTATTAACTTCCCCAGTTACTTCTTGTACCAAATGGAATAGCTCCCGGTGGTTCCAATTGAAAAACGGATAATAAACATTAGAGGGCTGCACGAATATACTCTCAAGTACTCGTATGTATGTTTGTATGTGTATGCATGTATGTTTTTTCTGTATATGTATGTATATATGTATGTTTATATGTATATTTGGTCGTGGCTATATATGTACACAAATACATATGCATTTGTACATAAGAATATAAATAGGAACATACATCTATGCACACACGAATTTCATACGAGTACATTCTACGAATACATTTGAGTACACTTTGCAGACCTCTAATAAACATGTATCTTTGAAAGTTGCGACCTGATTACAAACCGATGTATGTAAAAATCATAAAAGAGGACCTAAGCTTTCAGAATGCTGAATTTTGCACCACAAGGTTGTAACCCACGTTGATATGCAGGGTGTCAAAATATAGTCAACTCTGGCATTAAAAACTTTGTTGGCCTCATAATAAATTTAAACTTGTTGTAAAGTATATAAGAAGATAAAGAAAATATAGTTTATTTCATTTATCTCTAACAATTAATTAAGGTCTTTTTGTGTCTACATTTAACAATTTTTCACTCTCATTTTAAAGTCTTGATTCTTTTTCAAGACTACGTGAATTGAGATAAATAAAAAAATGTCCTGCATGTTATCAAGAATTGTGTGAAAAATCATAAAATATTTTTTTTTAATATTGGCTATGCTATTACCGGAGATATTGGCGAAACATAGAACTAAGTCGATGGCAAAACTTTTTAATTTTTAAATTCAAACCCAAATATCTCTGAAAATTTTAAAAATATGCTAATAAAATAAACTGTATTTTCTTTACCTGTTTATAAGCTTTACACCAAGCTTAAATTAATTAAAATCGGAATATATTTGTAAAAGTTATGAGGCCGTCAAAGTTTTTAATATCCGATGTAGTCAATTTTGACACCCTATAACTCAACGATTGTTTCAACAGGTTGGTCCAAATTTCAACATTCTGAAAGATAAAGTCCTTCGTTATAACTTTTGCTTATATCGTTTTTTATTCGGATAACCAGTACAGTACCAGATACAGATTTAATACCCTTTTTTCCAATTGGAACCTCTGTGCGTCTCTGCATCACACTAACAATGAGTTACATTAGTCTTTCGTAAATTTTCCTTGTTTTTCTGTCATTTTCTACTTTGTTTCAAACATTTATAAACAAAACTATATTTTTGTATATATTTAAATTACACAGCCCAACAAAATAGGGGTTTTTTGTGTTGTTTGTCTCCTGATTTGGATGACGTCATTAGTTTTCCCCTAGCAGCTCTAGTTTAAAAAATATAGTGATTTAGCATTTTCATTATTTACACTAATTTTTGTATTACTCACTTTATAATTTACGAATGGTCCTCCAGACTTTAAAATGCTTTTTGGATTATTAATCTACACAAAAGTATTTTTTATTTCGGTAGAGTCACATTGACGAGTATATAAGGATATCTTACTGTTGTTGCAAGAATGCTATGCCTTTGTTATTTTTGTGGCACCTATAGTTTGAGAGATATTGTGTATTATATAAAAAAAGACACTTTAGGTTTTTCTTTTCTCACACCATCCAAAAAAATTATATTTTTATAATATGAGGTCGCTGATTTTAAATATAGCTTTTATTTTTTGATACGTTATGATTATATTCTAATAATTCGAGTATTTTCTGTATTGCACGTGGAGTTAAAATGTGCGGAATTATCATTGCATTGTTGTTATAAATATTAATTTGCAAAAACAATGCTTTGATAATTCCGCAAAATTTTAATTCCACATGAAATGCAGAACATACCCGAATAACTCACTTGAAATCCAAATCGGTGAAACTCAGTGAAATAGTTGCTGGTGCTTGCGATGGAACAATAGTAAACACAGGTTTTAAAGCTGGTATTATTCCTTTGATCGATGAGGATTTATTAAACCATCGTAGTAGTTTATATGCCAATGAATTATCACTGCGACATCTGTTGTTACAATTGGACGAAAAACTAGAGTCTAAATGCTTTTCAGGTGCCATTGGGTCTCAATTACAAAAATATGAAACAATGCCAATAGTCGAATTCATCATCATTCCTACAATATTAGCTGAAATTACAAGGAGTGATTTGAGTAGCGACCAAAAGTATCTTTACGATATTATGACCGCTATTAGCACAGGCGTTTTTTCTTCAGATCTAGCTAATACTGAACCTGGATCTCTCAACCATTCTAAATGCCTTACAACAGCAAATCGAATTCTAAGATTGCTACTAAAGAGTTTATGGTCCGATGTGGTTTACAATTAAATGTAATCTATCCTGTATAAAGGGAGCTAAGCACTTGTGGGAAACATTTAGTCTGAGTCGCTATGTGAACGTCGATTTGATGAAGGTCATTGAGAGGGTAATCCAACGAAATGGATATTTCGGTCACCCAGAAAATCTTCTTATTGCTATGCTTGGAGATGACAGAGAAATCATACGATGTCTGGCATATCGACGAATTTTAAAAGCAAGCACTTAGAAAGCTCCAGGACTTCGAACGTTTAAAGTTCCTTAATTAAATTTCGATGTTGAAGATTATACCAACATTATAACGTGGCAAGACTGTGAGATAACTTAGCCACCTCTGACTTTAGCTATATCTGATGAAGACTTGAAAGCCATTGCTAAAAGCGGTCTCAGCACATGTCAAAAAGTTTAAGATTTTCCTTGCCACACTCAAGCCGTAGAGCGCTGTATCAAAGTAGTGACAAAAGCTTCAAATTTAGTTTGTGAAAAAAAACAGGACGGTTTCATTGGGCGAAGACTACTATCGCGCCAACAAATGCCTACTTTTGCTACAAAAAGCTATTTCATATTTAACTACTGTGCTTCTGAATACTTATCTAGGTTACAATAATTACTTTTATCTTGTTTTATTAAATCTATATGAAAAAACGTAACATTTTTAATAAATAAAAAAACTAAAAGCGTGTTAATAAGTACAAAAAAAAAACACCCTTTTAGTTATTGGATTCCTAAGTTATTGTTATGTATTTCACTTTATATTCATCATAAACTAAAGTTTATAACGTATCAAATAGTTTGAGGATAATATGAAAAATAGGTAATTCTTCCTAATTTTCAGTTGTGTTGGGGCACCTCAAAACATCAAGACAAGGAAGTCATTTTTCGTACGTTTAATTTACTCACTGAAAGCCAAATTTTATAGCTATTGCGTTGAAAAAAAAATAAAAAAATTTTTGTTCACACACATTACAACTCCACCCTACTGTTCATATAACATCTTTTATACGTAAACATTGCTTAAGGACCCTGCAGGAAATATCGATAGTAAAATTGTACTGATTCACTATTGACTTTGTCACCAGTACTACTGGCTAATTGTAACACAGACAATGTTCTGTGCTATAGACATTTAACATGTGATTGTCATTGAGATTCCACTACTGACCTCGGAACTATTGACTTACTATAGAATAGCTGGTTCTTATGCGATCATATGGATACATTGTTACCATAGATTCAATAGTGCATTTTAATGATATTTGCGTACAGCCGCATTTATTTTCAGCACAACAAAATGAGACAATAGAAAATCATTTTATAGCTGTCAAAAACTTTTCTTCCCATTAAAGGCAAAATAGAAAGTGTAGACGATTCGTTGACAATGTCACCAAAAAGTCAACAAACTTGTCGACAAAAGCGGTGGGTTGGAGACACTTGTCCCCTGGCTTCCTTCAGGGGACTTGTAAATTGACCAACTTGATATAAAAAACAAATTTTTTTTGGATGGCGTGAGAAAAGAAAAATTTTAAGTATTTTTTTATATAATGCAATATATCGTTGAAACTGGGGTTGCTAGAAATATAATAAAGCTACACGAGGAGCAGTAATTTTATTTAAAAAAAGTAAAAAAAAATTTTTTTAAGGACTAAATCAAAAACACAAAATTTTTAAAATCCTTGCAATAGCGTAAGATATCCTGATATACTTATCAATGTGACTCTACCAAAACGAAAGAGACTTATGTGTAGAATAATAATCCAGAAAGTATTTTAAAGTTTGAAGGATCATTCGTGAAATATTAAGCGAAGAATACAAAAAGTGGTGGAAGTTTTGCGAATCTTAAATGTCAGTATATCTTTAAAACTAGAGCTGCTAAGGAAAAATTAATGATGCCATCATAATGAGCAGATGAAAATACATAAGGCTTACCTATTGGTATTTAAAGAACCACTGTTTTGCTATGTTATTTTTTATATTTCTAACAGTTTTATTTGCGTAGAAAATTAACAAAAAGCCGACTTATCAAATGCACAATAAAGCTGTGCAAGTTTATGAGCCTAAAATGTTTCTGATATATTTGATATTGCTTGAGATTGGATACTTTCAGATTTCGCAAGATTTTTAAGCGTTTTGATGGAGACCCTTATTATATATGAGAGTGTACAAAAAAAAAAAGCTTTACACCTCTTAATCTGTGTAACTATTCCAGAAAAAGCAAAAACGATTTTCGTTATTTTAATTTTTTTTAAATTTCTGTTTAATGACAAGTTTCTTTCGTGTAATTTTTTTTTAAGTTTTCTTTTATTGCTTCTTATCATCTTTCGCTCATGCTGTCTTGTATTTAATTGTAACAATCTTTTTGTGTTCTCATATATTTTATTTCGACTTTAATTTAAGTTTGTGTTTCGAATGCACTTTAATTTTTACTTTTTTATTTGTCTTTTTTTTAATTTTCGCTACCTTAAAAATTTTATTTTAATGAAAAATTAAATAAACAACCAAAAATTAACTGGCAATTTACGGTTTAACAACTTTATAACGTATGATCGTTTGATCGGTAATGTTATCGCAATGCTTATCGTTGCCCAAATTTAGTGCCATGACAATATTTGCCGAGGCCAACATAGATGTCGATCTACGTATGTTAAGATCATTTCGTGTTCTCAGGCCATTAAAGCTCGTTTCAAGAATTCCAAGTAAGATTTTTTCTCTTTCATATATGTTTCTAAATTTATATTTAAAGTCAAAACTTACTTTGTAGGTTTAAATACTCGATTAGAAAGAAATATTTAATTATACCTTAATACTACATATATGTATTAGGCTAGTATACAAATAAAGCTTTTAAATAAAACTACTATTTTTTTCTAGTAACCGCTAGGGTATCATATCTTTGTCTAACAAAACTTCAGTAGATTTCATCACAATAATATAGTCTAGAATTTTAAATTGGGAAAAATAAACTAATATATTATTACCATAGATGTTATTTTTAATAGTGGTTTTCAATAAATACTTAAGCATTTCTGCAACCAACCACAGTTCTTTATATGAGATAACTAAGCATTATTTTTGGAAATATAGTTCATCTTTTCATGATTTGATGTTTAAACCGCAGTTTCGAAGCACTTCATATGAGGAATCTGTGCACGCTAGTTTTTTTTACATAGAAATTTAAATAAATAGAAAACACTTTTGTACGACCTGCATATCTAGAAAAAATTCAAATGTTTGATGAGTTTTTAAAAATTTTTGCTTTGTAGCTGACTACTCAAAAACAAACTTTTAAGCAGTTTTTAGAAAATTTCGTTTTCATTCTATATTGAAATTGAATGAAATTTGTTTTTAATTGTTGTTAAGTAATAATGACCAACGGAGACTAATGAATGGAGTAAAATGCGCATAATTTTGATGCCACCACAAAATTCATCAGCAATCACATCTATTCAGTTGTGCAGACTTGGCCCAAACTTTTATCTTTACACGTTACCCTAGACAGAAGAGAACCAATCGCAAACACTGGTCACAGGTCACATGAATGGTTCCTAAGGACTAGCAACAGGTTCAAGTTCCGGAACTTTATATGAAAGATACCAGTAGCTTATACATGGCTTAATTTTAGCAGGGGATCAATTGAGATAATTAAGATACTCAGTGGTAGGTCCTTGACCCTAACTTAAGTTACTTGTCCAGTGCTGAGTTCTTTAATAATTACTAATTAAATTACTGAACTTTAAACAAATACTTTTAATGTGGAAAAAATGGGCTTATGCAATTAGGGAATTTCGCTTACATCATTGTTCTTGTTTTGTCAGGAACATTTTGTACCACTCAAATTTCACCAGTCATAGGACAAGTACATTCAAGATAATTGGTACAATATTTCACAAAGGGTACTTAAAAACGAACTTTGCATTTGTTCTACCAAAGCTATATTTTTAATCATTCTTTCATCACTGATTGGTAGTGATGACAGCCTGTTAGTTCAGATGTTGGGATTCATTCCCATGAAAAAGCCTCAATGATTTCCACAGACAAACTGTATCGCTTAAGTATACTTGTAAGTGCGTAACCAACCTACTGGCAAGCGAATCGATAACAAAATACCTGATGTTATTGATTTTGGGGTAGTTATAGCTGCGGCCACCGAAATAATTCATATTCTGGCTTCGTAAGGCTTAGCTTTACATCGCTCACCCAGTATTATTACGTTATGTAATTCATAAGACATTTCACCACCCACCTCAGTATAAGGCTCGCACATTAGTTGGCTGAAAAACAAAATCTTCTTAGTCCCCATTGCATGGAAAACATTCCGTCAATAGCTTCCCTGCAGATAATACGACTCGTCCATATTCGCATGTAAAGTAGGCTCCATAGAGGACTAGGACTAATTCGAAGATAGCCAAAAATAATAATCTCAAAATTACTCTATGTCACTATTTAATGGAGTACTCAAGTATTCGTAATCGTTAAAATGCGAAGACTTGTCGCCTTACTACAAACTCTTGTCGCTTTACTACAAACTCTTGTTGGCTGCATGACATCAGAGGGAGTAGTCTTAAAACTACATAGAAACAACCGCCAACCCTGTGAACATCTTGACTGTTCCTTCATGGCTGGGAAGTGAAATAAATAAGGTTTCGGTGTGCAATAGTTGATATTATAGTGAATTCCTTGATGCTGGCACAGTATTTTGGCATCTTCCTAGCCACTCCTCGACCATGAATATGTAGCGTTCAATCTGTTCGCCAAGAATAAAGTTAAGTGTTTGGTACATCTACCGCACCTGCTAATAAGATCGCTGCTAGCCGAAAGATTTTCCTAAGTGTTTTGAAATGAGAGTCTTTCTCTACTGCATCCCACCAGACGACTCCGCAATAAATCAATATGGCCTAGAAGGCTGACTTGATCCCTCTTGACTTTATGACTTTCATATTGGGTGTTCAGGTTCCATCATAGTTTGCTATCGACGCTTACACCCAAGCATTTAGCGTTTGGCGATACTAACAAAGTCATCCCGTTAAGCTTTCGAGGCAAATAGTTTTAACTTTTGTACTATCTAGTAAAAAGCACAAAATCGATAGCACTCCACTTGGTAAGCAGTGCCAGTGGAGAGATATTATGCTCAAACGGTTACCGAATATAATTAGCGTATGTGATGGTATGACTCATCTTACGCTCCAGGCTTAGCAGTAAAGGGCTATTAGTCGAATTCCACAGGAGGGATGACAGAACCACCCGGCAGACTTATACGCCTGAAATCATTGAATTTAGTGTGAGAAAATTAAAGTTAGTAAAGTAAAGTTAGTGCAGTTTTCATGCAGGTAAGTAATATGCTTCTGAAAATTTTACTATTTTTAGAAAATCTGCTCCCCTGCCAAATTTTTTAGCTGGCGGGTAACAATTAAAAGCCAGATTAATTATATTAAATCTAGTATAATTTGTAGACAAATTTTAAATACTCCATGGTTGTGTTTTTTCTTGAACGAATAATTTAAAATGTCGTAGAAAAATTAAACATTTTCGTCCAATGCTGAATGTAGCGTGCCTGCTCTACTTTCTGAAGTCTGTTCTTTTGAAATGTTAAAAAAATAATAAGTTTTGAAAAATTTTTGAGAAAAACGTCTAATAATTAAGCTTTATTTCTGTCATAATTTAGCCATTTTTTACACTCATTTCAAAGTTTTGACTTTGATTCCTTTTCGCGACTACAAGAATTGATATAGCTAAAAAACTTATAAATGTTATCAAGGATTCTATTCAAAATCAAAGGATATATACATATATATATATATATATATATATATATATATATATATATATATATATATATATATATATATATATATATATATATATATATATATATATATATATATATATATATATATATATATATATATATATATATATATATATATATATATATATATATATATATATATATATATATATATATATATATATATATATATATATATATATATATTTTTTTTTTTTTTTTAATTTATATAGAGAGTAAGTATCTTTTGAGAAAATATTGGGAACAAAAAACCACTAGAGGTCGGTCATACATGTAAAACCCCTAAAGGGGACTTCTAGACAGCTATGGAACTTTTTCTTCTTATATTTCTAGTCTATATTGCTAATAATGTATGGGCGCCAACTTAAGGAATGGTAGGAAGTTTTTTAAACTGTTCAAGTAGTGCTATCTGCTTATTTCTATATTCGAATCGATGAAACTTTAATTTGAAAAAAGTGCTGTCAAACATATATAAAAACGAATATCAAGAATTGATAAAAAATTAAAATACATAGGATTTAGACATCGTTTACTCTTAGAGTACTCGAAAAAACAGACATACTCAGATGAGTGTTAACGGATCTTGCTAATGTTTTGTGCAGAAAAGCCTTCAGTCTGATCGGCCCGACATCCTTAGGCTTAGAAGAATAGCTTAGTTATATCTAATTATAAATTATAAATTACTTGATAATTGCAAAGAAATTGCTTAAAATCTTGAAAGTCACAAAAAGCTCTAGCCTCTTGGATTCAAGGGTTGAAGCATTAATAAATGTTATTTGATAGAGGAACATTTTCTATAGTAATTAAATTGGAGAATTCTTTAGTTGTAGAACGAAAACTTTTAAACCATTATTAAATTATATATATTTTTTAATAAACAACAATTTTAAAAGCCTTTAGTTTTATTTGCTTGGCTCTTTTATTTTCAAATCATTAATCCAATAAAAATGTGTGGAATTATTTTCAGTTTTTCAACTCATTTCAATTTACACTTTTGCTTTCAATGTAGCTTCATTAAATAATTTTCCTTTGTTGTAATTTATGTTTTCGTTTTCTTCTCATTTGAATAAAAACAAAATAAATGTTTTAGAATTTCTAACAAAACAAAAATATTTTGCTTAGAAAAATTACTGCCAGTTTAATTAAATTTATTAAATAAATATATTTGTATTTTTAATTTCTTTTTTTTATTTTAAACAATCAAAAATGTTTTGAAACTATTGCTAAAATCGAAATAAATATTATAAAAAAACAAAACAAAAAATCAAACAATAAACGTCATATGAGCAGATTCATGACACAATTCCCACAATTAGGGCCCGAAGTAGATCTAAGAACTCTTAGGGCCATACGTGTGCTAAGGCCCTTAAAATTAGTCTCTGGAATTCCTAGTGAGTAGTTAATTAGTAATAAATTATTAATATATATATTATTTTGGAAATAAATTCAATTTAATTATCAGAGTATTATTAAAGTATGATTTCATTTTTTGGTTGTAGTATAAAATAAATATATTTAAAAATAGTAATTCTGTAGAAATTAGTAGATAAAGTTTTAAAGTAGTTGAAATTTTCTTTTTAAAAACTGTTTATGCAAAAAAAATCTTATTAATATATTTTTATTTTTCATTTTCTTTCTCCATCTTTTGTATAATATACAAATTAAATTTATTTCACAGGTTTACAAGTAGTTTTAAAGTCCATTATAAAAGCAATGGCACCGTTACTACAAATTGGTCTCTTGGTGTTGTTTGCGATCGTTATATTTGCCATCATTGGACTCGAGTTCTATTCGGGTGCTTTACATAAGACTTGTTATAGTTTAGAAGATCCAAGTATTTATCACTCCAATATATAATAAAACACTTAAGCTTTTTATTTTTATATTTTTTTTTGCTTTCTTCCAAATAGAGCCATTTAAAAACTCATTATGATTTTCTCATTATTCCAGATAAGCCAGTGAAAGAAGGTGAATCAGAAACACCGTGTAATACGGATAATGCCACAGATAAGGCCGGTGGTTCATATGTATGTAATTATACGACGAGTATGTGTTTGGAAAAATGGGATGGACCAAATTCTGGCATAACTAGTTTTGACAATATCGGTTTTGCCATGTTGACTGTATTCCAATGTATCACTATGGAAGGCTGGACAGCAATACTGTATTGGGTAAATGCCAATAATAGGCCAACTTTTTCTAAATTAAAAACTAACAACTATAAAAAAAAATTTCAAACTCTGCTAAACAACTTCTGTCTACTAACAAAAAGCTCTGTGATCAACATAAAATCATTTAAGCTTTTTTCATTTCTAAGACTTTTAAGCTATAAATAATAATATCATTGCTTAAATTTGTATAATAATTATTGAACAAAGATCATAAAAAGCTAAAAAAATCGTAAGGCTTACAATTCAAGCTTTTCTTAATATAACACTACAACTTCATTTAAAAAGCTTTAGCGCTATATTTTACTATAATGCTTATAACATATGAAGTTTATTCTAAAAGTTAATTGATTTGCTTAAAAACTTCTAAGAGCAGTCGTCAGTCAGTCCCTTATACTTAAAAAAAAGTTTTTTTTTATCTTCTTCTTAAACTATATTTAACTCTTGATTTTTTTAAAATCTTAAATGAAAACTTCAACGTATTTTACATTTTCAATAAAATTGCATGTTGTTGTATTTTCTTAACCTTTGAACAATCAATCAACGTTGCTATTTCTGCTCTACTTTTTGCTTAAACTTTCTTTGTTAAAAGTTTTTCAATGTGAACAGTTGTATATTATATATTTGTTACATTACATCGTTTAATATTTCTAAGAAAAAGTGTGCTGCTATTTAATATAAATATTTGAAAAAAAATTAAGAAAAAATTATAAGCTGAGTCTTTTTCTGTACAATACTTCTCTATCTTTAATTTTACTCTTTTTAGTGCGGTTGTGTAATAATTTACCTAATACAGAATTGCCTATCGTTTATCGGTAGCGCTCTCTTTTTTATTGCTAAAAATAGATTTAAAAAAAAAAATTTATATTTTCTTTCATTTCGTTTTCAAATCCATATTTAAGAAAACAAAAACTTTCTTAAAAAGTTCTTTTTGATGCATTTTCAATTAAAAAATGAATTTTGAGACAAAAATAATAATAAAAAGTAATTAGTGAAGTTCAAAATTAAATCAAAATTTTAGGTTATAATATGATACATAGAGGAAATTTTTAAACCACTTAGTTAGGTCTTTGTTAAAACAAATATTTAGTTATCTCTAAAGCAGGAAGGCTACTTTTTAGCACAGCTATTTTTTAGCTAAGATAACTACACACTTTTAAGCAACCAAAATGCATTTTTATAAGAACCCCGTCATATAAGCACATAGAAAGTTAGGGTAATGTGGTATACCTATTTTTCATTAAGCTATATTTTTTAGAAAATTAATTGATTAGATCTTAGGTTTATATTCGGGATAGTAAAAAGTCTTGAAAACCCAAGTTTCAGGAAAATTGGCGAAAAAGTAAAAATAAGCCATAAGCAAGCCGTTTAAAAAATTGGGGGGTAATGTGGTATACTATGGTTTCAAAATTGATCTACCATACTTAGCAGATTTTAGCTATACCACATTAGCCGACCACTCAATTTGTTGGAATAATTATTGAATAAAAAAATATATACTCAATATGCAATATTGTTGGATGTATTCTTTAGTAATAAAGTACTCACCTTTAAATTTAAAATTAAAATAATAAAGTTTAAAACATTTTTTTTTAGAAATGAACAAAATGTTTAAAAGAGAGAGAGAGAAAAAAACAAAAAACATTTTTTTGCGATTGACTATTTTCATGTCATGCAAAAATCGAATAAACTAATAACAAGAAGAACAAGCTATTAAGATTGGTACCGTTATTCATATTCATTATCCGCCTATGCCACATTACCGTAACTGAATCTATAACTTCGGAATGTGAGATATGAAACTAAAATTTTGTATACCCGTTTGTCTTAAAAGCCTGATATACTCTCGTGTGTGCATCAGGACACATACGTCAGGCTTACAAAAATCTATTTTTTGTGAAACACGCACGAATAGAATAAAATAAAGTTGTATTTCAGAAAGCACCAAAAATATTTTTATTTCAATATAACTTAAAGTTAATTTTTCTCCATATTAAATATTAGTCAATTGTACCCCTTGTTCTCTAGCCCCCTCACATAAAAACTGGTACTATAGTAGCTTTTAAATTGTTATGTTTCTCCATACGTATACCTAATAATATTAGTAATATACGAAAAGCTTTTACAGCTTCAGTTTATAGTTATGGGATGACAGCAGCTAAAGTTTACCAACCAGCACAAACGGCCTGCAAATTTTTGGAAGCCAAGAGGGCTGTTCTCTACACTTTTTTAAAGCATAATACTTATATTTGATTTTTATCCTTCCGAAAACTTTAACGAAATTTTAGCACTCTGCTTAAGTAAATTTTAATTCGCTAAAAAATTCTTAAAACAATTCATGTTTGAAAAGTAAAATGCATCATCAATTGAACTTTTTCTTTCTTATATACATATTAATAGAAACACGATACCTTTAACTATATATTTCTTAAAATATCTCAATGTGTAAGTAGTTTTGCTCGTTAACGTATCTATTAATTAGTTAAAATCATTCTGAATTGGTAAATTATTTAAACAAAATTCTCTCATATTTGTTAAAACAAAACACTCAGCGCACAATAAAATATATTCAAAAATTATAATAATTTGGCTTAAAATTTGTGCTAAACAAATTCGCTTTACGTTTATTTTCTTAATAAGTTTATTTATATAAATTACAAAAAAAAAGAGTTTAAATTATATGACAAAATTTGTTTTTCTATGCTTTGCGAGTATATATGGCTTTTTTAAACAAGATAACTGACATCATACATACAAACATTTGTATTATAAAAGGCATCATCATGTCATTATAAATTTCTAAATTAGAAAAAAGTATATTATATATTAAACACTTGGGCAATTCAAAGAAGGTATCATATCAGTCCCATTTTCCATATTTAATATTCGGTCCTGTTCTGTAAAATGAAAACTAGTAAATTTCTCGTTTTCCACAAATAAATAATGGGGCCATTATTATTGATGTATTTGAAATCGTATATGGTAAATTAATTTCAAATATGATATTTTAAGCTCTAAAAATATGAAACGAAAAAAAAATCTGAAAAAATTTCGTTATAACTGAATCTATTTTCTCTAAATCGAACGTTTTTAATCCGACTCGATTTAGAGAACATGCAGGAATATTTTATGTATGAATAAAAAAATGTATTTTAAAATTTTTAAACAAAAACATAATAAAATTTTACACATGAATGGCATGTTAAGGCGGGTTTGAAAAAAAAGATGCACCAGCAACCAGCCAGAATGAAAGATATGTCGATGACATTTCCTAAAAAAAAATTTTTTTTTGCCATGCTCCAAAATGCAGCACTTTTAGTTTTTTATATATAGCGCCGCCATTTAAAATCCGATCCCATCAAATCGCATGTCGTTTTTTATGGCTTGACTGTGACTTAATTTTTTCCTCGGCTGGCTTCTTAGTCCGCCATTTCGGATCCTTCTCTCCTAATGTTACATTTTTTGAGCATGATAAGAAAGCCCTTCTAAAGCTTTGTATATCTGGCTTTTAATATACTCACTTTTGAGTCACGCCTTAAAACTACGCCTCGTTTTTCTTTTTCACATACAAATTACTTTAGACTGGATGGTAGATACCAATACAAAACAGAAAACTTTGCAGCCGACACCGCCTAGAATAAAAAGTATATCAATGACTTTTCTAAAACTGTAAAAAAATTGCTTGCCACGTCCCAAAATACAGCCCTTAATATATTATATATAGTGGCTTTGGAATCCGACATCAAATTCTGGGCGGATCCTTCTCTTCTAATCCTTCTCTTCTAATGTCAAATTTTTTGCACGTGGCAAAAAAGCCCTTCTAAAACATTAGTGCTAAAAATTGGACATAAGAAGGGAAGGATTCGAAGTGGCATACGTGGCGCTCAAAATTTGATATCGGATTCGAAAGTAACCAAAGGCAAACATTAAGCTATATTCAAGCCATGAACAACGATATGCGATATGATGAGGAGTGATTCCACGTAAAACGGTCCTATGCAAGATATATATTATTATATTATTTAGAGAATGACAGTTTTAGAACAAATAAAAATACACTATTCAATATTTTTTAATCAATTTGAGGCACTTTTAAATTATCATGCAAGAAACTTTTTGTTCTCCCTCCTTGTCTGTTTAATATTTATTTCAGATGTTCTCTTATTCCCTTTTTGTGATTATTAATAAAAACATTATTAATAAAAAGAATACACTTTTTTTGCTTTTTATTGAATTTAAAAAAGTATTCAACTAGAGTATTATGCTGTCTATAATAGAACGAGTAGCAAATAATTTAATGCGTTATTATTTGCTTATGATCTATTTTTATATTATTTATATTAATGAAATCAATAAAAAGTTTTATTTCTTCGAATTTCTAAAATTTTCGTATTAGGTCACACCCGTCGGTCACACCCGTCACATTTAAAAATAGTTTTGTGTGAAGAAAACTGTTGCTTGTCAAACAGTAAATACGTAATACACCTAAAAACACTTTGAACAGACAGCTATACCAAAATTATTATATATACTGAAAGTCATAATTTTTTAAAAACTAAGATTTGTAAGGTCACACCCGTCGCGGCACAACTTTTATTTTTTGTATGGAGGCCGTCAAGCTTTAACTGCATGTGTTTTAAAAAAAATTGTATATCATATTCTATAATTTTCTTTCAAATTTTGATGTTTAAAATAAAATATATTAAAATAAAATGTACAAAATATATAAGCAAAAGTTTTTGTGAAAAATCAAAGTGTAAAGGACATCGCAACTTAATACGTGACGATTTTAAAATAAGCATTTCGGGAAAACTAAGAAATTATTGCCGTTATGAGATCTAAGCTGTTTAAAGTATAAAGTACTATTTATTTAAACACAAAATACGGCATAGAACAATATGCAACCTTGTTTTGAATTGCCCAACTATTTTTAAATAATTACAAAGTTAAAATGTTTATTATTACGAGGGATTTAAAATATACTTATAATATGTCCTTAAAAGTTTATTCTGATAGTTTTTGTACTTTATTATGAACAAAAAAATAAATAAAAGATTGCATCCAAAGTGGTCACAAGTGTGCAGAATATGCTAACCGCAGTTAGTAAAAATTCTAATGACTGCATCTCATTGTAAAAAATTTTTTTCCGTTCTTTGTTATGATTATTTATTTCAATTACCAACAACTGCTGCCGCGAAAGCTGTTGTAGTTAATCATCCGACAGTACAAATATATAAACTTTTTTCTCACTCATCTCCCGACTAGAAATTTTTATGCAAACATATTTAAGATCAAACTGGGATTTCAATTGGGATGTAACGCAGAAACTTATTTAGACCATATTGGATTTCTGTGTGGAAATATCCATAACTCACAAAAACTTTCTGAAAAAAAAAGAGTAAGCAAGAATCACCTCAATCAAAGATGAGCCAAAAATACGATTAAAAATCTGTATTAGATTTTACTACCAAGCTCCCAATAGCTTCCCACTTTGGAAAAACTCATGTTCCAGGCTAGAAATTTTCATGCAAACTCATTTGGGATCTCATTGGGATGTGACGCAGAAACATATTTGTTATCCGATTAGTTTCCTGTGGGGAAATATAAAGATCTTGCAAAAATTTGCTCAAATCGGGAAAATATCAGACTCTAATATTGAATTAAAATTGCTGAAGCTATCCAAGGGAAAAAAGTATATAACAATCATCTCTGTTGAAGATGAGCAAAATATACGATTAAAATTCTCTGTTAGATTTTCCCAAAAAGTTCTTAGTAGTTTCCCACTTAGAAAAACTTATGTTAAGTCATTTTTTGTAGATGGGCTATCCCAACAAGTTCCCGATTAAATCACAAATGTGACCACCCTTTAGGGTGTGCCACATGCATTCCAAATCGGGGCCCAATATGAGTATTGGGAAAATTTCTAGTCGGTTTAAAGCACTAATTTCTAAATGGGCTTGCCATAGAAGTTCCCGGTCGAATGCCGAATGGAATAACACTTTTGAGTTAGCCACATGCGTTCCTAAGTAGGCCCCCAGTATGTGTATTCGGAAAATTTCTATTTTTATTTCCGATGCGTGAAACTCTCATATTAGTCACAGATAGAAGGCACAGCAAATTGAACCGGATTCTTGACACCTCAACATTTTGTAAAAGTTCTCTGTTTTATCGATTGTGACCGTAATTGAAACGAAAACACTTTTGACATAATGCAAGATGCTTAAAGATTATAACATATTTAATTTAACCTGCTCATTTTTAATGCAAACTCAATAATCAATAATTTGAAAATCTTTATGTTTAATTTTATTTCCATATTTTCGCTAAAGAAAGCTTTAAATCTATTTGCTGTATAATTATAGTTTTGTGTTTAGAAAAATTTTGAAAACTTGCAATAAAGCAAAATATTTCAAATAAAAAATTTAACTTGTGACAGCGTTTGAAATGCAAGAACAAAGTTTCGTACTTAATAGTAAAAACTTTTAAGGTTATAGCATATTTTGAGTCCGTATATATATTTATATTTAAATAAAGTATAATAACGTTAATAATATATTATTTATTTTCTTATCTCTTTATAAAAATTAAAACTTTAAACCAACAAATATGCCATACATCTTTTCCAGACCAACGACGCTTTAGGTTCACAATTTAATTGGATATATTTTGTGCCTCTAATAGTTATAGGCTCATTTTTTATGCTCAACTTAGTTCTTGGTGTTCTTAGCGGGTAAGTTTCAAAACTTTGTTTTATTTTTACAAAAAATTTTATTTTGAAATAAAAAAACTATTATTTTAATATATTATTTGATTAAACTTTAACTCTTCTTATTGCTTTTAATAATTTTCTATTAATTAACTTTCTACCTAAGTTTATTCTGTTTTTGTTTTTCTTCTTTTGAGAATAATCAAATTTATTTTTTGTTTCTTTGATTGTATTTACAAAAATTTTCAAGTGAATTTTCCAATGAACGAAATCGCGTTGAACGTCGTATGGAATTTCAAAAATGTCGTTTTCGTACAATGTTTCAAACAGCCATGGTATCATATCTTGATTGGATAACACAAGCAGGTTTATATACACAATACAATCACTTCTAAATTAAAAAAAAAAATATTTCTTAACACTTTTGGCTTTAGAAGCCAAATCAGGGAAATTATTGCTAAAAAAAACTCTTTCTTGGAGTTGCATACAATGTACTTTCCCCCTTCTAAAAATTTGACGAACCACAACTAACAAAACATTTGCTATAAATATTCCAAAACTTTTCCCTTAAATCATGTATTCTTTTGTAACCCAATTAAAAGTTAGTTAGTCAACCTTAAAAAAAAACACTGTAAGAAAAAACACTTGAAACTAAAATTATTCAAAATTTAAAATTTATATAATAAAAGCTTTAAATTTGACTACTAAAGTGCAAACAATAATAAAATGAATCTGTTATCTGCAACATGTTTAGGGCTACACGTTGCAGATAATTATCTGGTCTCGCCTCTAATGAAATCATTTTTCTTGGATTTATTTCAGTTCAAGTGTTTTTTGTTTATCCTTATCAAATCTTATAAATATCTTTAGTATCTATAGTGTATCCTCTCAGTGTTTTTTAGTCATATAGTTAATAAAATATACCAGCTGATGCAAATACGTTTGTATGTCTATACATTGTTTAATACATATTTATATAAGCATACATAAAATATATGTTTTTTTATATTGGATTGATCATTTGTATTTCTGTGATAGTGCTCTGATTGCAAGTTTCTTTACAAAGAAATCAACGTTATTTAATAATATGTATATGATACAAATATAATAAAATACACTTTTGCACCACATTTCTGTTGCCATAAAAAGAAACAGAGATAAACTATATTGCTACAATTCAAATCTCGATATAAATGCACTGTGAATTAATACACTGGAAAACTTAATGTCTCACTTTTATTTTTAGGCGGAAAAATCCATAACATACATTCTTCACAAATCATTATTTCGTTGTTGTTTTTATAAAAAAAGGAAATTAATTTAAGGGAAATTTAAAAGCAGAATCGGTTTTATTTATAATTTAATGTGCAGCAATAGCTTCAAGATGTAAAAGCTGACTGTTAAATTTTCCTGCGGGAAATTTTTGTACCAATTGTATTGAACTTACTTGTTTTATGAATGCTAAAGATAGGAATGTTAAAATATATACCCGAGCCGTGAGTGAAGAAACGAGAACACATATTTGTTTAAAATACAGTAGTGGTATTAAATAAACCACCACAGGATATAAGGTACTTGAGCTTAGATCGAGAACTTCTCACTGAATATCTTATTTATGTCAATGGGATCGTCCACTGACAACGCCATACAAAAGTGGCAGCTCCCTTTTATATATGGTTTCAGAACTTGAATACTTTGCTAGTCCTTGGGAGCCAGTCCCGTGGCTTGTCTTGTAAGTTTGCTACCTACGCTTTGGCCAACTTTCTTTGGCCAAAACTATTTTACGATGAATTTCTTAAACGATTCTTATGAAATTTCGTAGAAACATTCTTTTTCCATGACAACACAATATAGCGACTAGAAAAATGGGCAGTGCCAAGCCGATTCAAGGGAACCTTTCTACTTAACTTCTACTTAACTGAATCTTTTACTCCGGTAAAAATCAAATATTAAGACTACAAAGTGGGCAGTGACACTCCCATCCTTATTTTTCATGCGCTTCCATTTAACCTAGTCTTATGACTCTCAGTAGACGCATTAAGTTCCGGTACAATTGAAATTTTATGACAAGAAAAATAGGTAGTGCAATGTCCATTCAAAGCAATAATTTCTTCATCTACCGAGTCTTATAAAACCTGTAACGCATATTAGGTACCAGTGAAAATGCAATAGTGGTGTATTAGTTGTTCATGACGTCAAACATTTTCACACAACGTAATAGAGATTTATAAAGCTGTCGTAATGGGGGCCGCGGATAGTATTTCTCCCGCCACTGTATAAGAAAATACATATACAAGGTGGCGCAAAATTAATCATCCAAATTTGTTTTTGAATAACTTTTTACTAAATAAACGAAAATGATTTTTAGTGATGGAAATCTGTATCTGGACCTTTAGAACTTTTTCTGTTAAGTGGAAAAGATGATATCCGCCAATTGGCTGCCTCCTGTGCTAATACGAATTTACGCTCATTTTATCGCATTTCCACGACTTTCAGTATGTCAGGGATTTTCCATTAAAATCCGCGTGTTATACACGAAAATATGCGTGTGATGCACGAAAATCTGCGTGTGGTGCACGAAAAGCCGTTACATCCACTCAAAGCTACTGTGTGGTGCGGCGTTCACGCGAAACGAGTGATTGGGCTGTATTTTTTTAGGAAGCGATCGGCAGTACGGTTGTTGCTACTTCAACGCTACGGGGCCTGATAAACGACTTCTTACTGCCGGAATTAAAAGAGCGGGGCTGAGTGATCATGTAGTTTCAACATAACAGTACAACCGTACACACAAAAGGAGACACAATGGATATTGAGAAGGAAGCGATTTCTGCTCGAGTAATTTTCATGATTTGGAATAGCCAGCAAGACAAAATTTCTTTGAAGCCACTTGAAGCCATGGCCTTATGCCAACAAGGCCCAGTCAATCGCATCCTTTAAGGGGAATATTCGAAATGATTGCGAACAGTTATCAGCGGAAATCATGTGGAAAGTCATGGAAAATGCGATACAACGGGCACAAATGTGTATCAACAGGGGCGGCAGTCACTTGGCCGATATCATCTTTTCCACTTAACAAGAAAAATTTTAAAGGCCAAAATAAAGATTTCCATCATTCAAAATCATTTATGTTTATTTAGTAAAGAAGTAATTCAAAAACAAATTTCGATGATTAATTTTGCGCCACCTTGTATAAGCAAACATATATTCTCTTGTTCGATTTTTTAAGCCAACTTAGACCACGGGCATATTAAACGTAGCAGTCCTTTCAATTTGGCAACAAAAAAAATGGATATGAAAATTTACGTTTAGGTGCAGCGTTTACTCGTAATCATATATAAACATAAGCGTGTATTAAAGATTAGCGGTTGACTTTTTCGCCAAATAAAAACTGTTGATAAGTCTTCGTTATACACCAAAAATTAGAACATTGCTGGGATTATAACATTTTATTTATTTACTAAATGTTATAAATACAATTTATACGAGAATTGTAACAATGACCTTCGCTTGTTGTAGTGAAACAGACTAGACTCTATGACTGGTATCGAACCCACTAGCTCCATACTGATAGGCTAGCACAGCCGACCGAGGATCCCCGGAATTATAATAAAACGATAATGTTTTTCCAAAGAAATTCACTAAAAAATTCCAGAAAAAACTTCTCATTAAAAAGAATAAAATATATTTAATCAAAATAACGCTGGAGTGTAGACTTTTTATATTCCAATGGAAAAAATATATGAGATGAGACTCACATTGTTCCCACTTCTATATTATTTCTAGCTTCAAAACTAATGAAATATATCGACGAAAAAAGCACGGAGTTAAAAGTCATTTCTGTATCAGAAGTCTATAGAAGGCACACCTTTCGTATTCTCAATTTGCCGAAGGTTTGTATAATTTTGAGAATATCTGAATGGATGGTGTGTACAGGCCATTAACCCCATATTAATTAATGAAAGCGTTACCTTCTTTGGGAAAGGGATAGTGTAGAGAAAACAGTTGGTGAAGTGGGAGAGAAATAAAAAGCTCAATTGATTTACAACTCTGCTATTGCGCGTTTTTTGTAGAGCAGTGTTGCAAGCCCCTCTGGTGTCAAGTAGAGGCATTGAGTTGTTTAAGCTGTGTAGCTATTTTATTAGTTATTTTACTTCGCCGACGGTTCTGCTACAATACCGACGAAGGAGGGTTCTGCTACAATACCGACGAAGGAGGGTGTTCTAAATTGCATTAGGATATGTTAGTATTACTTGCTGCCGGTACTGCCAAAGTGATAAGTGTTATGCCTTCATAATTTTAACAGTCAAAGAACAACCAACACCATAATACAACAATGCACATGGCAAAAATTCATGATGTTGTTGGCTTGCCGGAAACTACTCTTAAACTCAAGGTCTCAGGGCTTGTAGTCAAACGCGCTAACTAATCAGCTAATAGTTTTCGATGTAAAATTTTTATTTTTAGCTGGCATAACGGGAGATATGGTTACAAGTTGATGGTCGCTGTGATAGTCGGATTGTGGCTTATTCCGGACATATAGAAAGTAGTTACGCCAAGTTTTTCTTATGGCTATTGGTTACAGAAGCCCAATAAATAAAAAAAAGTCTACTGCTCAACATAATGACGATGGAATTTTCGTTCACTACTGAAACTAAGCAAACTCTCAAATGGGCTGCAGCATTATAAATTCCAGTAAATAATAAAATTAACTTAGAGTAAACGGCGTTTACTTTCTCCTTTCCAGGAAAGCCTGTACTGTTCCCATGCAACAAAAAGCTTATTGTACTGGAATCATATCAGCTAGAATCCGCACAAGGCACGATGGGCCAGGAGCCCAGAATTTTGGATTTGAAACTTAAATTTTAAAATTCAAGATGGCGGATCCAATATGGCGGTAGAATTTAAAAAAAATCAGCTTTTAAATTTTTTAAAAAAGCCAAAAGAAACTCTGGGGATTCGTGATAAGTATTATTCAAACAAATTATTGATATATAAAATGGTGAAATCAATATGGTGGCTATAATATTGATACTTTTTTAAAAGAACATCACAATTTTCTAATTACTTTAAGACTAAGAGCGACAGAGGTAAGAGATCATCCATATGGCGGCTTTTAGGGCTGCGGATCGATCCGATAATAAAATTTACTAATCCAATAGGGCGGATCCAATATGGCGGTCAAAATGTTTAAAATATCTTTTTAAATTTTTAAAAAAGGCAAAGGAAACTATAGATATTTTACAAACAGATATTTGGAATTTAAAATGGTGCATTCAATAGGGCGGTTATAATATTGATACTTTTTTAAGCAAAAAAAAATTTAACATGATTACAACATCGTATGGAGTAGGATTATTTATTACTATAATAATCTTCAAAATATAAAATGAATTAAGCTCCGAATCACCTTTGGAGAATTTGGTATTACTTACAACTTTTTACCCCTTTGCAATGTCCCTTATAGAACCCAAGGTCTAATTAGCCGCCACCCAGTTTTTATAACCGTTAACTTGAAAGTATTTTTTGAGCTTGCATTTAAAATCCACGTTTAAGTCAACATTTAAAAAAATTATAACGTTAAAAAACATTAAATGATCTTTAGTAACCCGGTTATATCAATCATGCTCGTCCGTTGTTCTTAACAAATTTTTCATATTCTTTAGTATTCAATATTTAACTATAGTTTCAATAATTATTTCGGCTCCAAAATAGTTCCGATATTATTTATTTATTGAAACTTTCCCCTAAAATTTTTACAATTCATTTCCCTTCTTTTCAATTCATTTTCTGCTCTTTATTTTAAAATAACTAATTTTTCGAATTTTCTCATTATCTTCTGTGAATGTAAATGTTTTCTTTTTTCATTTTCAATTAATTAATTTTATTTAATTGGATTTTTTTGTTCATTTGTAAAATATGCAACATAAAAATATACCAAAAAAAAAAAACAATATTTTTGTTTGTAGTGAATTCGCAAAAGAACGTGAAAAAGTAGAAAATAGACAAGAGTTTCTTAAACTTAGAAGACAACAGCAACTAGAAAGAGAATTAAATGGCTATGTTCAGTGGATATGTAGAGCTGGTATAGTATTTTGTTCAAATGAAAAACAAAAAATTTAACACTAACTCATAACAAATAATTTCTAATCCTAAACACTAACACACTTAACTTCTTAATGTTTTATATTATAATTAACAAACACATTTAAATTAATATAAATAAATAAATTTGCTAAAAGAAATCGACTATTTAGGATGAATTATTTTACTGACATATTTTTTTCTTGACGTTTTCAAATTCACAGAGGAAGTGATATTGGCCGAAGAGCGTACAACAGAAGAGGAAAGAATGCACATAATGGAGGGTATTTAAATGATATCATTTACTTTTTATTAGAATTAAACAAAATTCTATTTATTTATTTTTTATTATTCTTAGCACGACGTCGTAATGCTGCCAAAAGAAAAAAACTGAAAAGTCTAGGTAAATCCAAGTCCACGGATACCGAAGAAGAAGAAGGGGAAGAGGACTATGGTGATGATGGTATGTTTCAATTTATTGATTTTCATAGTCATTTAAATTTAATTCAAAAACAAACACATTAAAAATTTTCTATAAAATATGCAAAAGTCATTGATTGTGATACTACTTGTTTTTCCAACCACAAAATGAAACATATTTGAAAAAAAATTCTAAAAGTGTTTCAAACTTCATAAGACAATATAAATTTTCAAAAAGGGAGACTACAAAAAAACTTGAAAATATAAATGAAAAGAGCATGGGGCATAATACTAAATAAAATTAGGCTTTAATTAAAAGAGAAAAAAATTAAGATTTTGCCATAAACAAATAAATTTATTGCAAATTGTTTGTACATAAATATTTTTTTCAACATACTTTTGTTATCCTTTAATTTATATGACCATTGAGTTTATTTTGAATTCATTCTTTTAATTTTGTTGCATTATTTAAAACATTTTGCGTAATTCCTTTTTATCTTTAATTATTTTTTATTTTTTGTGAAATTGTTTATTTAATAAAACTCGCTAATATGTCAACAGAAGGTGGCGAAAAAGGCGAACCAGGTAATTTTCATTTACGTTCCAATTATTTTTTTTTCAAGATTATTTTATGACCATTTGCTGTTAAGTTTTGCTTTTATAATTTAGTTAAAGTTTATTTAAACGTTTTTATTACTTAAAGTTAATTTGTATTTGTTAGAAGAGTTAAATTATATTAAACTTAAAAGCCAAACGAATCTGTAGTTAACACTAAAATGGAAATTTAATCTCTTGTTAGTAAAAACTCACTTAAGCAAAGTTAATTTATGTATTAGATTTCAATTCCATATAACGGGAAAATTTTCTAAGTTGGAATTCAACATTAGTTAACAAAAATTAGTGCTCAGATAGGCTTGGTACATGATGTTATTTCTAGGGATGTAACCAATACCGAAATATCATCGGCTATACTTCAGGTTTGCCGATCTATCGGTATCAGCAATATTTTACTGTCTATATGACGGTAGTTCTCAATTTTCTTTTGAGTTTTTTTGAACAAACCAAATAAAAAAAATTGGAAGTAATTTTTGCGGAACTACTTTTTCTCTACTTCCAAAGTATCAATTAGTGCGTACTTTCGACTTCTCAAGTAGTGATTATTAACAACATCTAGATTAATTATTTAAAGAGTTATTTTACTTATACAAAACTGAGGCTCATTCGAAATCTTAGCAAATACTTACGATATTTCTTAATTTTAGAAACAAATGAAATGAAAGTTATCAATTATCATATATTTATTTACAGCAAATAATTCTATAGAAGTTATTAAAAACTAGTTTCTTTGCATTTACTAAGAAGAACATACAAAAAATTAAAATGTTTTTTAACATCATGCGTATAACTTCAGATGAAAGAGAACTTCTTTCAATGACAAGTCTATGTAAAAATCATAAGAAATGATCCGGATTTGCACCACATCCGGATCACAAGTTCATGATCTTATTGAGTTCCATGGAAACTCTTTTTTGCTGGGAATAATTTATTTTGGTTAATTTTACCATAACAATTTGAAATATTAATAGAATTTTACGCTGTTATTTTGAAAAAAAAACATTTTTTTTGTCAATTATACGATGAATTCAAATTCAATTTGTTGTTTTTTAAATTTTATTCCTAGCAAAAAATACACTCCAAAGAAATCATGAAAAAGACAGAATTAGCGATCAGGAAGTAGCGCAAATTCGGATCATTTCTAATGATTTTTACACAGGCTTGTCATAGCAAGAAGTTCTCGTTTTCGATTCCCAATCACCGAATTTGAAGCGATGTTAAAAGATATTCCTTTTTTGGCGTTCTATACTGATATTATCCTCTAGGAAAATGGTTAAAAAATTACCCATTTTGACAACTTCTTTCTTTTTAAGCGAATTTAAACGTAAAACAATGTTTTAAGCGAATAACTACAAACTTTTAGACGAATATTAGGTAAAAAATTTCTTTTAAAAAATTGATTTTTTAAAAAGTGAGAATTTTCTAAAATTCTAAAGGAATTAAAAATTTTTGTATGATTTAAGTAAATTTTTACTCGATTTTCTACTAATTATTTGCATATTTTTAATATAGATCCTTTGGAAGCAATGAAAATGTACTTCCTTAAAAATTAACTCCAATTTCTTTACTGTGTTAGTATCAATTTTATATATTGATAGTCTCTTAACTGCAATTTCGTAAAAAATTACTCTACTTGAGTTTTGTTCATTTTAAATAGAATTCAATAGAAATATGTGTATCAGTATCCCCGATTTTAATTTTTGAGTATCGGTATATTATCGGCAAAAAGGCGTATCGTTACATCCCTAGTTATTTCCTTACATTATAAAGATTTGTTAACTTTGCATAAAAACCCATTGTTTTTGATGCTTTGTGTGAATATCTAAAAAAGAAGAATTAAAAAAACCATATTAAGTTAGCTTTAAGATATTATGCATTTTTTGGTGTTTTGCTTATTTAAGTCAGACATACTGTTAGAGTGATATATATATTGGTAGACCTAGTGGAAATATTAGAAAAAAAAAATTTCGTTTTTGATAACAAAAATCCCGGTATTCAATAATTTTTTTTTCAAATTTCCTGTGATAAAGAATTCCCCTATATTGATAACAAAATTATTTCAAAATAAAAATATATATATAAATTAAAAAAATGTTGACATGGCTGGAATAGGAACCCGGGCTTTCCGGACGTAAGGCATACACTCTATAGCTGAGCCATATCCCATTTATTTTTTTATGGGATACAACTTGTTTTAAGTACTTATGTATAAAAAGAAAAGAAATAACCGGCATGGAAAAGAAATACTTACAACGAAATATTTTATTATGTTAAAGATAAATGTTATTGAAATTCATATTTTTTTTAATAACATGGTTTTATTGAATATAATTCTTGTCAATTTTTTTCTGTGCATCAAAAAAATGTATAGATGATAGGAGAAAAATGAAAGCACAGTCTTATTAAGCATTGTATTCCTTAAAAGCGTCATAGTTTTTTTTTCGAAAAAAGTACCTAAAATTTCTAGGTCTGGATAATAATTAAAAATATTAGAAAGAAATTCTTGAAGTATTTTCACTTAATATTCATACACGGCCCTGTTCTGTAAGCCGAATCCGAGTAAATTTCTCATTTTCCAAAAATAAATAATGCCACTATTGATGTATTTTAAATCGTATATAGTAAACTAATTTCAGATATGATATATTATGTTCTGAAGAATATGAAACTGAAAAAAAATCTAAAAAAGTTTTGTTATTAGTGGATTTAATTTCTCTAAATCGAGCGTTTTTGAATTGATTTGGTTTACAGAACATGCACGATATAACTCTTTTCAACGTTAATACTTAGACTTTTATAGCAACTGTCAATTCGAGACCCTCTTATAACATGTCATTAAATAAAACGCAAAAAGCCTTATCTAACAAAAAACTCAGACATACCCGAACAAAAAAAAAAAAAATAAGATTTTATTAAGAAAATCTAAAAGGAAAAAGAGCTGGCCAATTCAATAATTTAGCAAATTTATTGCTTCTCTTGTAAATGGATGAAAATGTTGGTTAGGGCGTTTTCCATTTCCGGTGACACATAATGCGATTCTATGGTTTTCTTAAATATTTTAAACAAAGCATGAGGATTACAGATTTATATCAAAAGAATATTACGAGAAGTATTATATAGATTATTTAACTATTTTCATTGCATATCGTCGTGTACTCAAATTACGCAATACGTTCTATAGGGCTTTTAAGTTTGATACAAATTATTACAATCCGTTCATAATATTGTATTTTGTTAGATTTGTGTTTCAAGCTTGCTTTTTAATTTGTCTGGAATAAAAATATTTTTAATTATTATTTACAAATAAAAAGAAACAAATTAAATATAACGAAATGCTACCAAGGCATATTAATAACGTACTCGCATCGGCGAGTTCAAACGAATTCGCCATGTCTCTCAGCAGGCCTGATTGAAGGCATTCTTTAGCAGGACCATTTGCAGGGCATACTTGGCAGCACTGATTGAAGGCCTGGCCTGGGAAGGTCTGTTAAAAAGCAAATGGAGTTACATTCTTTTATCTGGGTATTTTTATAGCGGCTTCTAAATTTTTGTTTAATGTGATTTTTTATTTTGTACCTTACATCAAAAGTAATTCTTTTACATATGAGGCTAAAGTGCGTGTATTTATTAAGAACGAGTTCGACATTATATAAATAGTTTAACGGAATAAGGATAAGTTAATCAGCTTCAACATAAACGACATTATTATAGCATCTTGTATAATGTCTCTTTATATTATTTATATATTTATATACGGAAGGGAATACGAGAATCTTTTTTATTTCTTAAGTAAAAAATCTAAAAATAGAATACTCCTTCTAAAAGAAAAGAGAACGAATGTGTGTCGATCTTTTAGATTCGCACAAAATTAATTTCTATAAAAATTGTATGTATTATAAAAAACATTAATTTTGAGCCGAGACTGATAGAAAGGAAATATCACTCTTTCCTCTCTGCTGGATCCGCGCCCGCTAGCACGAGATGTCTTAAAGAGTCTTACAAAACTGATGCAAAAAGATTGTTTGTTGCGATCCGGTGCGGTTAAAATCGTACCAAAGAAAACAATCACAAACACTCATGTTCATTGGGAATGTGTTTCAAATAAGCTTGGTTTTTCAAATTATTGCTTGTTCTTGAACGAAAACGGTTGAATATCAAAAACTCAGAGTACGTGATTGTGTATACTCGAAAGTTTGACACTAATTGCTGGTCTCTGTTAGGCACATTCACACCAGGTAGTCGCAACAGAATTTGCCTTAAAAATATCTATACATGAGAATTTTCAAATATGTGCCAATAAAGTGTAAGACGTGTGAAAATAGAATTCACTTGGACATTTTATATTATATTTTAAATAATTTATTTGACAGTGAAAGTCACGGCGAATAGTGTCGAATGCGCCGATGCATACACCATTATAGTCGCCCTTGATTGATACTATACGAAAAAAAAATAAACAAATAAATATGTGTAATTGCTTTCTATTATTTATTTTATTTATTTAAAATTGTCATGTGTTGAGGATCAAGCTATTCTATATGTCAATCCATCAGTAGACTTCAGCAATTATTATTAAAAAGTTTTCAAAGTATGCTTTTAAAAATTTTCGCACGGTCGGGATTTTTACCATCTGCGATTTTAACTAAATACAACATACGGGCACATCAGATGGCGCAAGAACTAGTGCTATGTCTCTTATTTTAAAGCAGTCTAAACATGGGCATCTCAGCAATTTTGGCAAAAAATTTGTTTTATTCAAGATTAAATAACTTTAGAGCGTATCATCTGATATTAATAATATTCCTGCTACAAATGCCTCTAAAATGCAAAAGTATTCTTTATCTTTAAATATCATGAAAAATTATATATACATTTCTTATTAGTTGCGTTCAAGACCAGTGATGTCAACTTTTTGGACCCAAAACGCACAAAAATATTTGAAGAAGGGGCTAAAAAGGGCTTTATTACGTATAAAGTTACGTATAAAGCAATATCCAGTAAAATTTTTCGAAAAAGCGCAGAAAGGGGCTATATTATAAAATGTGTCTTGTTTTGGGGACTACTTAAAATAAAAAAAGAAAAGGGCGTCCCTGTTTGCATCCCTGTTCAAGACATATTTAGTCAGGGCAGCTGATTTTCAGCTGATTTTAATAATCTGTCAAACTCTGTACATAATAGGAATAAAATTTGAGCCCCAACTATCAAACCCCAAACAAAAAGAATTCTAGACTTATTTTGTGTGTATACAGTGGTACTAATAAATGTACCTTTTTAGATGCGCCTTAGGTGTTTAGTTAGAAAGGTTATGTACTCTAATATGATTGTATTTAATAAATCTTAATACATTTCTGAGAGTTCTTTTTACAAGTATACGAGTTTGAATACCTTTTAATCTCAATAGCTAAAATGTATTGATGAATGAGCATAAACACAACAGAATTGTAGGCTTATAGACTGACACAAACTACAACAAATGAACTTGTTTTTAAAGAAATTTTAAAGAGTTATTATTTGCTACTTTTATAGTTCCTTTTTTGTAGTATGATTAATTAGACTTACGAAGTAAATATATGTGAATTATTCTGTTATGTCCGTTTTATATATTTTTTTAAATTTTTTGTATTACTATTTATTTCTATTATGTTAAAATATTTGCTTTAATTCCCTTTTCCTTCTTAATGTGTTGCTACCAAAAAAATACTAAAACCAATTATATATCAAGAAATATATATATTTTTATATTTCCTTTGAGTTTAAATCTTATATTAATGCCACAATTTTGTTTAATTTCTTTTATATAAAACAACGAAATTTGTTTATAAATTGTGTAAGTAAATTTTTTCTACGAATTATTTGCTTTTTTTTAACAAAAGAAAAAGAATTTTTCACTTTAAAGCATTTTACTGTAACTAAACAAAAAAATTATATCAAATATAAATTTCGTCATCTTAACATAAAAATGTCATATTATAGAATGATTCTAGTTAGTCATATTACCATTAAATTTAAAAGAAATTAAAATCAAAACTCAAAACTTGATACATATTTCATTTGATTTCGTAAAAATAAAAATTCATAGTTTTATGATCCCTAAAAAACCGGCACAACGTTACATACCATATTGCTCTTGTAGGCAAAGTAAATTTAATTTTTAATAGAAAATTTTCGCAAATGAACTTAGCAACGAAATCATTCATAATAAATTGTAAGATACTTAGCATTTTAGGTAGACTGGCCTTTTAGAAAGGCAACTTCATAATATAACAACTTTTATAAGCTCTCATATACATTTAATTACTACAAATAAATGAATTTTTTTTAATAATTTTTTTAATACGTTCGCTGTTATCATGACATTTTTATAATTAAAAAAAAAATGTATGTACAGGGTGGGCAAATTTGAGGGTAGGAAGTAAATTGGCTTAAAAACACTTTTTTTTTGACAAATTCTGTTTTATTGATACCAACGTAAGGTAGAAATATGGGAATTTATCGGGCAACTGTCCACCGCTAGCACGTCGGCAGACGTCCGCTCTTTTCACAAACTTTTTAACCACATTTTGCAACAAAGCTTCGCTTATCTCATCAATGCAGCGCCGAATTTCATCTTTCAGATCGTCAGTTGTTTGTGGTTTGTTCACGTAAGCCCGGCCTTTCAAATGACCCCAGAGAAAATAATCCAACGGCGTTGAATCACAAGAACAAGGCGGCCAATTGACATTGACAAATAGAGAAATTACACGTCCGGGAAATTTCTCATGTAATAACTGAATTGTTTGGCCGGCTGTGTGGCTTATGGCGCCGTCTTGCTGAAACCAAAGGTCACAAAAAAATCGGTTATCATGGTTTGGTAACACATAGAATTCACGGTGACGGCGTTTCCTTGCTGCCTGACCACAAACCGCACCATACGGTCACTTTCTTTGGATGTAATGGTTTTTCGAAGACAGTTCGTGGATTTTGTGACCCCCATATGAGACAATTTTGTTGTTTACATAACCGACTAATTGAAAATGGGCCTTATCACTTAAGATGATTTTGTTGAAAATGTGTTGTTTTCGTTCAGTTTTTCAAACAAACAATTCACAAACGCTCGACGTAAAAAATGGTTAGCCGGCTTTAGTTCTTGAACGAGTTGAACTTTATAAGAGTGAAGAATAAGATTTTTATGCAAAATGTTGCGCAAAGTGGGCTCTGGTGATGGCCAATTGTTGCAAACGTCGACGAGTTGATGTTCCAGGCTCATTCTCAACACTTTGCTGTACATCGGTTATGTTTGCATTACTACGGCCGCTACGAGCGTATTGTTTTGGTCTATTGTCAGCAGCAGTACCGTGAGCCTCGAATTTCGCGATTAAATTACGCACAGCAGTCTTAGAAAGAGCCTGGTTACGAGGAAAAGTTGCTCCAATTTTACGAAGTGATACAGTAAAACTTACACCATTTTGATAGTAAAGTTTCAGTATTAAAATTATTTGTTCAAGAGTATAGCGTTCCATGGTTAAAATTTCCCAACTTTTTACTAAATAAATGTCTAAGGATGACAGCTCAATTCTTGAGATTTCATCATTTGACAGCCAATTTACTTCCTAACCTCAAATTTGCCCACCCTTTATATCCACAATCCTAATTAGGAGCAATATATATATTTGGCTTGAATTTTAAAACTTAAATTCTGTCCCCGACTTTGTTCTCTATTTCATCAATATATCCAGCATATGCAAAGTTTTCAATAAAATATTTTATGATTTTGATCACAATCCTTGATAACTTGCAAAAAAAAAATTTTTTAGTTATCTTAATTCCTGTGCCCATGAAAAGCAATCAAAGTGAATAGTTTGAAATGATAGTGAAAAAATAGAGCTTAAATGTTCGACGTTTTTCTCAAAGATTTTTAAAACTAAAATTTTTTATATTCAATATATCAAAAGCATAGACTTCGAAAATGATTTCTGTTGAAATTTTAAATTGATTAGAGCATGCAGGCTACATCAATCGTTGAACGAAAATGAAGAATTTTTCTTAGAAACTCTAAATTAATCGATTAAGAAGAAAACAAAAACGCCCATCGAGTTTTTAAAATTTCTCTACAAATTATGTTAGATATATCTAATATAATTACGGCGCTTTTCACAATGTACGATTAAGAGTTAACATGGACTTTAAGGGAAACTTCACCACACAAAACTTGCCGTTAAAGTCAATGTTAACTCTTAGTCATACATTGTGAAATGGTGCGTTAATCTAGCTTTTAATTTATAAAAAAAAATTAAATTTAGTATAGTTTTCATGCAGGTAAATAAAATGCTACTGAAAATTTTACTATTTTTAGAAATTCTTCTCTCTTGGCCACATTTTGAAGCGGGCGGGCAATCATTTGAAAAACTCGATAGGCGTTTGTTTTTTTCTTTTCGTCCAACGCTGAATATAGCCTGCATGCTCTAGTCGATTTAACATTTCAGCAGAAGCCATTTTTGAAGTCTATTCTTTTGACATATTGAATATAAAAATTTTAGTTTTCAAAAATGTTTGTGAAAAACTTCTAAAAATTACGATCTATTTTTGTTAAAATTATGCCATTTTTCACACCCACTTCAAAGTCTTCACTTTGATTTCTTTTCATGACTATATGAATTAAAATAACTAAAAAATTTCTTCTGCATGTTACTAAGGATTGTATTCAAAATAATAAAATGTTTTTTTTTTAAATTTTGGCTATACTATTACCGGAGATATTGATGACATAGAGAATAAAGTCGAGGCAAAATCCCCAAAATTTTAAAATTTAAAGCCAAATATCTTTAAAATATTAAAGGTATCTGAATAACATAAATGGTTGTTCTTTTGTCTGCTTATAAACTTTGCACCAAACTTAAATTAAGTAAAATCGGATCATATTTGTAAAAGTTATGAAGCCGACAAAATTTTACATGGCCTAGGTAGTTAACTTTGACACCCTGTAGCTCGTGTACTATGTATATGTATTTATAAATATTATATATAGTATATATAAAATTCTTTTTTCTAAAAAGTTGTTGTATGTGAAGTTGCCAACAGCTTTTGCCTTACGGACTTTTATCTAAATCGCATACTTAACAAAATAAACAGCAATATCGAAAAAGCCAATAATTATTAATATTTAAAAAAGCCCATAATTTTAAAATTTTCGTTCGATAAGCTTTTTCGTTCCCTAGAACTTTAAATTGCTTTCTCAGTTATTACCGTTAGCTCAAAATTGAAGGCACTTGCACAACATATACTCTCATATCTGCAGAAGCTTTTGCCCAATTCAGTAAAAAAGCAACCGAAAAAAAATCGAGAACAAAATTATCTTTGAGCCAAGCAAACATTATTTTAAAATCGTTTCATTAGTATCAAAGATAACGCATAATTTTGAGCCTAAAAATTAAAAATTTAAGATAGTTTTGTTGTGGAGTTTTATTTTTTCCTTTTTACTGAATATGGCGAATGCTTCAAGTGCCTTCAATTTTGATACAACGGAATATCTCGAAGACTAGAACTGATAATAAATGGAGTGCAGACTAACATTTAGCGGCGGGAATAACTAAAGAAACAGCTTTTAGTTTTAGGGAACAAAAAATTTTACTGAAATTTGTAAATTTGTTTAATCATTTTGAGGCTTTAGTTGTTACGGTGGTACTGCTGTTTATTTTGTAAAATATAGATAAAAGTTAAATTAGATAAAAGTCAGTAAGGCAAAAGCTGTAGTACCCGTACATACATGAGTAAAACATAAGTTTATTGTCATCCAAAGAACATCCTTACAATCCAAAAAGAAAATATATCCCATTATTAGTTTATATATTTTAAGTTTTCGGTAATCTTTTGTGTTAAATATGTCATCATTTTGTTACACAATATTCAGATCATTAGAAAGTAAAGCCAACTAAATGAAAATCATTCTTGCAAAACAACCAACTTTAAAACTTAAATAAGGGCAAACGATCGGAGATTAAAGCCCCTGCAAAAATATTAATTAAATGAACGAATGCAATATAACGCCATATCCAATATAATAGGCAGAGAGCTACGGAATTTTTGACTAACGGTCTAGATCCACAAGATGCAAAAAACTAATTTTAAAGCCTTTACGTGTAAGGTTGAATTTTTTTCTGGTTTTGCTCTGTAAATCTCAAATTTCATGGAGTTTTGATGGAGTTTTAGAGAAAAAACTTAATTTTGGTCCGCTGAACACGAAAATGATTTTTTTTATTACGTGAAACCGTTTTCGACATTCATATCCGCGAGAAATTAATTTTTTGTCATTTTGTTCAGTTATTGGCACAAACCTCGAGAACGGCTCATCTAAGTATTAAATATTTTACATTATTTTCAGCCTTATACGCAAACTGTTAGTCAAAGTCTCTCTCTAGCTCTTGGACTATAATAAGAATATTTCAAATTTGTTAAAAAAACTTAAAATTGAAATAAATTGATAACTTTTGCTTTTTTCTGAAGTCGGTTCAGCAACGTAGACATAAAAAGCTTTAATAATACAGAACAAAGGAAAAAAAAATACCCGTACCTAAAACAGAAATAGTTTATCATCATTACTCTCACATTATTACCAACAAATCTGGATGAATAAAAATTAAAAATCGCATAAACTAAAACAGAAATCACATTAGCATTAGAATTTAATTCTTATAATTCTTTCAGCTTAATTGCTCTAAAAATCTCCTTAAATTAATTAATCAAATATCATTTATTACAACTTTTATTTAGGTTATTTGAAAACACGTTCGAAACCTCAAGGAAGTTGTACGGGATTCTGGCGCAAAGAGAAAAGTTTTCGCTATTGGATCCGTAAGACGGTGAAGAAGCAATGGTTTTACTGGTTTGTAATTGTGCTGGTGTTTCTAAATACTGTGTGTGTGGCGGTGGAACATTACGGTCAACCCAAATACCTGTCAGATTTTTTATGTAAGTGTTTGGCCTTAAATAACAATTCCTATACTGTACGTTTTTTTGCAAAAAATTTTGATCGTTTGATTTCTAACTGCCAAACTAAAGCCGTGTAAGTGTTTTGCCAAAACTAATATTGACATAATTCAATTTTTTCTATTATTTTTACAGACTATGCTGAATATGTATTTTTGGGTCTTTTCATGTCTGAAATGTTTATTAAAATGTATGCAATGAGTCCAAGGATATATTTCGAATCATCGTTTAATCGTTTCGATTGTGTCGTCATTAGTGGTTCGATATTCGAAGTTATATGGTCTGAAGTTAAGGGTGGCTCATTCGGTTTATCCGTTTTGAGAGCTTTACGTTTGCTGCGTATATTTAAAGTGACCAAATATTGGTCATCATTGCGAAATCTTGTGATTTCGTTATTGAACTCGATGAGATCCATCATTTCATTGTTGTTCCTGCTCTTCTTGTTCATACTGATATTTGCCCTACTTGGCATGCAATTATTTGGTGGGCAATTTAATTTTAGTAGCGGTACCCCCGAAACAAATTTCAACACATTCCCAATAGCCTTATTGACTGTCTTTCAAATTCTAACCGGTGAAGATTGGAATGAAGTTATGTATCAGGGTATTATATCACAAGGTGGCGCTAAAAGAGGAATGATTTACTCTATGTAAGTTTTAATTTCGATTCAGTTTTCTTACTTTATTTTATTTTATTTTCTTTTTAAATTTCCTTTCTTATTATTTAACATTTATTTAAATATTATTTAAATAAAATTTTATTTTCGTTTGGAAAATTTCTTTGTAAAAATGTTTAATTCTTCAACACAAAAATTGGGATAATTATTGCTAAAGCTTTTTTAAATCCCCCTTCAGAAGTTTTGTTTTATAAACGTTTTAATAAATTCTAATTAGCTTAGATCGGTATGATGAGAATTTAAAAAATAATAATACGATTTTTGTAGTCTTATTCTGTTTTTCATTTGAATTTAGTTTTACGTTTCATTCAGTTTTATATATTTTTTATATGTTTTTCTATAATTTATTTAACTAAATGTGGTATCGCTTTTTTTAAACTAACAAAAAAAAACCCTTAAAACTTAAAAAATCTTTCACTAGGATGTTATTAGTTTAGTTTTTTTTTTAATATGAATCTTTCCTTCTTCAGATACCTTTGATGTACTATCATCATCTTAAAAATATTAAAAAAATAAGAATTTCTTACTTGTAGCTCAACTTTCCTCAAATTTTAGAGTTTTCAAACTATCATTATATTACTTATATATATTTTTAATATGTATAATTTAATTTTTAAACCCAAAGAAATCCGGAAATATCTCACTGGGCTAGTCAAAAAAGTTTTAGAACTCTCTTTCTAACTTAGTTTAACGTCGTTTTGTAGAAAGGCATCTACACAGGAGCAAGCATTTTGATTGAAAAAAACATAAACTTTTTTCAAAATCAGCTTAAATAGCAAATAATTTTTTAGTTAAATATTTTATGAAAGCTTTTTTATATGTAATTTGCTAGACGCTTGGCTAAGCAAGCTTTTAAAAGAAAATAAGAAATATTCAGATAAGCACTTTAAATGGACCGCTTGTTTTAAAATGCTTTAGCAACAAAATATTTCTGAGCCATACAACTATAATTTAGCACTGAAATCGCTTATTAATAAAGTTTATAATTATATATATATGTACATTCTGGATAATTGTAGGATGAGAACAAGTTTAACAATGCCAGCTTATAGACCTATGTTTTTAGTTATATATCGCACATGTATTTCATATTGGTCCCATAGATCACCAAAATCGTCCCTGTAATAGCTTAGATAATCACAAAATTCATTTTTCGATCAACTTTCCGACATCGATACCGATGTAGCGGGGATACTTTGCGTTTGCCCAAAGATCAGTATCGGGGATATTTTTATTGTCAGTACAACGATCTTTTTCAAATTTCGAAATATTATTAACGTATATGTTTAAATAAAACGCAAAAAGGACTATTTAACAAAAAATTCTAACCGGACTTTCAGTAAGGTCCCTATTATGGGCAATATTCCATCTTCGACTGTGATCGAAAAAGCTGATCGAACAAATTTTCGTTTGGTATTATGACGCACACTCGATGAAGAAGAGCGCTATTGTAAATATCACTCATTGTCATTGTTCTCAATAGTAAATTTCTATCAGCTATTACTAAAACTAAATACATTTTTTTTAAATTGAATTACATATAAATAAAAGCATAATAAACTTACAAATTATGAGTTTCTTCTATTACCTACTAAATAATATGATTTCATACATAAAAAAATTTTGAGATCAAATCAATTTGTGCAAATTGTAAATTTTCTTTCATCAATGAAACTTGCATATCTAGTTATTGTTTGGCACTTACGATATTATATCTGCACAAAATTTACTAAAATACTTTAAAATTACTTCTTTATCACCGAAATGCAAAAAACGATTGCAAACTAATTAAATTTTCAACAATTTCTCATATACACTACACCGTCGAAAGCAAAATTGTGTATGATTGAAAATTCGTTCCACAACGAAATTTTCGATAGTGCTGCTAGCTCATAATACGAATTTGAGACTCGATACTCGATGGTCGTCGATAGCCAGCGAAGATCGAACATCGAATGCAACTCATAATAAGGGCCTAACCCTGCAGATAACGTGATTATTCCATACACGCATATAAAGTATACTCCATAGAGAACTAGGACTAGTCATAGGTAATCCAAATGTGTGACAAAAACATGGTTGATTTAACATTATGATGTCCTAGGGCTGGACTTTATAGCCCAGCTTTGCACTACATCGGAGTAGTCTGAAAACTACTTTATGTAACTACTTGATGGAGTACCCAACTATTTATTTTTTGACGATTGCATATAAATTTGCAATCGTTAAAACACAAACACTTGTCGCTTAGCTACAAACTCTTGTTTGCAAATGACATGGTCCAAAATTATTTTATGAGTAAGTGGAGCAAAGTTATGCGAGGGTAAAAACAGCTCGAATGGATTCCTGTAAATACACACTGTGGCCTGGCGCACTACCGTGCACCTAGATAAAAAAAATTATTCTGAGAGCATCTGAGAGAGGATAAAATTTATTTGTGAATTATGGTCATTTTTGTTTTTACACTATTGTTGCGGTATACGATTATTGTGATTATAAAATTTCGAAAGCAAAGTCATAAGTTTATGTATACAGACAGTGTTGTGCCGGTATTGGATTACCGTGAACGCAGTATTGGGCGCCTAAGGTAATAATTTTTTTTACCTACAGTACTGTGTATTGGGGGGTCAAAAAATTTTTAACCGTGGGGTATTTTAAATTTACAGTGATGCTGTATGTATTTTTTGCGAAAAGTTGCAATTTCTACCTGAGTAGTCAGTCATATAAGTTTTTAAACCTTAAAGGTCGTCGTTTTGTATGAAAACACTACGCAGGTTATGTTGTTGACACTTACAGGATCATGTTCAAAATAAATAACACAATGAAAATCTAAAAAAAAAATTATTCTTTCTTTTCACCTCTTTTTCTGAAATATGTTCACTTTTTAATTAGATCAGATATCTTATGTGAAGTCTGTCTTCAAAAACTTTGAATCGGATTGCTATTGTTCTATCGAAATATACTTTCTAATGGAAAATTTTTTAGAATATACAGATAAATACCATTACCTTTAATCTCGGTTCTTGGTCTTCTGAAGTAATCGTGTAGTAACAGAATCTCAAGGAACCTTCTCTTTTGTTAATCGAGTCGCAAAAAGAGCCATTATAAGCCAGAAATATATAGAAAGTCGAAGATTCGCGCTATTAACCTAGTAATGTATTGCTAGCAAACACTGGCTTTAAACATAAAAACGGACCCAGTATTAAAATTATGTTTAAACTCAGCAAAGTATGCGCACATGCCAGCCAAAGTTTTAAGATATTGTTAATTTAGTTTAACTGCTAAAATGTTGTCCAAAGTAAATTCTATGGCAGCAATTTGATTAAATACATGTTAAAGAAAAAAGTATCGGAAGCAAAACTCGTTATAATAAAAATTTAATTTAACTAATGCTTAAGTGCTAACCATCATGAAAAATTATATTTACTATCGCCATAACCAAAATGTTTGCTCTTGTGTATTTTCCTTTAATATAAAAATATAAAAACCAAAACAAATTAAAAAATAGTAACAGCATTTCACCCCTTAATCCCTTCCATACCCTTGATTAAAGGATAATAAAGCACTATTTAATACTTTTTTATTTTTCGAAATAAAATTAGTGTCAAATAGAGTTTTCTAGCAAATTAAAAAAATATAATGTATAATTTGTAATCAAAAAACACACAAAAAAATCATTTAAAGCAAAATTAAATACAACAATAACAAGAAAGCATAACATAAAAACAAACGAAAAAAATGCTTCGAAGGGTACTGATTACTTGTTAAGTTGTCAAAAATATTTGTTGTAAATAAATCATCTAATTCAATTCAAACAAAATTCAATAAAATTGATAATGATGTTTAGAACGTCGAACCATTAATGTGTACAATCCATGTGCT
Organism: Panzeria rudis; assembly: GCA_956483635.1. Taxonomy (NCBI): domain Eukaryota; kingdom Metazoa; phylum Arthropoda; class Insecta; order Diptera; family Tachinidae; genus Panzeria; species Panzeria rudis. The sequence continues at coordinate 37,939,018 of OY101448.1, read as the reverse complement.
AAATCAATTGAAATAAGGATAAGTAAAGAAATATATAACAAACAACATATATAAAGTAAATTAAACATCATTTAAACTGCTTCCTGTTCAAAGCAATTATTAATCCTTATTACAACAATATTTAAAATAATTGATAAATATTTAATTTTTTAAAAGTTTGTTAAAATTTATTAACAATTTTTGAAATTAAATCTCTACAAAATACGATTTCTTCACTTGATTTTGTATTAGATAGAGAGAGCATGTTAATAAGTTAACAAACTTTTAAAATATCGCTCAAACGTTTTATCGTTTCTTCAGGTATTAAAAAAAGCTTGATTTTGAATTTAAATAAATAATTCCATTTTAACTTTTATCAACTTAAAAAAAAATTATTATTACAACAATTATAACTACATAACTTACAAGTTATATATTTTGTTCAAGTTTCTCGTTACAAAACATAAAAGTTTATTTTAATTTAGATAGCTTTTCGTTACTTTCGAATTAACTTTAAACTTATTCTAAACTAAACATAAACATTGAGTAAACTTTCATTATAAAACATAAAACTTAGCCCTACATAACAAAAGCTTATTGTTACAATACATACTCTTGTTAATAATACTTCAACTAAAAATATCGTAGTTGTTCTTCTGAAAATATTTAAATTTAATTAATAGTTAAACAAGCAATATTTCGAAAAGTAGCGTTGCCATTATGTGTTTTTTTTATTATTGAAAATTAGTTTTTTTTTTGTTTTTTTTTTGTTTTAATTTAAATTTTACCATCTTAGTTGGCAATATTAAAATATTTTGCTTTTTAGAATATTTACTTATTTTTTAGTTGCATGTTAAAAACATTTTGGTTCTAGTTCTAACTAAATTTTATGCGGATCTTTCAAAAGTTAACTTAAATTTAAAAATTGAAGGCATTAAACTTTAAGAAATATCTTGAGTTGACTAACAACTTTCAAAAATAAATCTTTTAATAAAATTACAACATTTTTGCATGTTTAAAATTTTAAAGCACTTTAATCACAAAGTTCTTTTAAGTTTGCTACACATAAAGCTTATAGCTAATAATAGTTTGCTAACGAATTTTATATGCGCATCTATTAAAAATAAGCTTATTTAATAAAAAAATGAACATAACATTAAGTGCCTTCAAATAATATTGTATATTTAATGCGGCTAATACCCTACACCATTTCAAAGCTCTTAAATTTTGTGCCATTCTATATTCCGCTGGAATATATCTGTAGGTGGGACCTAAACAACACCAAGTCACAATTTTTTTCAAAATAAGTTTTTTATACTGTAGGAATCATCGTTATTTCCTCTTATCAATGGCTAAATTCCAGCAAGTTCTATGTTTCAAAGTATGTAGTACTGCTCAAAACCATCTGATATTTAAAGAACACCAAGTCCTTCTTAATAAGTAACGGTAATACTCTATAACGGAATTTTATTAAGAATAACTCCTCTATAACAAATAATATTAGACTTATAGGAAATATTTCGGATAAGTCAAATTGTTAATACTACGGACATAGAATCTTTTGTGATTTTCAACCAGTTTTTGCGGTCTCCAGTAAAACTTCCAAAACAGTCAAACCAGAAAAAAATATTCTTAAAAAAAAAGAACGCACGGTATCATGGGAAACCGTGTATGAACGTAATTCCTTACGTTTCACTTACTTTAGAAATTGTATTTTCACTATCTCTGAACGGTGGGAATTATTTATATCGAGATGATAAATTCTCTTTCAACCGTGGCAAGTAAAGGAGTTTCTTTCTTTTCGGAAAAATATAATTCTATTTGTACAATTCAGGTAAGTATGTATGTCTGTTTTAAAAAAGAGGGAGTGTGGTAGATTCAATAATGTTAATATCAAAGAGCATAAAATTTTCTCCTGCGTACCCTTTTGGTCCTATTTTAAGTAATTATAGACTATTTCTTCTTTTAGACTCCGATCTATCTATGTTTTGAATTTCATCAAAATCAGTTAGATAGTTTAGAAGAGGTAGAAATTGCCGCCTACCATTCCTCGTGCTTCTTTTTTTTTTTTAAATGTATAGCATATGTGCTTTTCTAGATTTTAATCTATCTCTGTTTTGAATTTCATCAAAATCAGATAGATAGTTTCAAAGAGGAAGAAATTTCTCCCTAACAACCGTCCTGGTCCTATTTTTTAAAAAGTTTTAGCCTATGTGCCTTTCTAGACTCAGATCTATCTATGCTTTGAATTGTATCAAAATCAGATAAATAGTTTCAAAGAGGAAGAATTTGCCTCTACCTCCCCTCGGGGTCCTATTTTTGAAAAAAATTTATAGCCTTCTTATCTTAAATTACGAGAATTAACCGCTGTGCAGTGGCTTAGATGGTAGTATGGAAACACAAAAAAGGCTTCTTACAATAAGTCAGTAATAACCCAGTAAAAAAAAACATGTTTTTTGAAGCGCAAAGGAAAAATTTTGAAATAATGCGCACAATAATACGTTTTAAGCGGAAAAAGTAATAATGTGCACAGTATGAACATTGCCAAGTTGAAAGATCAAACTCTATAAATTCTCACATAAGGAGTATATTTTAAAGTCTATTAAATTCGAATACTAACCAAAATTTTGTAACTTTAAAATTGGACCATGTAATGTAAGCTTTTAAACACTTTAGGTGTTTCTTCAAACATTATTGCTAATTTTTTTAAGAATTACTGCTGACATTTCTGGGCTAGTCTCCCAATATTTTATACCATCTTCAATAAAAGCCAACTCTTGAAGCGGTGCGCCTATGGTATTGGTACATTTGAAGCAGACTTTAATATAAAGTTTCACTATAAAAATGCAAATATCACATAATCCACTTGATTCATTTTTCGTAAGTGAGAATTGGTTACGGAACAGAAAGATTTACAAAGAATATATAGCTTTTGATAACCAGCGTGCATGACTAGTTGGATTAGGCGTTCGAAAGTCATACCGCTATGAACCAAGAAAGATTAATACCAATTGAAACAATCAGAACAAAGCTTTATGCAATTTTCATAATCAGTTGGACTTATATATGAGCAAGCATTTGCGTCTTTATTGCAATTTCTAAATAATTCTTTATTAAAATTTGGCCATAATTTGGCAAATCTTGCATATATTGTAACTTCTGGTGCAGAGGTGGAATATATCTTTGTTTCAAAAACATTGCACAATATTATTTCATATACACAGTGGCGGCAAGTTGGATTGATTAAACTACGTCCAATCTTTTTTTTCAAGAGGACTGTGGCGCCTGTATTGATACCACTATTTGTAGATGTTGTACCATATGACAAGCCGTTTAGTTGGTCAATAATATTCCATTTAATTAGTCTTTTAGAAACTGCATCCGCAATTTTGCGCTAGCTAAATAATATACTTTCGATACGCGATAAAATTCGATCTGTCCTGTAGCTTACTAAAACTGCAATGCTTTAAAATTTTGTGGATCCGATGAAATCCTTCCAGAACTTCCCATCAAAATGAGCTGCCACCTAACCAATTTTACTAACCTCTAACTGATAAAAAGATTGTTACGGAGCGTAATACTGCATATTGTTAAAAAAACCAGCTGCAATTTCTTTATTCTTTTATACGGTCTTCTTGGCGCAAACGATGAATAGTTGAACGATTGATAACAAGTTCCTCTACACAATGTCCTAATGCTTCAGCTACTGCTATGATCATTTGAATGAAGTCTACTCACTTATATTTAAAATTTGATAAGTGAGTATGAATAGTGAAAAAACGATGCATTGCTGATCTTTGTTACACAAACGGTAAAGTACAAGTGGTGTGGGGTATTAATATTAATGTGTGGCTACTGCAACTAATAACAGCATGCTTTTCTAAATGCTTACGTCAAATAAAAACTGCTGCGACCGTTAAATGGCTGATAGTTTTTAATAAAAAATTAAAGACAAAATTTATTGGAAAACAGTGTAAGTTTTTTTTGTCAATGAAAATTTATTTACTGTTTCTTTAAGGTTTTCAAATTTACATTAAAAGAAAGTTTTAAGCAAGATCAGAAAACTAAGTTAGTACTAATTGAGGTGCTTCATTGATTTTTACTACATAGAATACAGAAAGATCAAAATTGAAAAAGAAAAATTTTAAATAATAAAAAAACTGCCTTTAAAAAAATATATGAGGGGCTTAAAAGCAAAGGGGTAAAAGTGAAAAAAATAAAACTCTGATTAGTTAAGCTCCAAAGTTTTTTGTTCCAATGCATTTCATACATAATATTTTTGATTTCTAATACATACCGTCTTTTGAGGTCATCGTACAGGTACGAATTTTTGTAGAGTGATAGATATTGGTATTAAGTTTTGACACTTGTACTCCTTTGCTTTCCAACCCCTCACATATAAAAACTTTAAAACAATATTTTTCCTTATTTAAGTAATTTAATCAACTTGAGTCTATTTATTTTTCTTACCACCTCAATACTAGTAGGAAACCTTTGCTTGTTTTTATGAAGGCAAAACAAAAATTAATATTAATTTGAAACATTCTCCAGATCCCAGTCAAATAAGGTATAATAAGGCCAATGGAAGGAAATAATTCCCGGAGTTTTCAAAGTTGATGCAATTAGTGCTTGATAAATACATTTCAAGAAACTAAAGAGTTCCAGTGTGTGGCAGGTGAGCTAGTGGTAGGAGGGCCCCCTTAAGCTGACTTTTTGAGTTTTTTGCTTATAGGTCAGGAACTAAAATTTTGGGCAAAAATTTCTTCATAAAAACGTTAAAGCTAACAAAGTTTCCTACAAAAATGTCTCAAGTCAATTTGTACTTAAGACCAACTTTTTTGGAGTTATAAGGCAAGAAAGAGAGAAGAAAATTTAAAAAATTTCTTTAAAATCATCCACAACACTTCTGGACATATTTAAATTTTTGGAAAGCTAAAATTTTCCAAAGTATTTTTTTATGGTAATTAGGATGTGAAAAAATAATGAAAAAGTTTAATTTTAACTGTACATTTGTGTTTTCCGATATCTTTTCTAATCAGAATGTTGTATTGTCATGTAAACTTAAAGCGTATCCAAAGTTTCATAAGATTCGGCAAAATGGAAATAGCAGAAAAAGCTGTCGCAAGATTTAACATTAACAAACAAAATAAAAAACAAAATAACAAGTTAAATTGGTTTAAGAAAAATTTTTGCTTTTAAAATTTCTGAACTTTGAAAAACGTTAATTTGACTTTAACAATTTGAAACTTGCTATGTAATTATTTAATAAGATAAAAATCAGCCAATTCTCGGTCTAAAGTTTGAATAAAAAGTTTAGCACACAGCTAGATTTGCACAAATAAATATTCATACTAAACAAAATATTAAGTTTAATTATGTAATGGCATGTTCTAAGCGAGATGCATGAACTAAAATTTCGGTTTTGATCATAATGAAATATAAATTAAAAAATAATATAAAAATTTACAAATAAATAAAAGTGGGCAGCAATCTTAAATAAAACATTTTTATAATCTTTTCTAGGAATGAAAAATTTAACTTACAATTTTAAGACTTAATTAAAATTTCAAAGTTAAATTTGCCAAGTTAAAAATAGAAACATCAAAAGAAAAAGATTATAAAAATGTTGCAAAATAATTTCATGTAAATACTTCGCTATTGTCAGCAATTTGAGAAAAAGCTTGTGCAAAGCTTTAAAATAACAAACAAATTGTTTTCTTTTTAATGAAATTAGGTGATGGATTTAAATCGAGTTCTAGCGAAAGATCAAATTTATTTTATCAATATTTTTTTCTTAATATTTTCTAACTAATACTTATATGTAATTTTTCCAGCTTGGTTTTATATAAAACGGATAATTTGAAAAGTATACAGCTAAAACCTTTATAGCTCTCTAACTCCTGCAGTCACTCTGTCCTTCAAATAATCGCCTTAAAATTTTGTATATAAATTGTAAACTTTATCAATTTTCCTTAACGTCTATACATATTAAATATATGTTAATTGTAATGTTCCTTCATATTAAAAATATTATTATTATACAAATTTTTAAATATTATTATATCTTTATTTAGCTTTCTATTAACTAACTTAACAATTTCTTTTGATGTTTTACAAAAATACGTCGAATTAACTGGTGCTTTTCTTCTCACTTGGCAAGACTAACGTTATTGAGCAACAGAGAATAATAATAAATTTTGTTTGATTTTCAAAACAAAGTTTAAAAAAAACTTTTTGATGTCTTCAATTAAGAAATTTAAGAATATCTATATTATTTATATTCTTCACTTTAATAAATATAGATTTTCTTAATATATCTTAAAATCAAAATAAAAAAAATCATATTTATTACTATTTTTTATTTCACTCAAAACTCTTCATCTATATTGCTTTCCTCACATTAAAATTTTAGTTTATCAGTTCAGTTTAATTTCTAAGCAAATATAAAGAACTTTATGTAAAACTATTTGTATTTAGCCTTAGCTTAAATTAGCCTAAGCAGTTTTTTTCTTTTTATATAAACTTAAAACAAATTTACTATCCCCTATTTTTTGAACTCTAACTTTATTTTTAATCGATTGAAAAAATGTGTTTAACAAATATTTCTGATCTCCAAAAAAAGAAATTTTAATCCTTATACCAAAACATTATATGTTTCTCTCTCTTTCTCCACCATTGATTTTTTCTCTTTCAACAAACACAACAAACACACTATCTAACTCCCTGACTTTCTCTTCACAAAAAAATAAAAACTAATAAAATTAAAAACCAAAAAATATTTGATCCATCCATCAACGGCATAAAAACGATACCTTAACGATTTATATCTTCTTCTGCATGACATAATAATAATCAACAACAACAACAACAACTACGACAACTCAACAATGACCAACAATCGATTCTGTAACGAGCAGTTACTTTATCGTTTTGGTACTCTTCGGTAATTATACTTTGCTAAACGTGTTCTTGGCTATCGCCGTCGATAATCTGGCAAACGCTCAAGAATTAACTGCTGCCGAAGAGGAACAAGTCGAGGAAGATAAAGAGAAACAATTACAAGAGCTAGAAAAAGAAATGGAAGCGCTACAAGGTGATGGTGTCCATGTTGAAAATGGTGGTGAGGGCTCGAATGCAACCGCCAAAAAAAGCAAAAAGAAAGAGGAAGAAAAGAAAGAAGAAGAGGAAGAAGTTACGGAGGGTCCAAAACCAATGTTGCCATACTCATCAATGTTTATATTGTCACCAACAAATCCGTAAATACTCTTTTTTCTAATTAGACATTTATTAGTTGTCTCTTTTGTTTTCTTTTTTGTAAACAAACTAACGAGCATAATTAAAAAAAAGCAGACCAATTATTTCTGAATCCCATATGTATGATTCATGTTAAGGATTTAACTGTAAACATACATAATAGGTTTTTTAATAGTTGATAGGGAAAAAAGGATCTGGTTATTTATGATTTGCTTAAAATTAAAAAAAAAATGTCAGTATTATCAGGAAACCTAAATTCATAAAATGGCCTGTGAGACGAAAACTAAAGAAAAGAATCGGTACTGAATTCATACACTTTTTCGATTTCGATCGTAAATATAATTTTTCTCTTCCAAAACCTTTTCATTTCCCGGTAAATCGGGAATTGTTTTGAAATTTCCCTGAGTACCGGAAATTCCCGCTCACAACAAAGCAGAAATTATATTTGCATTGAAGTTGATGTTGACTTCGAGAGTTTCGTTAAGCTCCCTTAACACCATGACAGTAACTGTCGTGAGAGTACTGCCATGGCAATTCATTTCTCTGAGAAATTGTTTTTGTTGTTGTTACTACACTATCAAGCCCAATTTGATATTGGGACTTTGCTGTCGTAACAGCAACTGCGTGATTACTGTCATGGAGTGAATGGGGCTTAATATTATATTTTGTATCATAACAAATAACCCCAAAATTTTGTCTTGTAAAATATCAGTGATTAACGTTTTCACTTTCCTATTTTTATATAAATTTTCATAAATTGTCCAAGAATTTCGGAATAAATTTCAAATTTTATTAACCCTTCCGTAACATTCTTGGTTCAATTGTACCAATACGGATTTTAAAAAAGATTTTTTTATATTACTTATGCATCTACAGAGCTGAAACTTTATGAATGCCTCAATTATATATCTGAGAATAAAATTATAGTATTTGTACTGAATTGACATGTCCGGTACATCGATGGCGAGTGGCAAACGTACATCTATCCTTCACTGCCATCCTTGGCACAATTGTACCAAACACATTGGTGTTGTATGCAGTGTGTAACTTCCGATAAAAATTTCTTAAAACATGTCACACGTGCTTGAAATGCAGTGATCAACATAGCATCATCTAACATACATACATGTAAAATTGCGAATAAAGTTTGTGATGCAAAGCATATAAAATCTTAACATCTCTTTTATTTTCAACGTAATAGACCATAGTTTCAATATAAAATACATATTGGTACAGCTGTACCAAGGATATGAGTGAAAGGGTTGTAACCCGGCAAAAATAAATTTGGTACAAGGAATCAGGTAGATTAATTAGAAGTGCTTCGGAGATGCGGAAAAGCACACCCTCCCCTCTGCCTTATGAGGATGCAATAACGTAACCCAGTGAAGATTTAATCTGTAGAGCTGGATTTAATCTGCAGATCTATAGCACAATAGATCCACTTAGTGTCGCCGTACCGGTCTTTGGACCAGATCGTTCCCTTATTCTATATATCTATTTACTTACTTAATTTAAGTGCATATGTATTTAAATAAATAAAAACAGTCAGGGAAGTGCATTTTAATCGATTTGGCTGAGGCAGGTCGAAGGTTTTTTCAGCTTTCAATTTTGCTGAGATTCGCATTCATTTGATGGTTAGAAAATTCGCTATTTTTATTGTTTTGATCAATTGAGTTTTTTTGTTTCCCTTCATTTTTGTAATTAAGAATTGTAGTCAAAAATAATATATTGAAAGATATTTTTGGATTATTTCAATTGGTCTACAAAATGATCAAAGTCAAAATTTTTAAAAGAGTTTGAAATATATGAAAATTTTTCCAAAAATAAAATTTATGTATTCAACATATTTTTTAAATATTCGAAACGAACAGATGAGCATTCGTCGAAAGTAGTGCATTGTCATATTGAGTTTTTCAAAATTTATTTACAAATTATTATAATTATAATTGAGTTGCTATCTTAGCAAAAATAATGTTAGCAAAAGTAATCAGTAAAAATAAACTCAGGTGTTCTAGAAGTGCTTTACAGAAACACATCCATACAAACTTAATCATCTCTCACTTACAAGAATGCAATGTTGTATTGCTAATTTGAAATTATCCTTAGAGAATTTTAGCAAGACCTTTACTGAAAATATTAGCGAAGTGCGAAATAAAATCAAGTTCAAAAACATAAATTTCAAAATTAAAAGCCATATATTCTTTTAAATATCAAAGAACTCTTTATGTTTCTTCCTTATTTACTCATAAGCTTTGCAAGAAATTTAAATCGATTAAAATCGGTTTATAGTTACTTAAGTTACGACACGTACAACATTTTTAATACTCTGTAGCTCATCATATATTTCAATAGGTGATTAGGTCTTTCTCTATAGCTTTCTCATCCATCGTTCTGTAATCGGACTAGTTGTTTAAAAGATACTTAAATATTACTATCAAAATTGCTATCATATTCACTGGATGTTGATTAGTATTGACATCACTGTATACATTTTCCATACGTTTTCTGTAAGCAAAGAAGAAAATATATAAATAAAGATTTTTTACTAACGGATATAGGAGAGGGCAACAGGTGCGTTCTGCTAGGCATTTAGCCTGTATTAATTCTTCACAACTGATTTGTGTTATATAGAGGCTCGAAATAATAAAATCAAGCTTTTTTAAATTGATAGAAGGTTCTCGTTTAATAAATGATTTTCTGCTTAAAAACAATTAAAGCATTCGTAATGCCAGATCCTTCAAATCCTGAATGCATAACTATTTTAAGTCTCAAAATAAATAATTACTTACTTCTTTATAAACTTTTTAAGTTAGTTAATAAGCTTTGTTTAAAACATTTTAGTGATCAAGGTAATCGTAACAAATGATTAATGTAAACTTTTTTCTCTTTTACATTTTCCTTTTTTAATTTTTACGATAAATATTTATTTTATTTGCTTTTTAATGATTACTTTCATTATAATTTCGTAAAATAATATTTATAAATCAAACGCTCCATAATGCTTGCATGATGCACTAAAACACCACCAACAACACCAATCACAACAATCAAAATCAATATCATTATTGCTAAAATCAAATCGAAACGAAAATAAAAATCATCATCAAAATCACAAACATTTCGAAAACAAATAATAAAACAACCAAACAACTATACAACAACAAACATCCATCAACTTGAAACAAAAACTCACAAAATTCAAAACTAATGCGCCGCGCCTTAAAAAAAATAATTGGGTTGAAAACTAAAAAAAATTTTGCGAAATTGGATATTGAATGAAAACAAAAAACAAACAATTATTGGATATAATACTCAGCATACGACGTGGCGCCCATTGGGTTGTTAATTTACGTTACTTTGATTTTTTCATTATGGTCGTCATCTCATTGTCATCGATAGCGTTAGCGGCCGAAGATCCCGTTCGTGAGAATTCAGCACGAAATAAAATTTTAAATTATTTCGATTATGCATTTACCGGCGTATTCACAATAGAAATGTTACTGAAAATTGTAGATTTAGGTGTTATATTACATCCTGGCAGCTATTTAAGAGAATTCTGGAATATTATGGATGCTGTGGTCGTTATATGCGCTGCTGTTAGTTTTGGTTTCGATATGAGCGGTAGCAGTGCTGGACAAAATTTATCAACAATCAAATCGTTGCGTGTCCTACGTGTCCTGCGACCATTAAAAACAATCAAACGTGTACCCAAATTGAAAGCCGTCTTCGATTGTGTAGTAAATTCATTGAAAAATGTTGTTAACATTCTAATCGTGTACATATTATTTCAATTTATATTTTCTGTAATTGGTGTACAATTATTCAATGGGAAATTTTTTTATTGTACGGACGAAAGTAAACATACTGCCGAAGAGTGCCAGTAAGTAAAAAAAAAATAATTATAATTCAAATTTAATTTTAATTTTTAATTAAAAATTTAAGTTTTATTCTAAATTTGTTTATCCTTTCATTAAATTCTATTTAAAGATTTTTTTGTTCAGTATTTCAAAATTTATTTTAAATTAAAATTCATTAGTTTATATTTTGTCTTTTAGGTAAAACTAAAATTTTATTATTTTTAAATCATATAACATAGAGTGCTAGTAACTAACAAATTTAACATGTGTCTTAGTTTTGTTTTCAAAGTTTCATTTTTTCAATTTCAAAGCGTTTCTACAACAGCTAGATTTTCTATGTAACTTTCGTTAATGTTTGTTTTTCAAATACAGATGTAAAAATTTTCACAATTAAAAGTAGTTTATTAAAATAACAGCCAAATGAAGCACACTATTACACTCAGTTTTCTTCTAATTTCTTCTTAAGCTCATAATATAAAATATAAAGTTTTACGCAACGTACTAGATTCGCGAATATCTTTTGTCTCGAGCCTAGTCCATATTTTTCACAATAAATTAACAAACAAATAAAAACAACTTCTGCTACAACAACTAACTTCTTGAAAATATGGTCTTTTATACATACTTCTAAAATTTTCTTTTAGTACGCTCTTTTCCTGTTTCCCTTTTATTTATGTGTTTCCGTTTCCCGTTTCAACTTTGTTGGCTAACTATAGTTTTGGTCAACTAGCAAATATATATCATTTCGTTTTTAAATGTTAAATGTTAATTTTTCATTTATTTATTTCTTCCACTACTTAGATGTTCTTAATTTTTTTAATGTAAATACATTTAGTGTATTTGGTTTAATTTGTAATTTTTGCTAAATAGCAGCAAACAGTTATAAACTTAATGATGACATTTAAAACTATAGAGTATATTTTCTATGAAAATTAAGTAAATTAAACATTATTTTTCAGCTAAAAAAAGGTTTGTTATACTAAGAGACTATAGCTTTCAATATAAAAATATTAAAGTGAACGTTGAAAGTTTTCTTTTTGAGCTACCAAGGGAATAAAGCTTTCCCTTGTATTAATAAAAAAACTGCAAGAATCGATTATTGATAACTGTGAATTCGATTCTTATAGATGCCGATATCACTCTGAGCTTATCCTGGTCGAGCATGAAAACCTTTATTATTTTCTCTGAGCTAAACGTTTCGCTTGCCCTAGTGATCGCTACATATGAATATCAGGCGAGAGAAACTATTAAGCAGTGCTCTCTCTCTCTCTCTCTCTCTCTCTGATAGGTTCTATCTTCCCTTTCTACCCAAAGACAGCATAAGCAAATACTGCTTCCTATAATTGAGATAAGATACCAGCAGATCATTCTCACTTTAAGCCACCTTATGTTACATTTAATCTTTTGGCAGCTATGAGGACGCTTGTTAGCTTTAATGGTAGAATAAGAAACATGTCGATTTCAAGATGATGACTTGTCACATATAACGCCTACACTTAGGGCCTCTTTTTGTAAATTGCAATGTTTCTAAACGTTACAAATTTGTAAGAAAAATTCTGATTAACACTTATGCGTATTTTCTTTGAACTGAATATATTCAAGCTGAAAGTTATTATTTCTGCTTAAGTTCAATATTTAATGAACTTTGAGGAAAAATTTTGATTTCATTATTATTCATACAAATTTGTAGTGTTTTGAGATGGTATTTTTTACATAAGGGTTCTCTTTATATATTTCTTCCTGATATATTTCTTCCGACATAATTCCATCTTCTATTCAACTGCAGAAATCAATAATGACGAGATCTTTATCAAATTCAACAGAAGAAGCACCAACTTCTTGGTAATAACTGATTGCTTTCACCTTAATTGATGTCCTGCATAAACATGGTCCAACACCTACAAAATCCAGTTTATAACTATTTTCAGTACTGCTTTCCTAATCAACTTCATTCGCAGTATGTACTTACTGTCGTCAAACTATGGAAAATCTTTGTAACTAGTAGAATAACTGGTACAGCTGTATAGGTTTCATACACCCACAACATAATTACAGTAACGCAATGTACTTTATTCAAAAAATATTCCGTGCAGTAATTTTTAAATTAAGAAACATTTAAAATTCTAAGCAATCTTATTTTAACTGATTCTAACACTCATAAAAAACTATGTACACATGAATACGGATGTTTGGTTGGTTTCAATATTGTCCGTTGTTTACCAAAAAAGTACATTCAAAATATTCTGTACGCAAAATAAGCTCAAATTTTAATTTAAAATAAATAAATTTTCATTTGAAATCGATAGAGTAGTGGGTACTGTGCTAGACTATTACCCAGGAAGTCACATGTTCAATGCTTGCCAAAACCATGTGTGTGTGCTTTTTATATATAATGATAAATGAATAAAAATGGCACAAATACATGCATACCTGCAGAAGATATAATATTTTTTAGAAGCAAAAGAGTTTAAGAGTAAGTTTGTGTTAACTTTGTGCTGCTAGTTTGTATACTATGCTTTAGCCGAGTTCCTGTGTGTGTTGGATTTCAAACCTGAAGGAACTTTGTGCGACTCCCAGTAGAAATTAAAATAACAAGCAGCGAGTAAAAACATAAAACTAGTAAAATAATAATTAAAGATAGAAAATAATAAGCCTTAAATATGACGTTAGTTAATTTAAAAATAAAGCAAAAATCATTTGTTTTTACGAAACTTGGAAACAGTAAAAATAGCAGAAACAAAGGAAAAATCCTTTATTTTTACGGAAGTTGCAATTAGATTTTGTGACTGTAAAATTGATCCGAACATAGAAAGGGCTTTAAATATTTACGGCTTGAAGTCATTTTGAGTAATTTTAACATTTAAAATTTAATATACTTTTTGCTAAATTTAAATTAAAAATAAGTAGACCGTTTTCTTATGAAATTTTCATCTGTTTTATATATATATATATATATATATATATATATATATATATATATATATATATATATATATATATATATATATATATATATATATATATATATATATATATATATATATATATATATATATATATATATTAAAATATCAGAATATTTTATGTGCAGAATATTTTGAGAGAAGAACGTTGGATTTCCCTAAAATATCTATTTACAATCTGTTCTTCAGACTCTATATTTGCCTTCAGCATTAAGATCTACTATGCAGTGTGCCTTTTTGACCCCCTTTATTCTTCAATGATAATTGGCACAGTCAACCATTAGGTCGATCTACAACTCAGACATGCGCTATAACCAGTATTTACTTTAGATTTCAGACTATACAATTTTTCTTTTCTTCCGGTGCTGTGACCTCGATATTTTATTACCTCTAGTGAACTTCGCTGTCAATCCCGAGCTCCACATTTAAAAGTATATCCATTATTATGGGACCATACTATGAACTTTACGTTCATAAAAATCGGCCAGCTGACAGCCTCTAAGTCATACCATTCATGATTGCGGGTTATTAATATCAAGAAGAATGTGCCAGTTTCTCCTAGAATTGTAGAGTCCAGACACCATTTTTTACGACTCTTTGGCAATGCTCTGTTCTTAATCTAGCCAGCAGTTTTTGTATTTAACAAACTTATTTTCTCCGCTCTTTGTTTGGTATTTCTTAAGCGAAATTCATTAGATTCAAAATTATTTTTTCTTGGTTCTAAAATTATTCATTTAAGGAAGTTTTCGGTACTAACTAAATAAAAACGGAGCACATTTCAGTTTGAGTTTCTAAACGTACGTCAGAGAATAGTCTATATCAAAAAAAAATGTTGGTGGTCTGAGATACAGAGATCAGTAGCGATGCCCAGTGCAGCTGAATCCCAATATTTTGGAAATTAATTAGCCATTTTAAAATTGGTTTACCAATTCGAAGTAAAGTAATCCTTGTACTAAGTGCCACTAGGAAAGTTCTGATTTTCCTATAAGACAGCGATAGAGAGTGAGTAAGATAAAAACCAATAAAATATATTTCTCTTCCAGCTCTCCTTTACAAAATTTTGCAATGGTGTAGATTTGCATAGACTACTTGCAGGTTTTCTTGCCACAAGTTTTGATTTTGTATTAAGATAGAAATTGTGTCTAGAGCAAACTCTGTCTTACTAAATAAACCTTTTTCCGTTTAATTTACAAAATTTCAAAATATATACTCATATATTATTCGAATAATTTTGATATAGGTACACAGCTGGTTTGCTCTGATATCAAACTAACAGTAAAAATTATTATATGCTTCGTGTTTCATCATATAGTTTCATTTGCTAAATATCACAAATTATTCTAAAAATATTTAAGGTTTTACAATGTCATCATTAAGGTGAGTAATCTTTTAGCAATTTAAGATTATTAAAATCTTTCAAATAACGATGGAATTAAATTAGTTAGTCAAATTAGATAGTGAAATGGAAGACTACAAATTATTAAGTTAAATAAATAATTATGTGCAAAAAAGGAAAAAGTGCTTAAGCCGACTTAAGTTAATTTTTTTACACTGTTTTATTCCTTAAATATTAACCCATTCAGTTGAAGGTTGTAGTGGTTACAACCATACCTAAAGCAGGAATAAATAAGTCATATAAGCCAATAAAGCTCTTAGCTGTAGCGTAGAAACTACTTTGCATAAGTCGACTTAAGTAGTTCTTCATTTTCAAATTATTTGTTTAGTTGTTAGTTTATTCGTGCAAACATTTTACACCGAAATAAGCCTAAGGAGTTTACAGCAAGTTGTCAATGGTTTTAAGATGATTTTTGCTGTACAGCATTCTGTCCTAACATTACCGTATTGACAATATTGCAGCAGTCCTCAACATTATATTTTTCCTATGATGTTTAAGAATCAGCAGTTTCACCTAACAACGAGTATATGGTTGGCTCAATCTAATTTTTATTTAATACAATATCATTAAACGAACAAAATTTTAAGAAAATATATATTTGTATCATTTTTACCCAACGAATGCAATAGAGTTGAATGCGTTTGCGCAGACCACGAGTTTTTATATGCATTATTATACTTTAAATAAATATAAGTTAAGAAACTATTTTTAAAATTTAAAACTTTTTAATTTATAGTCTTTCATCACAAATAAAAGTAATAATTTTAGAAATTTCCATCTTGTTTATATATTGAAATGTATCTGTCCATATGTGTACATAGGAACACTACAAATCAGATTTGAAAAATTCTGTTAGTTTCTGTGAAAAGAGCGCAATTGTAATCCCTTTGAATAAAAAAAAGTTCAAGATATTACTATTCTAAAACAAAAAGGCAATGGCCATCGATGACGCCAAGTACATTTAAAGTTTAAGAAAATAAACGAATAGCAGCTAGTTACACTTATCTAAAAGTTCATATTATAAAAAAAAGAATTTTAATTAATTACTTGTAATTGCACTGAAAGTCTGTACATAATACCGAAACAATTTAAACGTGTCCAAAACAAAAAGAACACTGAAACTTGCACACATTCAAACCAAACAACACAAGAAACAAGAATTACAAACAAAAACTCAAACATATTATAATTGAGGCCCGCCTACAATCATTTTTAACGTGCAATAAAAAGTTCTAAATTTCCCATAAAAAAAAAGAAACTAAAATCAATAGATTTTTTTTTTAAGTTTTGCAGACAGTTTTTTTATTTTATTAACAAAAAAAAAGCGTGCACAGATTTTACAGAATGTAAGAGTAGCATTTTAAAGTTTCCCCGCTTGTTTATTTGCCTGATTACTGCTACATAACCCAGTAAACAAAATCGTGCAAGCAAACAATGCTGAAAATGAAAAACTAAAATAAATCTAAAATAATACTAAAACAAGAATATTTAAAATCCGAATATGATTTAAAAAATATTCAGCTAATCAGGATTTTAATTTGAGAATTTTGCTTTTTTTGAATTTTGAGTAGTAAAAGGACTTGAATTAATTGTAACTGTTAAGCATCCATATATAGCGAACTTATGTTTCGATTATTTTTTATTAATTGGGTATTTTATTTTTTGTTAAAATACCAAAGAGTCCATACTACTGCCAGAAGATTTCTTAATAAGCTTTATTAATAAAAATACACGCGCTCTAAATTCCAATTCACTTAATAAAATCTGTTGAATAAAATCAAAATTTAGATTTATGCCTCTGATTTTGCATATTTCTAAAAAAATATTTATAAACGCAGGAAATTCTCAAGTCTGGATTTATTAGTAAAAAGAACCACAACAACAGCAACTACCAAACAAATTAATTACTGCTCATATATTTAATTTGTTGAAACTTATTGTTTAACTACAAATTTATTTATAATCGTATATTATTAAATTTTTTTTACAAACTTAAAAGCTGCTAGTATTAAATTTGTGTATTAAAAAAATCAAAAACTATTAGTTGAAATCAAAAAACTATATAATTCAATATAATCTATTTCAATTAGTGAAACAAAATTACCAAGATATTTGTTAAACTAAAAAAGAGCTTAAAATTTTAGCAAATAGTTAAAGCTTAGTAGTAATAACTAATAAATTAATTTATATAAAAATTTAGCTTCATTAGTTATTAACAACAGCAAAAAATTAAATCATCAATCTTTAAAGGGAAATATTTCAATTTAGAATATTTTTCGTTAATTTTTTTATAAAAACTATCCTGTTTTAGTTCTCATTTATTTAGAATGTTCAAAAAAAATTGTTTTAATAATCTTATTAATCTTACAACACACTCATCACTTGTTTTGTAAATAATACAAAAAACAGTGTTTTTCCACAAGAAACATTTTTAATAAATAAAAAGATTTTATATCTTTTGATTGTTTGCCTTCGTGTGCAATGAAACGTTTGCAAAAAGTAAAATTTATTACACTAAAAAAAATGATACAGTGTTTTTAAGGGAAAGGTTTTTACTTGGTATTTGAGGAAAGTAGGCAGGTTCACTTACTTTTTATTTCTATTAGAGCTGCCAGACGGGGCACAGTGGTTCCAATTGGCAAAAAAAGATAATAAATTTGTATCTTTGGAACTTGAGATTCGATTACAAAGCGATATCTGCCAAAATCATAGAACAGGATCTAAGCTAAGAGTCTGGAAATTTAGACCACCCTGTTGAATTACATATTGAGCTACAGGGTGTCAAGTTTGAATACCTCGGATATGAACAACTTTCTTGGCCTCATAACTTATACAAATATAATCCAGTTTAAATAAATTTAAACTTGATGTAAAGTTTATAAACAGGTAAATAAAATGCAGTTTATATTATTAAGATATCTTTAATATTTTCCAAGATATTTGGTTTTGAATATTAAAATTTCGAGTTTTTGTTGCGAATTTGTTCCCTATTTCGCCAATATTTCCGGTAATAGCATAACCAAAATTAAACAATAAAATATTGTATGATTCTTAACACAATCATTGATAACATGCATGAAACATTTTTTAGTTATCTCTATGGCCGTTAAAAGGAATCAAAGTCAAGACTTTGAAATTACAGTGAAAAATGGTAAAATTTTGACAAAAATAGAGTTTATAGTTCCACATTTTTTAAAGCAAATTTTTTATTAAAAAACACATGGTGATCGTTTATTGCAACGTGGTCATATCTCAAAAAAAAAAATTAAAATTGGGAAAACGCGTTTCAAAGCTTTAAACATGTTAGCAAACATACAGCCGGTGTTAGCTTTTTAGTGGTTATAAGAATATGATATATTTCTGAAAATTTTGTCACATTTATAGAAGGTCTTAATGAAGACTTTTACTTAAGTAAATTAAAAATTGTGGGTTTTTGAGATATGACTACGTTGCACTATAGGAATGATGTGAAGTAAATGCGAATATCCAATATTTGTAAGGCAGCATAAAGTTACGTATGAGTAATATGATGGTACCATCATATTACTCATACGCGTTAAATTAGAAATATTGGATATCCGCATTTTTTTCACATATATATTTTTAAATTAAAAGTTCATAAAAAATCCAATATTTGTAGGGCAAAGGGTTGCGTATGCTTGTGCTATCATATAACTCATACGTGCTACACTAAACATATTGTATATCCTCATGTTCTTCATATAAATTTTTTTTATTAAAAATGTATAAAAAATTTAAGTTTAATATATCGTTAAAATTTCATGACGATAAAAAATTTCTTCTGAAAATTAGATTTTTTTTTAAAATATGCTCTACTGGCCACATTTTTGATGTTAAATATATTAAATATACATAGAGTAAAGAGATTCATTGTGATAACCGAGCTCGTTGCCAATCGAATTTTGCTGGTTTCATGTACTATATTGAAATACAGTTGTATTATTCAAATCGAATTCGATACAAGTTTAGACAAAAACCAAATTATACCAGAAATAAAAAAACACATCTATGTCATCTACATACATACAAAAGTAAAAGGAAATTATACAATTTTGAATACAATTAACTATCCATTGACAGAATTTGATTTGTGTGTTAACTTTGTGATTTTCCCCATATTGCCTGTAACTTATGCAATGAACTATTAACATACTAAGAGCATTAAAAAGTTCAATTTCTTACATACCAAACATAAAAAAGCAGAAAAGGTTCTGTTTCTTCCATTTACGGGGTTCTTTTAAAATAATTGTTAGCTTAAATAATGTAAACTGGCCGATTTTTATAAGCCTTCACCTTTTTCGAAATCCTTGAATTGAGTGAAACTTTTTCATTATACAGCACTTAAATATTTCTTTAATATGAACAACATTTTCTGATCATATTTGGAGTTTACTTACCGTGCGGTTATTTACATAAGTTATATGAGATTTTCTTTACTTCCTTCAGTTACAGTTAACCAAGCCTGTTGAAGTCCTTAAAAGTACCTAAGGAAGATTGTTAGTTTTAGTATTTTTTTACAAGCTTTCAGAGGAAACACGAAACAAATCACTATTAATTGAAACGGACTAAACAGTACAAAGCTTACCTTTTTACAATAATAAGTATTCAAATTGGTTGATAGATTTTGAGTTCCATATTACACTCTTTAGGATAACTACGAGTAATTTTAGCTGTCAAGCAGTCTTTTTACCGATTTTTTAATTGCTCCAAACTTCTATTCGGTTGGAAACATCAAGACACTACTTTGAAAACTACAACCGAATTTTTATAATTGTAACTGAATATATGAGTAGTCCACTTGCAAACACCGCTATGTTAATATATCGAAATTTGTAGAAAATCGATTAAAACTTCAAACAACAAATAAAATGGCGGCTTTTAGCGAATTTTCAGTTTTTTCAACTTAGCGGTGTTTGTAGGTGGACTACTCATATGTATGAAGTATATTATTTCAGATATAAAAAACAGAAATATTATTAATAAACTCAATAATTGACTTGCAATGGAATATTGATTAAGCGAGAGAAATTTTAATAGTTGTAATGTTTTCCAACTGTTCTGTTTTCTCTCTGTATATAATATATATTGTAGAGACATTTGAAAAACTCAGGGAACGCCTTTCCAAGCAACTCATTTAGAATTTCGTAGAAAAATTTACCATTTGCGTTGAACGCTGAATGTCTATTCCTTTGAAATTTTAGAGAAAACCTTTGAACAATTAAGCTAAATTTTTCCAAAATGTAGCGACTTTTCGCTCTCATTTCAAAATCTTGATTTTGATTCTTTTTTGCGATGATATAAATTGAGATAACTAAAAAATTGTTTTTGCATGTTATTAAGGATTATTTCAGAAATCAAAAACATTTTTTTGGTAATTTTGGTTTTGCTATTACCGGAGACATTGATGAAATAGAAAACAAAGTCGAGGCCTTAAACCGAAATTTTAAAATTTAAAGCTAAATGTCTTTGAAAAGATATACTAATAAAACAAAGTGTGCTACATATCTTTATTTATACATAAGCTTTACAACAAAATTAAAAAAAATTGTAAAAGTTGCTAGGCCAACAAATTTTTTCCTGCACGGTGTATTCAACTTTGATATCCTGTACCTTGACATGTGTTCCAAAAGGGTAGCCCAAATTTCAACATTCTTAAAGCTTAGGTCCTTTTCTCTGAGTTTTACATACAATGTTTTGTACTCGAATCGTAAGTTTCAAAGACACAGATTTTTAAGCTTGTTTTAAATTGGAAACACTTTGCGGTGGTAGTAATTTTTTGAGAATTAAAGGAAATAACTGGAATGCGGTATAAAGATTTCGATAAAGTGTATTAAATATGTATATAAAATTGCTTTATTTCATATTTTTGATACTTTATAACATTCTCTGTTTAGTCTCTAGATTAACTGATATTTAGTGGTTTTTCTGCCAAGCATATGGAAGAACAGTTGATCAACTAAACAAAAATTTAAAAGATATCCTTCAAAAAATATATCCTTCAAAATCTTTATTTGATTATTTTGCAATAAACTCTAAAATGCACACACATTTGACGATTTTATCGTCCTCGGCTCAAAATGAATGGTTGATTTTTATAAATTAATTTTCCCCATACAATTTTTATAGCAATTCATTTTGTATCACAAAAAAAAAAAAAAAACAATTAAAGCTTTTACATTTGACATATAATTAAAAAAAAATATTAATGAAAACCTTTAAGGATATGGAAGGATATATTTTTAAAGAGCATTTTTTATATTTTTTCAAGAGAACTGAAGTAAATATTTTTATAAAATTCTAGACAGTCGTCCCTTTTATTTAATACCGAGTTTGCTAAAAAATATTAGATACTAATAGTAAAAAAAATAATCAAGTTATGGAATTTAATTATTTTGTCTTGAGTTCGGTTTTAATTTAATTTTTCAGTTAAATTATATTTTTATTTAGAGATAAATGTGAAGCATGTAGACAAAGAAAAATGTTATTGCGCGTAGGGTTGAACTGACATGTTTCGATGGCTCCTGCTAGTCACGTCAGAGCTCTTTACCACGTAGACCACTCAACCAAATCGGTGGTTTGCAGTCAAGAGTTGAATATCATCTTAATCTATTAATCAATTCATACTGCCACTCCTAGAGCTGTATTTCATTTGATGGTTATTGATATTCACTTTTTCCTTTATGTCTTGTGTTAAGCTTCTTGTTATTTGTCTACTCTAGTATCTAGAATTTATCTCTAAATTAAAAATGTAATGTAATGGAAAAATTAAATCAAAGCCGAACTCAAGCTAATATAATTAAATTTCTTTGAATTAAAAAAAAATAATATTTCAAATAAGCATTCTTGAAAAATCTAAAGTCCTTTAAAAAGGATAAGAGATGAAGAAACGAAAAACCAAGTACGCAATTTGACTATGGTTTGTCTCTAGATTAATGGATATCTAGTCACGTTTCTACAAAGAAAAAATGCGGTCATGCGGTATAATCAAAGGCTGCGTCTCCGACATCTGGTTGCGTTTTATGAATGCTTGTGACCAGTGTATATACAAATTCCAAATAGAGGACTTAAATGTTCCACAAAATTGTTTCCCGCAGTGTTTTAAAAAAGTTCTTAAACCTTTTTTTAAAATATATACAAAATAGCAATCATATAAAAAATCCTTAGAAATTAGGGCAAAAATAGCATTAAACTTGTATAAAACACTTGGAAAAAATTCCTAGTAGCTTACAGCTATTAGAAAAATATTTTTCAAGTAATAACGAAAACACTGTATCATTTAAACTTTTTGTAAAACGCGATTAAACTCATATATTATCTAAAAAATATCGCTAAATTTAAAAAAGGAATGCTCACAATATTAAAGAACTTGAAGAAAAAAACAGCTAGGCCTGCTTAGAACACAACCACTTCAAAAATACTCTAATACATTTTAAACAATCTGCATACAAAAACAATCTCATGATGGCCATTAAAGAAACATTAAAATCTGTTGCTTTTAGATTTTTATATATTTTTATTTTGAGCTGAAAACAATAGCTTAACTTTCCTTTTATCAATAACTACCAAACAAAATCCTTTAACAAAATGCTTTTTTTAAGTATCGATTTTGTAACATTTGCTATTTTTTTACGCCTTATTTGTGTAACATCTATTTCTAACTGTCCAACTTTAAACAAATAAAACTGTTTCCTGTACTTTAAGAACACAGCTTTATTTACACTACAACTTGTATACATGCATCCAAGCACAAACACATTCAGCCATTTAAGCCATTGTGACATAAACCATTTAAATTTTTTTGTAGATTTTTGTTTTTATTGTAAAAGTATGTAATTAAATTTTATAGCTATTTTTGAAAAAAATTTTTGTTTATAATTTCTTTGATTTAAAATTTTTTTTAATATAAATCTCAATTAAAAACCATCCCAAAAAAAAACACAACTTCAAACTTTGAAAAATAAAAATCAACTCTCATGATCAAAAAAAAGGGGTTCATATTTTAAATATGAAGAAGGTGAACTGCTGCCCAAACCGGAGTTACGCATTTGGAAACCCAGAAGCTTTCACTATGACAATGTGGCAGCAGCAATGTTAACATTATTTGCGGTACAAACGGGCGAAGGATGGCCACAGTAAGCGCTTTTGTTTCTTAATTCTCTTTTTAATTTTTATTCATTCAATTTTATTTCTTAACAAACATTAATAACATTAATAAAAAAAACACTTTTACTTATTGACAACCTACAACACAAAAATTGTATCACTTACATGTATTGAAAAAAATTTATATAAAAACAAAAAAAACAAAAATTTTATATTAAAAAACAAAATTATTTAGAGTACTGCAACACTCCATGGCTGCCACATATGAAGATAGGGGTCCAATACAAAATTTCCGGATCGAAATGTCCATATTTTATATCGTATATTTTATTGTATTTCCATTCTTCTTTGTAAACATTTTCGTGGCCTTGATTATCATTACATTCCAAGAACAAGGCGAAGCTGAATTACAAGACGGTGAAATTGATAAAAATCAGGTGAGATTAAGAACTTTATGTCACAATTAAAAACAGCTTAAGAAATTAATTTAACTAAAAATATTATCAAAATTTATGATCTAAAAAGCAAAAAAATAATAATTGGCTAGAAACTTTAATTGAAAGCTAACAATAATAGATGTGTTTGTTGTACCATAAATGTTTGTCTTAATCATTTTTATAATTTTTTCTTTATTTTTAAATTAGAATTTAGTGTAAAAACTCCGCTTTTACAAATAAAAAAATCCTTTTAAAATTTTCTATTAACTGAAATTAGTTCTGCTAAAATTTAAATAAAAAATATTAACTTTCATGTTTAGTTTAGTGTCTTATACTAAAATTTAGCTGCAAATCAATTTAGTGGTTAATCTACAGCAATAAAAAAAAACGTTTGCTGGTCTTATTATTAGTGTCTTCTCTTGTCTTACAAGTGTGTAAAAAAATCTTAGACGCTCCTTCTTTCAAATTTTAAATCAAGACCTTTACGGTCGCATTTTTTTTTTGTAAATCATATTATTCATATATTTTAAGTTAAAATTTAGTTTTAATTTATTTTTATATTATTATTTTCGATGTGTATAAATGTTGAACATTTTCCGGAAGTTCTTTAAGTTTATATGCTTTACAGTGTATAAATTTTTTTTATATTTTATCACAAACATTTTATTTTGCCTCAGGCAGTTCAAAATAAAATGTTTGTTGATAAAATTGCTTCATATTAACTATAGAACAAGAAAACTAAAAAAAATCATAAAACTTCTTCACCAGGTTTGTATGTTGCTTAATAGTGAGCTGCTTTATATATTATAGTTTCTTTTTTAATTTTATATGCTTATTCTTTAGATATACATATGTATATACTTACGTATAATATACAGATAAAAATATTAATACAAGTTTCTTAAGCAATCAGATGACAGATGTGTGTAAAAAAACTTTAATAAAAGAGAAGAAGAAACAAAATATCACTTTAAAAAATTCCATAAATTATTATAACATCTTATATCGCTTTTCTCGTTTTTAGTCGATTTTAGTTTTTTTGGCGACATTTTTCCTTTTAGTTGTTTCTCTTTTCATTTTAGTATAATTTTTTTTTAAAGTTTTTTTCGTTTTAGTGTTATTTATTTTCATTTGGACGATTTTTCGCGTTAGTCTTTCTTTCGTTTTGGCGCTTTTCGATTTTTACGTGTAGATTTTACGTGTAGATTTTTTTCTAAATCTTACTACAATACCGACTTCCAGAAGTGCTTCCAATAAATGTTTTTGTACACGCGTAAATGAAAAACCAAAGCATTTTTTATCATGTACATACTCTGAGTGCTAAACCAATAAAAGCTAAAATTATAAATGTTATTTACCGTAGCCCAGTCAAATAAGACGTAATAGCAGAGTTAGTCCTTGGTAAATATATTTAAAGAAACTAATGAGTCCCGATGTTTGAAGGCTCAGCTAGAGGGAGGAGGGCCTGCTTAAGCAAAAATTTTTTTTTATAAAAGGGTTAATCTGACAAATTTTTGTACAAAAATGTTTCTAATAACTTTTTTCTTAAGTTATAAAGCCAACGAAAACAAGAAAAATTAAATCATCCATAACTAGGGTTTCGTTCTCGGGAAGCATCGGGAAAGAATAAAATAGTTTTTCACTTCGTTATTTCCGCGACTTTTATTCAGCTCATCTGTATTGTACTCTCTAATAATTCTTAAAAAAATTACTTTGCAATTCCTCCTTTTAAATTTATATTTTTGAATTATCTAATTATATTAATTATGCTGTACACTGAAAGAATTTTGTTCATATATTCTATGAATTTCGACATTAATCCAATGAAAAACTTCAGTAAAACTCAACTAACGTCACGCTTCGTTGGATTAATGAAACACGTTTCGTTGAAATTATTTTAATGAAAATTTCATTAAATATATGAAATAGTTTAATTATTTTAGTGATATTATTTCATCGTCTTAATGAAATTGTTTCATTATATTAATGAAAATATTTCATAATTTTAATGAAATTTTGTTATTATTTTAATGATATTCTGTCATTATTGTAAAGAAATTATTTCATTGTTTTAATGAAATTATTTCATTACCTAGTAGCCTCATTAGCTTATCTCTTTTTTGACTATCTGCATTTGTTAACAGTCCCATGCTACAAATATATACTATAGACGCCGATACACATCCAAAAAATTTGTAATGTCGATGACTGCTCACAGTATCGAACTCAGACTTATGATTCTCATCATTTGATTTATAGACAACGTCTTAACCACTTCAGACAACAGCACTGTCAAGAAAATGTGTCTATGAGTGTATAATATTAAGAAATAGTACAACAGCAACAAATATATAAAATGACAAAATATTGTTGTCATAAATCTAATGATATTTTCTAACGAAACTATGAAAGCTAACGAAGCAATTTCAATGAAATTCTTTCACGATATTCGTGAAATTTCATTAGAACTGTGAAGAAAATCCAACGAAACTGTTTCATTGGACTTATGAAGCGAAATTCGTTCAGTGTATAATCAATTTTCAGTTACTGATATTCAATTTCTTTTACTCTGTTTTCATTAAAAAATATAAAAATAAATTAATAATACACTGAACCAAAAGTTCAAGGAAGAAGTTCATTGCTTCAAAAATTTTTTTATTAATTTTGATCTAATAAACTAGTAAGTTAATTCAATGAAGAGGTTCATTAAATTTGTTAAAGAATAACAACATCGAATGTATTCAATGAAGCGTTTTATTGAAACAACGCATGTGTTTTTGCAAAAAGTTATTCTTTTTGAAAAGTAAAAAAAAAAATGGGCGACTTGATTTAAAATCCAAATAAAAAAAACCTCATATCTAAATGAATATGAAACCGGTGAGTTTAATGTCTATTACAAGAATGATTTTTATTATCTTTAAAAATGGGGATTGAATACAGTTCATTAAATTTCCCTATCGCTTGAACAATTCATGGTTGGTTAATTAAACTTGTTACAATATACATGAAAGCTTGTTGTGATACACATGAAAAAATAATTATGTTTTGTGACAGATTGGGTTTAATTCAAGTGTGTAATGTTTAAACAATTTATGTAAAAAATAGAAAATTCAAATATAAGGTTTTGTGAAGTGGCTAAACAGTATGCCTACATTAAATCAACGTATTTTTGAAAAAAAAAGAATTATGAATCTAGGTCAATGAATGTCATGCGTTGAAATTATGCAAAGTAGTTTTTTCAGTATAGCATTGCTTAATATAGGTCGGATATTTCCGGGTTCCAGATTCCCGAAAATTTAAAAATGTCCGGAATCGGGAAGCCCTATCCATAACAATCCTTTGCATAATTTAATTTTTTGCGGTAATTAGGATATGTTAAAAACGAAGATTTACTTTGCATAGGAATGGCCCTGCCCACTTTTCTACTCATAATGATGTATTGTCACGGAAACCCAATATACATATATACAAAGTCTCATAATAATTCGTATAGTGGAACTAGTAGGAAGATCTGTCGCAGGATTTGCCATTAAAAAACCAACTAACATTGTCAGTTATATAAAATTTTTAAAAAATATAAAGAACCCAATTTTAACAGAAAATCGACAATAGTGTTTAAGATGAAGATTGTCGAACACGTAAAATTTACGTAGCATTTGTATTAAAGTAGTATAAAATAACGTTAGTAATATAGGATTAATTTAGTTTAACGTTGTGGTTTCAATAATAATACACTGATTGTGAAATATTTCAAGTTTACAATTATTGCAGCTTAATTTCATAATTACACTACCTGATAGAGTACCCTTTAAATAAATTTTTTTTATTTCTTACTGTTATCTTTAAAACATTGCACTACATATCAGTGAACATTTCGAGAGTTTGCATTTTATGGTTTCCAAGATACAACTCTTTGCTCCAGTGACATTAACTGATAGAAAACCCTTAAATTTTTATTTTGTTTAAATTTAAGTATTTATTGTTGTAGCCTGTTTAGTAATACACCAACTCTGAAAATATCAATCGTATCATAAAATTTAATATATTAAAAGCTAGATCTACAAAGTTTCAGATCGCCTTTCTTGTCACGTGAAAAAAATTTTACGTTAGGAGGAAAGGATCCGATATGACATAAGTGGTACCCAGAATTTGATGTCGGATTAAAAAGTCAGCAAAAGCAAAACTAAACCCATAGTCAAGCATAAACAGCGGTATGCGATATAATGATATCGGCCAATTTCCTTCAGAGTTTACGAAATATGTACTTCCGAAACTATTGATTAGCAATTTAATTGATCTAGTTCAAATACGAAACACATCTGATTTGCTTAAGAACACATTGTCTTGAGAAGCTAAATTTATATTATACGTAATACTATTTTAATTTTCAAAATTAATTCTGCTTTAGATGTCATAACAAATAACAACAACTAGCCTTATATTCTTAACAAGGATAATATATTATAATTTAATTTTTTTTAAAAATACACCTAGTAAAATCTACACTGTAAATAATATTAAAAATTTTATTAACAATAATAACATATATTTACAGAAATCATGTATAGACTTTACAATAGGAGCACGACCATTAGAACGTTATATGCCCAAAAATCGTAATACATTTAAATATAAAGTGTGGCGTATTGTCGTATCGACACCATTCGAATATTTTATAATGATGCTAATTGTGTTCAATACTCTATTATTAATGATGAAGGTAAGTGTTAAAATTAATGATGCGAATATACTTTTACATATGCAACTATTTCAAAATGTTTGAAGAGAATAATAACAGAATATAATATATAAGTTTAGTAAATGTTACAGTCAAAGCAAAAATTAAAAAAATATCGAGTATGGTTAAAAGTCTTATAAGTAAAATTACTCGAATAAAGTGTTAGCTCTTTCCGTTTGATCGATCAATATCAATTTGATTAATCGAACATGTAAGAAGTCGAATAAAATAAAATTACTTACATTTTTCATTTGCCCCGTTAAGGCGTTTAATAACACTATTCTCTTTTAACACTATTTCTCTATAATGCATTAACAATATAAAATTCGTCAACTGTCTTATCCTTTTGTCACAATGTTCAAAACACACAAATGTTTAAATAAATACATAAATTGCAAAAATTACACAAATATCGAATTTCCACCCTTCCCATCATTAGTACCATAATCAAGGAGAGATGTACGAGAAATCACTGAAATATATCAATATGGGATTCACAGGAATGTTTAGCGTTGAAACTGTCCTGAAGATAATCGGATTTGGTGTAAAGGTATGTTAATAATAAATTGTCATATATGTATGTATGTACACAGCTTAAGTTATTTAGCTGAAATCATTATGTTTTATATAAATTTATTTAACATCAAAATTTTTGAAATTTGCAATGTTTCTATACTCATATTTCTCATCCAGTGAGAAAGTGTTTTCAATTCAAATTTTTTTTGATGTCCTTAAACTAAAAGAATTTTGTTCATAATTTCTGTGAGTTTCGACATTAATCCAATGGACTACTTCATTAAAACTCAACCAACGTCACGCTTCGTTGGATTAATGACACAAGTCTCCTTAAATTTATTTTAATGAAAATTTCATTAAATATATGAAACAATTTCATTGATCCATTGTAATAAGTTCGTTTAGCTAATGCACCTATTTCATTGTTTTGGTGAAATTATTTCATTGTTTTAATAAAATAGTTTAAGTATTTTCATGAAACTATTTCATAGTTTTAATGAGATTCTGTCATTATTTTAATGATATTCCGTCATCATTGTAATGAAATTATTTCATTGTTTTATTGAATTTATTGCATTACCTAGTAGCCTCATAAGCTTATCTCTTTTATATAATATTTTAATATGCTACAAAAATACGTACGCTAGACGCCAATGCAAATCAAAAAATTTTTTAATATTGATGACCACTCACAGTATAGAACTCAGACTCTTGATTTCATCTCATCATTCGCTTTATATGCAACGTCTTAACTGCTTCGGCCAACAACAACACTATCAATACAATGTGCCTATGAGTGTTTAATAATAAGAAAGAGTACAACAATAACAAACATATAAAATTACAAAATTTTTTTGTCATAAATCCAATAAAATTTTCTAACGAAACTATGAAAGCTAATGAAGTAGTTCCGATAAAATTCTTTTAAAATATTCGTGAAATTTCGTTAGAATTGTGAAATATTTCATTAGGATTGTGAAAAAAACTAACGAAATTGTTTCATTAGATTTTTGAAGCGTACTTTTATTATTAATATAAAAATGTTTTAACATTTAAATAACATAATGAAACATTTTGGTCAGGTTCACGTTGGGTTTTAACGGATCTCAACATAAATAAATCTCCTAGGGCGAATAGAGTTTCAGTATTACTCTTGCAGTAGTGCTGTCCAATGCTACCACGTCCTTGGCTGCACTCTTCAGCACTTTCTATCATGCTGCTGAATTTGCATGATATTGGGTGCTTGCCAATGTAACGCCAATTCTTGAAAAAAGAGAAGCTAGTAGCCCTGACAGCTATCGTCCAATCGCGATATGTTTCGCACTGTCCAAAAATATGGTGAATTTCTATATTCTAAAGTATTTGGACTTCAGCAGTTTACTAAGTGACCGCCAGTGCGGTTTTTCTAGAGGCAGCTCTACAGGTGACTTGCTAGCCTTCCCTTCAGAAAAATGGTGTTACTCCATACACAATTTCGGTAAAAGCAAGGTAGTGGCGCTAGATATTTCTAAGGCATTTCTGAGAACCGAGAGTAGCATAGTGCACTTTCGTCAAAACTTGCTGATTCTGGTGTCGGTAGTGACTTCTCTCGATTTATATCGCACTATACGAGTTATTATATATATGGTATTTTACCAAAACGAGTTCCATACTAATTTAGGTGTAACGTAAGGCTTTCTTCTTTCTCTTAGCCACCTCATATTTTTTTTAATGACCGTCTCTGTTAAACTTCCTATCCTACTTACTTTTTTGCACATGCCCGAAGCATCTCTAATTCAATCACTTCCAGCAAGCCTAGCCTATTGGATATTGGGGTCTTGCGGCAAAATATGAATGATCAATCACGATCTTATAACAATCTCTAAATGGAGTTGTGTGAATACGGTCGATTTTAACGCTTGCAAGACCGTACTTGCTGATTTATTTGTAGTTATGGCTATGGTTATTGAGAAAGCAGAAGCTGTTCATGTTTTTGGTATGAAAATCTAGTCTGACGTTCGTGAAACTGATCACATTTTTTGAATCTAAAAAGAAGCCTTCAAGTGCCCTGCGCTCTTAAGATGGTGAAATATATAATTCACTTCATATGATCTGCTTAATATTTATACCACCTATATGCGAACATAAATAGAATAAAAGTTCCATGTATCGGTCGGTACTTCAAACTCTATTTCGAAGTTATTCGAATCGTACAGGAAAGGGCAAAGAAGCTCATCGGTGACTCGCTGGACCCACATGGGGTGCGTTTCTCTCTTTTATAGTAAATAAAATGGAATGTATTTTAATGAAATTAGAGAACCTGTTTTCGAAACCCTCTCTTTTAAAGTTATATCATAAACTGATGCGCGCAACAAAAGTAGAATATATGTATATGTCGAATTTCATTAAAACCGTAGAGGATAAGAATCCAAATCCCTTGTTTTTGTGTTAGACATTTTTGAAAATTACTCCAAAAAATCATTGCAAGTTTTTTTAAAGATCACTTAACAAAAACTTTTAATCATATTATAATTTATTAATAACATATTTGTAATATTTTCTTTTAGAACTTCTTTAAAGATCCCTGGAATATTTTTGATTTGATTACAGTCTTAGGCAGTATAGTGGACGCCTTATGGATGGAATTTGGGGTAATTATTGAAAAACATTTACTAACTTAATATTAAGTATTTAATTTGCTGGTATACGAAATTGTGTAAAATTAAGGAGGACAAAGGAAAAAAAAAGTTTTTAAATGTTTCAAGCGATTTTTTTCGTTTTGTTTAAAATTCTGTTTCGCCATGTTTAATGAATAAAACATATTTTGTTTTTTCGTTGGAATGTTTGTATTATATATTTATTTGTTATATAATTTTATTTTCATTTAGGGTTAGTTTTTAATATATCTATAACAATTAATTGCAAATGGCAAAAAATAAAAATATCACTAATTTAACTTGAAGCTTTAGTAAAATTTTAAGAGCTTGAATAGGTATCATATCAATAATACAACTTTTTATTCAAAATATAGACAATATTACCTAAATAAACATAATTAATTTTTTTTAATGAAAGTTAATTATATTAATAATAATCAAAGTTACTTATATTATGAATATGTTTATGCTTATTAAAATATCTATATAAAAATACTATAATTAATAAAATAATTATTTTAATCATAAGCCAGTTAATATAATTAATCTCATATATTTCTTTTTTTTAATTTCCTTTTTTTCATAATTTATTTATGTGTACCAAAAAATTCACAAACTGTTAACCAAATACGAAAATGGGGTCTGAAAACAAAATATGTATAAAAAAATTAAATACCAAAAATACAACACCAAACAAAATTGAAAACACAACTGCTACAACCACCAACACCAACCAACCACAACGTCAACAAATAATAATCAAATCAATTCTATCAAACACCTTATATCTATGTACTTATGCAACATATGATCAATAAACTATATTACTACATTAACTTTTAAAACACCTTGATATGCAACAAATACTCCACACTCCATAAACAAATAACCAACTCCTTTTAAAACAAAATACCTATAACTTGACACTTAATACACTCATAACAATTAAATAAATACAACAAATACTCATAACATAATATCACTTGAAAAATTCAAACAATCGAAATGAATTAATTACTTAAAACAATAAATTTTATATGGCAATCTAAAACTATAATCTTTTGAAATTCTCTGTCAATAAAATCAAAAAAAATCATCTCATAAAATTTTTACAACAATATCAATAACCTTCTAAATTAAAAAAAAACTAAAAAATATGTTTATCTCATCACAAAAAAAAACACCAATTAAATATCATCACTCTATTCTCAAATCAACAATAACAACAACAGCACGATGTAAGTACAAAAACACTTTTTTACACTTTCTCTCTCTCTCTCACTCTATATATATCTCGCTCTACATAGTCCTTTTACTCAATCTATACATACATATATATATACAAAACAAAGGAAACAATTTTGGAATGGTAAAATTTAAATGTAAATTCTTAAGAGCAACAAAAATGTTCTCATGTATTTACTGTAACAATTTTAACAATTCAAACCTTTAAAAACTGTTTCACTATTCAAAATTGATATGAAGCGGTAAGGGATGGAAATCGGGCGGCTTTAAAGCGATCCTTTTGAAAAGGTTTATTAAAATTTGTATTATCAAATGAGAAGCATTTTTAAACAATCTCAAATTATTGACTTACAAAATCCATGCCTGAAGAAAAAATGAAAACGGGTTAAAAAAAACTGTAAATATAAATATAATAATACTTTTTGTTATTTATACAAAAGTAATTTTTAGTTATATTCAAATCGATTTAAATTATATCGCTTTTGAAATCGATTTCCATCACTCTACCTGATTGATAGATATCTAAAAGAGTCTTTACTAACCCCCTTTTAAATTGATATACATATAATTCATGTGAAATACATTCCCCAAATTTGTATAATTGCATTACTGTTGTCTTTATTTATTCTTGAATAAGAGCAAAACTTACTGTTTTTATAATAATTTAAATGTCTGTTTTCTAATTGTTTAATTTAAATGTGTTTTCCTTATTTGTTTATTCATGTTTCTGTGTTTTAGTTAAGTTTTACAAAAATTCTATGAGACATGTTACAAAAAAGAGAATTTTTTGGGTGTAATCTAAATCACATGTAGAACAAAATACTTATACAAAAAGATTATTTTGTATAATTAAATAAAATTAGCATTGTGCTTGAAACAGTTTGGATATACTTAATATTTTATCATTACACTAATAATAATAATAATCATACGCCATTCCGTATTAAAGCCGCTTTTAGACCATTCTAAACGTGCAAAAAGTGGACATAAGAGGGGAACGATTCGAGGTGCCATAAGTGGCGGCCAGAGTTTGATGTCGGATTAAAAAGTCAGCACAGGCAAAAAAAGCCATAGTCAAGCCATAAATAACGATAGGAAATATGTTATGATCGGACTATAAATGGCAACGCAATGTACAAAGAACTAAAAGGGCGGTATCCTAGGGCGTGACAAAAAAATATTTCTTGAACTTTTTCAACTAATCTTTGATCCTATGGGGTGACTAGCCCAACTTTCTTATTTTGTATGGAAGCCGAACCACTTTAAATACTGGCTTCTTTGCCCTAAGTGTTCAAAATATATGAAGAATTTATAAAACTATCCTAAAACCTTCAATATACACATTTGATAAATTTTTCAATCTAAAACGCTTCGAAGTGTTTCGGATCTAACTTGGTCACAAATAATATTATACAATTTGATCTCGAAATGCCAAAAGTGAAGGATGAAATCAAAATGTTAACTGCAAAATATCTGAATAGATTAATGTATTAGCCATTTGTCCTTAGGATGAAACGAATGAAATTAAAAGATTGAAAATAATACATATTTTCGATATTCCATTTGGAACATAAGTATGTTTAATTTTTGTATAACTAAAATATAGATAGATAATTAATGCCTAATACTATATGTAGTTTTTTAAACAGATTTTTTTAGCATATTTGCTTAATATCATGAAAGAAAAACTAAAAAATCATGAAAATCGATGAGAAAATATTGATTTTATTCATAATATAGTGAACTCATCTGATTCTTGCTGAGATTGCGAATATTAAAAAAAATTGTTTTATTGTGCAGCGTAGATATTCGCTGTTTTAGCAAACATTAGGTGACTTCAATTGAGAATAAAATTTATCCATTGATTTTCAAGAAATATTGCTTATTTGTAGTATATGTGGCTTCATGATCAGTTAGTAAAAATGGTAAGCTTTTACCATTTGCAGTCTCAACAATTCCGAAACTATTAAATATATAAAAACGTATGTTAAATCGGATTAAAGGTCATTATATTCCAAGTTTCCTGGTGTTTTTTGCATTAAATTGGACTAGTCCCTCCTAAGATATGATATAATCTGTGAAGCAGCCTCTTGAAAAGTTCCAAATATAAGAAAAAACAAAAAAACTTATTTTAAGTTTCGGCTGTTTTTGTTGTTAGGGTACCATAACTTATCCAAAAAATATATTGGTGATCAAAGGTCATGACAACAATTTAATTTCGTTGAATAGTATTAGGTCTCTCATTGCGAGGTGAAACGCTTGCTTGATTGGGTTTACATTCGTAAACTACATAAAGTATTTTTAGTATTTTAGGATTTGGTGAAAAACATATAAAAATTATACCCAAAAAATTATTCTTATACTTATGTATATTAAAAAAAAAGTTTCATAGATTTTGTAAGCAAAAATGATCATGAAAGCCTCATTTCAGCCTAAAGAAACATTAACATTTACAAAATATTTTAAACATTTATATAATATTATTTTCATTCATGAAAACTACTCAAAATTAAATAAATATTTTATATAACGTTTTTCGAATGTCTCTAAATGTTGAGTTTCTTTAATATATAATTCTTTTCTAACATGGAATGCTGAGTTATAAAAAATACATAATCTAACATTTTTAGCTTTTTACGCTCTTACTAAGTAGAAAATTGAAAACAACAATTAAAAAAAATGTGTAAGCCCATCCAAAGAAGGTTGCCTTTTTCAATTTTCCAAGAAAAATTATGAATTTTTTAGTTTTTAAGATTTTATTAGATTTTTCCAAAATTTATTTTTAATCACCTACACAATACTTTTTTAAGAATCAAAATTTATCACAATTCCCACATTATGACAATTTCCTTTTATAACATAAAAAAAACTTTTTAATCACCCAAAATATTTTTAACACCTGAGTTTTTTTCTTTAAATTTATTTATTAAACAAAAATAACCTCACAATACTGATGAATAATAAAAAAAATTCTAATTACACTACAATTTTAACATTACAACTTCATTAACTTAATGTTTCTCAACTGCAACTATTATAATATGACAACTAAAACCTGGTTAAATTTATTCATATCTTAAATCATGTGACTTCTATACGAAAACTTCTCTATTTCTATACTGAAAAAATGCGAATGCGAAATTTACACAAAAACAAATCACAAACTGTTGAAAATTTACACAAAAACAAACATATCGATTAAAAACATCTGATATAACACTGGCGAAAATCGACACAAATGGTTACTGAATCTAAAAATTAACACTCACAAATTCAAAACAACAACTAAATACTTCTACTATTGATATCAAAAACTCCAAACATGCTGAAAACCTACACATTAAACAATCAAACAACCACAAATCTATTGAATGGCAATTGATTTCAAACACTATCTACTACTTCATCCTGTAAAAACTAACAACAATACCAACATGCTTGTATTTTTGAATGTACACCCAACCACTACCATACCACCAATGAAATACTATCAACCAAAACATTTTACTCCTTTTTGTTACTTGCAAAAAAAAATATTTAAAAAATACTGAATTTAAACTTAAACCAAAAAACCACCAGCAAACTCCACCAGTTATACAATACCATTACACCTACAACCACTATATCAGTTCAAATAACACCGCAAGGCAATTTACAGTCCATATTGATCATCAGCAAACTTTAACTGTAAGTAAAAATTAACCAATTCAATTTAAATTTTTAATTACAAAAATTCATTTAAGTATAAAATTAATTAATATCCTTTTGAAAATCTATATTCAAAAATATCTAAAATCTTTTTATAATTTTGTGATTTTCAGTCACAAGATTTTGGTAATCATACTATTGAAACCTTAAAAGATTTTCATTTAAAGTTTTTTCTAATTAGTTGCATTTGAAGAAAAAAAATCTATTATCCCTTTTAAGTTGGCTTAAGTATTTGCGCATTAAATAAAAATCGAACTTCATCTTTGTTTCAGCTTTTTCTTTTACATTATTATTTAATAGAAAGCACTAACAGCGATAATGCTTGGTTGTTTATTAAAAATTTAATAGAAAATAGTCTGCTGGAAAGATAGTTTATAAAGAAAAATAAATCAAGCAGATGCCAGTTACCTATAGAGCATCTTTGTCAGCGAAAAGCTGTTTTGAATTGCAAGATATGGCATTTCTTTACTGTTACACGATAGTGGAACAGAAATACTTGTGCTTGTTCTTAATTGTTTTGTGAGACCTGTCCAACGGACTGAAGATTTCTCTAGACATGAAATCTTTGCCCACCCCAGGTGAACCACAAAAATATCTGCGTGTCTTGCCAGGAAATACAAGTTGCAATTTCTTGTACATGGAGCACCCACCACACAGAAAAAAAACTAAATTTCACTTTTATTAAAACAATTCGATGAAATAGTGAATATTTTGTCTTGTAATGGACCTGCAAACAAATTTGTAATTAAGCATTTATGAAATGTCACTTTGTTAAATGTGTTCAAGTCTGATGTTTATCTAATGACTCTAAGCAAATGAATGAGAATTATTGCAACGACATAACGAATTCATTCACTTAAAAATCTCCAGTAAACAACTTGGTACAATCGCATTCCTTTTGTTTTCATTGTTGTTGTTGTTATTTATGTGTATATCGTCATGGAGATTATTTCTTACGACAGAGCCACCTTGGTTTTTTTTGTTATTTTTGGTGTTTGCGTCGTAAATAAAATTCAAACAAAAAATTCACTGATTCAGTAAAAAACATTTACTTAAAAAGAAATTTATTTTAAAGGCAAACATTTTTTTTTTAATTTTTTTTGATCTATCTGATCTCATACTACAGCAGCTTACGCCATACAGCCGAGTTTAACCAAGGAAAAACCAGCAAGCTCGAAGTTTAACACAAGGGCAGCCGATAGCTCTAATTTCCCTCCGCAGTACCTAACCACATAGTACCAATTAACGCAGCTTCTGCTATCTTATCAACAGCTCAAAGAGACTTATATGGTTGTCATAAGCCTACCTATAAACATATGTTAAGCATCAGCTATTTATCAATACCTCTTCCAGAGATTTTGGTTTCAGCCAAAGAGTTAGACCGTATTAAGAACTGGTCAAAAAATCATTTTTCACATTGAGTGTAATACGAGGTCTTCCAGTATATCCATTGGTGTACGAATAGAGTAGGATTAGACCTGTGAAGCTACCGGTTCCTGTGATACCAGAGAATGCTCACTTGTCGGGCCTCGAAAGAAATCTCTTAGAACTTAACATTCTGTCGACTTTGGTCTTATGCAGATACTTTAGGTGCCGTTTTACATTCTACGAGGCGAGGCTAACAACACAACGGTCTGTTTAGTCGCCGAGGTTGATAGTCGTGCCCTCTGTGGGGGGGCCTAAGTCGGATAGTCGCAGACCAAAAGTTGAACTTAGTTTTATTTCTTATTGCTCGTTAAAGAAGTGCATGCAAAATTTTTTTAAAGGTTTAGGAGCTGGTTCGTCGACTATTTTAATAGGAACGAAATCGTTTGTAATATTCTGTAATGTAATGTAATAATAACAATAGATAATAAATATGTTTAAATATGTAAAAAAAATAATAATATATATAAAAAAATAGCACTAAAAAACAAAATAAAAAAAATAAAAAAAAAATTATAATTGCGGACTACAGGAATGCAATTTTCTTGACCATTCACTTCTTAATCCGTTCCGATATCTGAGCCAAGGAAATAGTAATACACTATTGTGTCTATACTATGTCTAAGGGCAACCCTGCTCTTGTGCTATACTGACATGAAATTCCTCAAACGGTTTCCGATATTGAATGAATGCCAGCACACAGTTCTACTGTACCATCTTTGGGTTAAGGCCGTGATTGCTACCAGACTATCGATATAATTTCCTTCCGCAGCTTTGGCCCTGGCATTAGTCTTCAGCTTAACCTAAGTATGTGGTAGCTTGGATAGTATTAAGATTATCAGAAAATATCCCCGATCCACTATCAGCTTCCATTTCGGAGCCGTTTTATAAGAAGGAAAGTAAAAATATCGAATAACAGACCTTTTTTGGAAGGGTTTGATGAAGTTAATGACAGGAATCGTTCCGTCAATTTCTAAGTCTTAAATTGACCAAAACTCTACGTTTAAGGGGTTATTGAGATGGGCTTAGTTGAAAATATTGAACAGCACGATTGTTTTCTCTTAATCCAAAATAATATATTTGGTATCTCTTATATATAAGTATTACCGTATGTAAATATTGCGATTTGAATTTCTTAAAATTAGAGCTTCAAGTAGTTAATATTTTTAGGTGCTCGTGGTCTGAACAAAATCAGCTTAATTGTGCATATTGTTATGCAATTAAATGTTGGACGTTTTCATAAACCATCTCAGCAATTTAGGATCCACAAAAAGGACTTTCTGTCTTCTAAGTAGAGAAATCCTAGACCTTATTATAAAATCTCCTGGAAAATCTCCTTTTACATTTAATACTGACCTTACCCTATAGATCCATGCTTAACTTTTTATCCATCAAAAGCGATTTTAGGATACATGCGATTTGAGGACACAAAAATGCATATGATATTTTTAAATACCGTAGTGGCATTAAAATTAATGAATGCAGCTTCTGTGATCACGATTGGATATGCCCACATATAATCTGTACACAGTTTCGTAATGACCACTCCTTGATCAGTCTTTGGCCAACATATTTAAAATTTTAACTCGAGTTGAACTGGCTATATATTTAAATTTTAAGACATGTACGGTTTAAAAATTTATTAGTGCAAACAAAACACACCAATTTTTTTGCTGTAAGTGCTTTTTAATTGTACTCCAAAAACTTAACTTCACTATATAAAATTTAAAAAGTATTATGTTTATTAAAATTTTATTCTTCTATGTATGAATACAAGTTTTTTTGAAACAGCAATAAAAACCTTTTAATAAAGCACCATATTTTTATAGTAGTAACTCATATTGATTTTGAAATATCGCATGATTTAATTTTTTTAAGATAAACTTAAGTTACTACATTATTATAATTATTTTACTCTTAAAATCGCACATTATCGAATGTTTCTTTGACACTTATTTTATTCTGAACTTCGTCCTTCATTCCTTCTTACACTGTTACTAAAACAATTGTTTCTAATTTTGAACACTTATTTTAAAAGTTACATTATTTTAAAATTTATTTCAGTAATTTTAAAGTCTTTATATTACATATTTTATATTACTTTTAATTTTTATTATATTTGGAACTATTTCAGTTAAATGTAAAATAAAAAATACTTTTTAATAACAGAATATCGTGAAATAAAAAAAAAGACTTTGATGGGTTAACATATAAAATTATATACTCACAGTTTCATATTACCGTAGATATGTATGTAATTGTATGTTTCTATATATGTATGTAGTTTCTGAATTAACAATAATTTCTGGGTGTATGTATTCAAAGAATTACTATACTGAAAACAAAAACAGACTTTAGTTCTTTATTATTATTTTCAATATAAATATATGAAAGAAATTTTCTTGTCGAGTTTGTGGGGCAAGCAGAAAAAATCGATTATGTTTTATTGGAAATTCACTTAAAAAATTTTGTTCAAGCCAAGTAAGGGCCTGCTGGAGAATACAACAAGGCAGTGAATTAAAATCTTCTAATGGTCTTTCTCCGAATATACGAAAATTTCGTTCTTATATTCCAAAACTACTTTAGTTTTAATACACATTACTATGAAATGGATACTCGAAAAAATTCGGAGGTCTTTCACACTAACTATATTTATTTACTATGCCCATTATATATCGGAGCAAGAAACGTGAAAGTTTTCAAGCTGCAGCTCAAGCGGCCATCTTGCCACTACACCGCATAAGATTTGTCCGATCGTGTGTAAACCTTGATGACGTATACAGCATTTTTTATTGACCGATTAGAATTAACAATGATTTGTAACCATCAATGTAAGCAAATAAATGTGTTGCACCCCACGTGTGAGTACATACGTGTGAGAGTAAAAGAGTAAAAATCCCATGTTACATGCTTTGCAGGTTCCTGCTCTAAGTCATGGTATAAATACTCATACGCTATTTTATTTGGTATGTTTGTAACGTCCCCACCAGCAATATACCAAGATTTGTCTAATAAAATAAAAGAAGAGTACGAACCTCCAACTGGAATGTAAAAGATTTAAATCAAATTTGAAATTTTGTTATTTATTTTGGTTTTACTAGAGTTACATATTTTTGCTGAGTTTTTAACACGGTATCAGATTAACTACCGCTCTTCGGCAGCATCTAAGAACAGAAGAAAGTGAATTTTTTCGTAAAAAGGTTTCTAATTTTTCGTAAAATTTTTACATAGTCTAAAATATCGTCAAATAAGGGGAAAACGTGCTAAATTTTATAATATCCCAGGTTATAAGCTTTGTTAAAATTTCTAATCTGACTCACAAGTAGATTTTTTAAGCTTGTAGAGTTTTTCTAAATGTTGGAAACGCCATTTTAGAGGCTTTCTCGTTCTAATGTATGCTAAAATATACATATACCAATTGTAGAGATAATCCGCCTTATTCCGTAACTATTTGTTGACGTTACGTCAAGACAACACCAAAAAAATATTACTGACAGCCACTTACTATTCTCTAAGGCATAGAAAATGGGAAGAGGCTGTTAATAGTAGTAAATTTTTGTCGACAGCGAGTAGAAAAGTGCCAATTATTTGGTATTGTCTTGATGTGACGTCAACAGATAGTTGCGGAATAAGGGGGAATGTATTTTTAAAACACCTAGAAAATAGCTATCAAAAATACCCAGCTGTAATATTTACGAGGCATTCACTAAACAGGCCTTTTAAGGCCTTCAAAGACCTGAAATAATACTCGAAATTAATTATTATTTGCCTTTTTAGGATGGTTTTCTATAAACAGGCCTCTACACTCGGATTTAAAAGATTCTATAAACATTCGTTCTCCCTTATTTTATTTACTAAAAAGGATACTTTAGAAATAACAAACATTTTCGTAGTCTTTTTGCGCAAGTAGTTTATGTACTCGTATGAGACTGAAATTTATGCATACGAGTCATCATACATACTGCTACTAGGTCGTTTATGTTGGAGCAGATTAACTTTCCGTTATTCTGTTCATACAATATCATGTCTAATTCCTTCTTAATAAATACATGAATACATGAGGCTGAATATGTATAAAAAATTACTTTTAGGTGAAAGGAAATAGTTCGAAACAAAAAATCACATTGATCAAAATTAAAGAAATCGCTATAAAAATAGCTAGATAAGAAAGTGTATCTCAATTTAATTTATAATAGACCAGCTCTTCCTAGAACAGCCCTCCCATCAGGCCCGCCACTTATGACGTGGGAATAGGAATGCTGCAAAATAGCTTCAATCAGGTGGGCTGAGTATGGGGTCGAGGAAGGGTTTGGTTTGCAATGACATCGCATCTAAAAAATATATGAATAAGCAATGAGACTGGAAGAATATATGCCTGCTAAATTAGGCCTTATAGAAGGTCTGTTTACTCCTTCCTTTTACCGCTGGGTATAACATATACGAATACATACATATATACTTACATACCTATAACTGTGTAGTTTAGAAAATTGTGTTAAATCTATATATGTACATTTGTACTTAGTAAATCATTTGAAACATATATTTTAAAAGTAGCAACATATGTATCTACATTAAGATTAGTTTTATCCTATATGCCAACACAATATAATTAATTTCCTTTCCTTAAAAACAGATATCAAGTTGATTTATTGTAATAAATTAAATACCCTTCACTTTGTGTTAAAGAATGCAAACAAAAACATAACGCTTAAAAACCACTAGAGCACACCATTAAACAATTCTCTTACAAAAAAAAATTAACCAAAAAACAAAGTTGTACCATACCCCTAGCCTTATAACCAAGAAATAAAACAAAATCACATAGATTTGTATCATAAAAAATAGTTTAAAATTCTCTTGGAAATATTTATCTAGCCACCATCTATTTACAGGTTAAATAAATCAAAAAAAGTTAAATTAAAATGTTATATTGGTTACAAAATGTTGCTGCTTGTTTTTGTTATTTACCAGAAACACACCTTGATGTTCATAAAGCTTTTATTATTCCATAATACCTTGCAAATAAAACTTTAAGCTCCAAACAAACAAAATAATCCCTCCTTTATGTTGAAAAATTAATTAGTTAATGACAAAGTAAAAGAATTTTTAAACTAAATTTTTCTATATTTTTCTTCTTCTATTTTTTTCTAAAATAAAAATGAATCAAATATTAAACAAAAACAAAAACAATCTGAACAACTGCAACATCTTGACTTTAAAATAATGTAAAAAATTCAAAAAACATCAAAACAAATTCAAATCTAAAATAAAAAAACATAACAACTGTGGAGCTCTTGTGCGCGTATGGCAACTTGACTTTTTGTTAACAATTGACAAAACAAACAATTTTATTCCAAAAATTTACTTATAAATCAAATTGTGTATGATTGTGTTATATTTTACATAATACTCTTTTTTGATGTATTTTTAAAAAAAATATTTATATATAAAACTGCATTGTGTTTTTTAACGTATTGTGGAAAATTTGGAAAAAAAACATATTCGCTACAAAAATGCTTGCCACAACATATCAAAATTTTTATAAAATTATATATATAACTTTAAAAAATTATCTGTAAA
Source organism: Panzeria rudis (assembly GCA_956483635.1). NCBI lineage: Eukaryota > Metazoa > Arthropoda > Insecta > Diptera > Tachinidae > Panzeria > Panzeria rudis. The sequence continues at coordinate 37,895,157 of OY101448.1, read as the reverse complement.
AATAAACAACACCATCAACATCACCAACCACTACTACCGATATTTTGTTCTACCACTACCACAACCACCAACTCGTTAAATGCCAAATAAATGGTAAAATTTTAACTACAACTTGCATCTCAATGTTTTTATTCTTAAAAATAACTATAAAAATACACCAAACACTATAAAAAATTTATTAAAAAAAAAATTATCCGTGCTATTTTTCCAAAAATTAAATGAAAAATAAAAAAAATTATCTATCACACAGGATGTAAGTACTGGTAGTTAAAAAAAAATTAGCATTGTATATACTCTTACTTAATCTTATTTACTTAATTGTGGTTTTTGCAAATAAAACTCATGTTATTTTACTACTAAATATTTACTTATGACACCCTTAATACTTCTACTACGCTTTTATAATTAGTTATTCTAAATTAGTCTTTACTTTAAGAAATTTCTTTGATTTATATTCATATAACTTAGGTTATAAACTATATTAAACTTGCTTTAAATTTAAATTATTTAAAAAATTTCACTCGTATTGTTTCATATTTAAATAAAAACATAAAGAATTGTTTTAAAAATTTCTTATACAAGTTAGTTTAATATACAGAGGGTATCACAAAGGGGCCGAATTAACGGACCTAAGTGAGTCACTTCTTGAATCGTGGCTACCCTCGCAAACTAAACTAACCTAACTAGCTTAGTTTAACATATCTTTAAAATAAAAAAAAAAGTTCTAAGAGCTAAAATCTGATTACTACTTAATAACTGCGTTCCGAAAATTACAAAACAATATGCAAAATATTTTTTTTAAACTCGTAATTTTTCCAATACTAATTTGAGAATACCTCCGAAACTATTGAACAAATGAAAAAATTAAATTAGGACAGAGTGAACGCGATTTCGTCATGCTTCTTTCAGTATTTAGTTGGTCGGAATCGGACCTTTTATCGAGTTAAAACTATTGGACACGGCCATAAATAAAGGCTCTAAGTTATTGGAAAAACTGAGTACATAAAAAAGAAGAGTAAACACGAAATAATTTTGTCCGGGTTTTTAATTTAAAAACTTGTATGTGCGTAGTATATGTATTCTACATAAATAGCATAAGGAGTAAATATTTTATTTTGCATATACAGTGGTTCAAACGAATAATCGGACAAGCACATACCGTACATGAAGTATTATGAAGTATACAGTGAATTTTTACAAAAAAAAAGGAAAAAATAACAGTATACATTTATATTTAAAAAAAAAATTTTTTTTCTAATTAGAAATAAAAAAATGGCAAAAATATCCATTATTTCTTTAAAAATTTTGGAATAAGTAAATTATTAAATAAGCCAAATTGTTTGGGCATATGTTTTGTTTTAAATTTAAATAAAAGTTATTAAATCTATACCTATAGGATCTAAGAACGTAACTTAGTACCTAAAATTTTTATACGGCCTCTGGGTCGTTCACAATAGGCCGTTATTATATGGTCACATCCGGCACTACATAGGTTTTTTTGTTCAAAGAAAATTGTTAGAAGTTCTCAATAAATATGTGTTTTTATTGCAAAATGATTACAAAAACTACTTAAATACGTAAGTAAATATAACTTTTAAATTAAATAAATCACCATCAGAAATTTTATCCCGTTACGAGTAAGTTTTCTTACATCTTCTTTCGTTATTAGTGGCTTTTTCCGCGTAAAACAGCATCTTCATTTGACTTAGAGACAATATATTGGATCAAGACATCAAAAAATATATATATAAAATTATTCATGTGGCGGAAGACTGCTGCAGTCTATATAATTCACTTCAGGATATCAAGCCCTTTGCGTGAAATGATCGACACTTTGTAAAAAACAAATTTATGTATTGAAATCCAAATTTTATGAGCATACCCAAAGTTTTAAAGCGTCAAAGTATTAAAATTGTTGATAACTTTTGAAATACAGGCTGCAAAATTTGATCGTAAGCGACAGTTTATGAATGTAAATCATGTTTAAATACAACAAAAAACCCTTCGCCTGAAAAATTTAATTTATGTCGCTTGCGATCATTTGGCGGTAAGGGGTCAATATATTGCAATTGAACTTGCAGAACTTTCCTATACGATACTTTCATAATTTTTACTATCAAGTTCATCCAAAAAGTCCAATGCTTCACTCATAAGCGTTGCTTAAATATTTTCTGCCTTGGTGAGGAGGGGGAAAGGGGGCTTATCCCTCCCCAGAAGGGCATATCTACGCCAATGGCTTCACTAAGGGTAAGTTTTGCAAACAAAGAACATTCTATTTCAATAATAAATGTTTTCCATAGAATATCTAAAAAGCAAAGTATTATAGTGCTTGATGCACCCATATGGTAACGGAAAAATGTAACGCGTCAAAAGTGGGTGAGTTACACATTTCTTAATATGTTGATTCATGTCAAAACCAAATAAAATATCTTCTGTAAGCACAACACAGGTAAAAATAAAAGTTAACTTACTCTTTCATAAAGTCCATTTTTCACTATTTTTCAACTTTTGTTCAAGGTTTTTGCAAAGACCCCAACACAAAACACAACTGAACTACAAACAATTTGCAAATCTTAGCAGGTGTCTCTATGATGCAATGCAAGTCATTTTGTGTAAAAATTTTTTGTCTGCGGACTGCTGTGAAGCTTCTAATGTAAGGGTTTCTTGCGTTACCATATGGGTGCGCCCGGACAATTTGGCCCAACTAAATTTTCTAACTCAAACGAATAATCGGTCAAGGTTTTAAGATTGAAGTGTTATCAAAAAATTTATTTTAAAAATAATAAGTTATGAACTGATTAAGTCTTAGTCTGGTAGTTTCTCCATATTCATAGACTTTTGCTACATTTTTTGCTACATTTGCCAAAATCTCTGAAAGTATTCTATTTGTGGAGCCGTTTACATAATTAATAGCATTTTGGTAAACTACAAGCGCTAGTTCTTCTCACAAGTGTTCATTGACAATCTGGCCAGAGGACTGGCTTAAAGGTTTAAGCTATTTTGTATTTTTATGGTGTCAGGAAACCTGATATTGTGGCTTTGAAAGGGCAAGAGATCTACGTGCTAGATGCACAGGTCATAACTGATGGTCGTGTTATGTCTGACATACACAAAGCTAAGACGGACAAGTACAGGTCACCTGAAATGGTTAGGGCGCTTACAGAAAGATACGGACGTGACCAATTGCACTTCGGTGCAATTACGTTGAATTGGAGAGGTATTTGGTGTAGGGGATGTTGAGGAGACAGGACACTGCATTGATTAGTACGAGAGTTATGATAGGAGGTGTAATCGCTCATCGTAGGTTCTGTAACTCAGTTAGAAATAGGTCCGGGATCGGGTAGCCGGTTAGTAACACCGATCCATGCAAGCATCTCTTCGGAGGTGTGTGTATGAGGACTTTAATCTTTTACGTACGTGCAGCCTGCGGATATCAGGCTTAAGTTTTTTATTGACTGCTTCCAGACTTTTGATGCATATTCAGAAACAATATCTTGGAAAAAACTTAAGACTTAATCAGTTCATAGTTTTCTAATTTTAAAATAAGTTTGTGATACCACGTCAATCTTAAAACGTTGTCCGATTATTCGCTTAAGTTGCAAAACTCAGTTTATATACTTATTCCTAATTTTTTAAAGAAATAATTGATATTTTTGCCATATTAGAAATAATAGAAAAATATTTTTTTTAAATATAAATGTATACTGTCTATTTTGTAAAAATTAATTGTATACTTCATAATATTTTTTATATGTATGGTAGGTGTTTGTCCGATTATTAGTTTCAACCACTGTAGTTTAGAAGTAAATTTGGCGAATTTTAAAACTAATTTCATTCATCGTATGACAAACAAAAACTCTTGGGAAAAATATTACTCATACGCAGCAGTGAAACAATTCATTATGAATTCAATATAATTTAATTAAAAAGTTTTTAAAATTTGAGTTACACAGACTTATAGTACAATGCCATTTTGAGCAAAGCAAACAATTTCGTAATAATTTAAATACTATGTTCTCAGTTTTTTGCTATCACTTATAGAATTTTTTTATTGGCATATCTAACATTTCTACTAGGTATATCAGTATATTTCACCTTAACTCGAGAACAGCATTATCGATTTTCGCCAACAAAACAGCCTCAGATGCATGATAGAATTACACATAAACTTTAAAATATTAAAATTATTAGGTATACAAATCGGTGGCTTCTTAGTTATTCACAAATTAGTATCGAGAAATAGCAGCATTTTATGAAGAAAAAAATAAATAAATAAAATTCCAAAACCTCATAAAAAGCTTAAAACTCCGCAAACTAAATTTTTTAAATATTTGTCTTAAGGGAAGATGTCTTACGATCAAAATAAGTCACAAGTCATGAAAATCAATTACAAATGTTGATTTTGTTCTCAGTTAAGTGCAGGAACTCAATTGATAAAATTGTCGGTGTTCATACAACGCACTTACCCACACACTTGTGCCGGCAAAGTATTGGGAAATGGGTACCGGGTATCAAGTGTTTGCTGTTATATAAGGATACTGAATACTAAAACGTAACTACTCGATACTTTCGCTGTTGATTTTTTATAGTTTACAGAGCCCAATACTCCTATAATACGCGTAAAAATATTGACGTATTTAGAAGACGAAAAGTGACGTCATTGAAGCCAAAAACTGCCAATTAGAAAATTGCATTCGTCTTAACAATTAATTGTTAAAATAACGTCACTTTCACATCAAAAACTGGACAGCAAACATTATTTGAAATAAACCACTTTATTTCATTTAATTGTGTTGAACTATTTACCATATTATATGCAAAATGAAAATCTTTTTTCGTTTACAAGCGATATCTTTTAGTAGTGTGCGCCATTAAAAGGGCTACCATTACTTGGATAAAAAACTATCATTTTGTATGAGAAAAAGTAAACAAATAAAATTTATTGTAGATGAGCAGCTCTATATGCACGCAACTACATAAGTCGAGATGAAAAGTAAGGAACGCAAGTTGTAACGTAATCGTCCATATGCCATTCGCGCACGTTTTAATTGCCACGCATTCTGCAAACATGCTGTAAGTTTTTCTAAGCGTTAAAAGTATCGAATAAGTATTGAGTACCAAAATAGAAAGTATAGCGTAGTATCGACTAATTAAAAGTAGCATAAATTGCCAGGTCTAACATACACAAATTATAATTTTACTTTATATAGGAATCGAGATTTTCGTCAACAGAATTCCCTCATTTTTGTACATCGAATTTTATGATTTATATCTTATTTTGTTCGCTAGACATGTGTTCTTAAGAATAATATTTAAAAATTTAAGTTTTAGCCTTCTCAAATTTTTTAGATAATACATTTTTTTCTAAATAAAAAAGTAGTATTTTTCGATACGAGTTTCTGTAGAACTAAGAAACCATAGATCTGTTTACTTAATTATATGAAAACAGTGTGAAGCTATTTTTATCATGCATTACTCTTCTCGAGTTAAGGCCAAATATATTAATGTACTTAATGGAAATATTAAATACGCCCATAAAAAAATATTTAAGTAATGTAAAAAGTAATATTTAATCAAACTAATAGAAAATATTTGGTTTTGCTGAAAGCGGGTAAAAAAATGTTCCAATTTGTAAGTCTATGTTATAATTGTATATGATATTAAACAATTCTCTATGTATTATTAAGTAAATTTTATTACAAAATTATTCATTTTGTGCTATAAAGGCTCTTAATATTTTCTTCACTACACTCATCAGCCCGAATTTTTAGAAAAAAATCATTAAAATGCCTTTGCATTAAGGTGTTTTTCACATTAAATATATTTATTAACTGTCAATTTTTATATAAACTTGTTTGAAATTTGTTTACTATTGGAGGGCAAAATTTTTAATAAGATTTACGATAAATATGATTTAATAAAATTTGCGAATTAAAAAGTATTGTTGCTCAAATAATTTCAATTAATGTGTTGTTTCTAGAATCCATCAATCAACTTAAGTAGAAAATTATTATGTAAACCATACGAAGAACTGAGTGCTATTCATAAAAGTTGTTCTCTCAATTCTAATGTTTGGGTTCTATGTGCAGCACATAAATAATTTAAAACATATTTTATTAATTCGATTCTGAATATATTAATGAGTTTTTTCTAAAAAGTTTTTTGTTTTTAAAATAAGTTTATTAATTTAGTTACTAGCAGTTTTTAGAACTATTTCTTATATAACTCTTAATATGAAAACTTTACAGCTTTCATCAACTAAACTTTTCTCTTAAAATATTAATTCCTAATTTAGCTTAGAAAAAATTTTTGTGAAAAAATAGATGAACCAAAACGAATTTATTAAAAAAATTAAAGTAGTTAAAATATAAAGAATATTCCTTAACTTAAAAAAAAACATTTTACAAAAAATATGAAGTCGAATTAAAATAAACTAGTGGAGCTACACTGCGAGGCAGTAGGCGGCTTTGCATCGGTTGTTCTGTTCTAGACTTCTCCAACAACTGCTGCTACGTAAAATATTTTGGTCATTTAATTGAAATTGTAATGCCTCTCAAACAAAACCTCGTTAAATAAACGATTTAAGTAAATCTTTGTTGTGGCATTAGAAATAAAAACGTCGTTATGTTTCCCAAAGTTTTTTATTAATTTCTGTTAAGATTTTATAATTTTTCTTTAACAAACAAAAAATTATATATAAAAAAATAAAGGAATTCACAAGGTGTACTAATGTCTACGGTTTTAATATGGTACAACATTTCAATCAGGGTATATTTGAATATCCTGTCATATATTCAAATACTAAACACTAAAAAACTTCAAAAACTAAACATAAGAATATTAAATCAAAAATATTTATGTATATACAATAAAAATACAAAAAATCAAATTCAAAATTGAAACGGTGTTAAGCGAAAATTATTCACGTGAATACATAGCACGCCATAAACACATATCTAAATAAGTTGTAGTGTCATATTATATTTTTATATTGATAATATCAATAATAAATATGCAACTATTGTTAACGTTAGTACCTAGTAGGTACTAACTGTTGTAGATACTACATACAACAGTTAGAAAACTTAGCACGACCTTGTGAATTCCTTTAATATGTAACAATTGAGATTTTATTTTTTATTTTACTATTTATTTATACGTAAGAAACTAAAATTTGTTTGTAAGCTAATCAGAAAAAACTGGCTAAGTTCTAACAATATATTTAGTACTGATCAAACCAAAGTTTTTTGATATTTTGATATTCTTAAAACTTCACAGTGAACTTAGGTCCTGTATATGAAAGTCCTTCTCTATTATAATAAATTTAGAATCAAAATTATATTTTTAGTTTAATCTATAAAATTAATTGGCATATTTAAATTTTTACTAAAGCCTTAAACGTCTTAAATGTATTGAAGTTTATTTATATTTTAAACTTTAATTTTAGCCCATAATATTAATATTGTGTTTCTACACTTTTTTGATATAATTTTTATATATATTTTACAGAAAGTATTTTGCATTGGCCCTTATTTTCTTTAATAAATTATTTGTTTAAAAGCTTAATCTATTTTTATTTATACAATAAAACCTTAAGTAAATAAATGAAATATCTATTGACTGTCGACCTATTTTTTCCTATTTTCACCCAATTTCTCTGGCTGTATGAAATGCAAAATTTAGTTTATGAATATAATTTGAAATAAATTCTGTAAACTTTGCAAGGAATTGAATTTTTCCAAAACTCTTATTGTATAAATGAAATTTATTAAAAAAAGTAGTTTTCTGTTTGGTTTTAGTTTGTAAATTGTAAAAAATTTTAGTTGTTTTTTCAAATTATTTCTCCTCAAAAGAATAATTGGTATGTGTTTGTATAATTAGCTAAAATAAATAACTTTTTGAGTTTTTAATTTTTTTTGTTAATGTTTTTTCATCTTTAAATAAAATCAAAAAAATGCCTAAATTTTTCATTGTTATCACCTTAATAATTGCAAAAATAAAACTAAATTTATGATTGTAAAAAAAGACACTGTTCTACCGCGCTATTTAAATTTCCAAATAAAACTATGCTGGAATATTTTTTTATGCTTAGCATATCCCACATATATTAGTGAAGTTTTGCTCTTTCCTTATTAAAACGCAAGTCCTAACGTTGTCTTCCGTGGCCGGGATCTATAGCGTGTATGTAGCCCGTGACTCTTAATCCGCAAACCCTATTTAACTTTGCGATATCGGATTTAAGACATTTAAAAATTTCCTGTACAGCATCTCCTTCGTCTTATCTACTCCAGCTAATCCGATTTCGTCTATAAGTCTACACTTAACCAACTGCAACCGGCAGATTTTCCCATCTAGATCAGTAATTCCTGTCTATGACAGCTGCCAGAGGGTTACCTTTCAGGCTCATCGACTTCTTAAGCTTCTTCGATGTGGAGGGATGTTTATAACCCGATAACACTCCATTCGTTGCCCCTTTCCGGTCATAAAAAGTTTTCTAAAGCATAATAAACATATTCTGTATTCTGCAGATACTATAAGTAATTAGGAATTATGATACTTTGTCATTTCATTGAAGTAGTGCTGCCAGGTTAAGGGATTAGTTTGAGGAGGTTATTTAAAGGACTATTAATTTGAGGTTCTTTAACTACAAAATATTTCTGCTTTACCTCTTTTTATTTTTATAATCAGAGTTGCAAAAGCCTGCAGAATTAGTCAGAGTGTTGCGAAACTTTTATCATTTTCAATAACTCAGAAATATTTGAAACAAACTGTATGCTATTGAAAAACTCTGCAAAGGAACTATGAAAACTATTTTTATATTAATTTGTTATTATAAAGAAAAGTATTAGTTCGGTGATTTTTGGAATTTATAAGCGTAAAATTGGGTATCAGGCTTTAGAGAAAACTGTGATCTGCGCATAGAAAAATAGAAGAAATAAAAAAAAACAAGTCAACTGCATTGACTCGCTGTAGGACAGTGTTTAAAAAACAAACCAACTCCTCTTGTTTTGGTTATGTATCAAATCTGACGTATTTAATAAATAATCTAGTTAAAAATAATATGTATCTTCTTTTTTCTAACAAAATTAACTTAAATATTATTTAAAATTTTTAATTTTGTTGTACTTAAAATACTAAAAAACAACTTAAGCTAAACCATATTTAATCTTGTCCCTTTTTTTTGTTGTAAAAAAAATAAAAAAACAACAATTACAAACAACATATTAAAAAAAAAATTAAAAAATAGAAAATAAACATTTACAACAAAAACTCTGCTAATTTGATTACGTTTTTTGTTTACTTGTTTGTCTCTGTTTGTTTGCTTTTTGTTTTCTCTCCCTTTCTCTCTATATTTCTTTCTCTCTCTCCCCCCTCCCCCTCCGCTTAACACATTCCATTTTGTTGTTTGACCAAAAATATTTTACAGTCGAACTCAATCAACGTTGGCTTCCTGCGTTTATTTCGTGCGGCTCGTTTAATTAAACTGCTGCGTCAAGGATACACGATACGTATTCTGCTGTGGACATTTGTACAATCATTTAAAGCACTTCCATATGTCTGTCTATTGATAGCCATGCTATTTTTTATCTATGCCATTATTGGCATGCAGGTAAGTCCAAAAAATACGTTCCAAATATTTATAATAAAATATATATTTTGTATCTATGAAAATGCTAGTATAATTTACAAAAAAAAAAACAAATTATTATAAAAATATCCAAAATAATCACAAAATTTTTAAGTTAATATATATGATTTTTTGTACCTTTTTAATTTTTACAAATACCTACACTTTATATATATATATATATATATATATATATATATATATATATATATATATATATATATATATATATATATATATATATATATATATATATATATATATATATATATATATATATATATATATATATATATATATATATATATATATATATATATATATATATATATATATATATATATATATATATTCCCACACACATATTTGTAGAAACACAAAAATTATTTCACCTACACATTATAGATTTATTATAGTTTTCGTTAAACCAGATAATTAAAAAAAAAAGATTTTAGGTGCTTAGACTAACTTATAATAACTTATTATATTTGTTTAGTTTCCAATAGTTTTGTTAATAACATGTAGGGTTATAAATAGGTAGTTTCTAAAAGTTTCTAATGGAGGATTTTTTTATAGCCGGAAGTCTTAGACTTCGCAGGGGTTAGCTTAGCAGTCCACACATATTTTAGTTCTTCAAATTTAACTAGTTTCTTAAAGTTTATTTATAATTAAGTATGAAAACGGGAAAGATTCCTTATTTGTGTGTAAGTATTCGCATAAAACTTGTATTAAAAGAGCTGAATGAAAACGTAACAAAGCAATTATTAATTGTATTTAACTGAAGAAATATCACGGCTTTTACGTTTAAGTATAAAGTATGCTTGATATATTTGTAATATACTTTATGCGTCATATTCGCTGTCAAAATGCATGAAACAGTAGATACGTTCAAGCCTGTCACTGGTGAATGAGTATGTAATGAGTTAATCTCAAATCATCGTATTATCTGAAATTTATTATTTCGGCTTTTTAATTCAATAGTTGAATTAATGTAAATTCAAATTATTTATATTAAGAGTAGGGTGTTCGAATATTCAAATTAGATTAGCAGAACGAATCAATACTACTGATTTCGACAGTCTGCTGCACCGTCTCATCAGCGTTCTTGTTCACTTTTGGCACTTATGAAGATGAATGCTTTTTATAAGGAAACGTCAGCTATATAATTAATTTTTGTCATGAAATAGAATACAAGACTTCTCATGTAAATTCTTCCATTCGTTATATTTCAACTCAATATACTCAGTTAGCTCAAATCTCCTCTATCATTCCGGATCATGTATAAAAATGTTGTGCGAGAAGGGAGGGATAGAATACATGGAATATTTTTGGACGAAGTGTGCATTTATTTGCTCTGTTAAGCGCTTGCATATAGCATAGCACGCACTGCGGGGATACACATATGAAACTTGTTGTCTCAAAAATCCGCAAAACTTTATTTTTTTTTGGAAATATTTGATGAGCTTTTTTCACCTTCATACACCGACGCTCCACCCTAACAACGTGCATTACCTCTAAGGAATATACACACATAAAACACAAGCGTAATGCATGAGACAAATTAAGAAGTTTATATTTTTTTAAACCATCATCGGTGTGACGCATAAAAACATGTTTCCAAATGCTTCTATAATGCAGGTCTTGCAGTTTGATATGGCGCTTTAAATTGATTTTTTTTTTAAATAACAAGGTTTTAACGAATTATCCTTAACTTATATTGAACCTTCCTGTCGGAAAATCACTAGTCAATTACACAAATAATCAACTTATAGTTAACTTTTCTTCGACTAACTAAAAGCTAACTACAATGTAATGCAGAACTAAATCCAGAAAATCGATTCTTAAGTTGAGTATAGAATCGGATTTGGTGAGAGCCAACAACTTTACTCTCAGCTGCTTTGAAACTCATTTCAAGTTAACATTAACTTTTTCCTGTTATTATTTTAAATGGTCAGTGCGCTGACCACCCATGACTATAAAACGTGTGATACATAGTTCGAACCCCAGCAACATCATTTTACAAATATACTAACTACCAGGTGGATTAAATAAAGTCAACTTTAAGTTAGTTGAAAACTAGTGCAGATTGGAACAATTGACTACAGCCTTGGGCATCGCAATGTTAAAATAGTTAGTTGTTTCCGTTGGAAAGTAATCCAAGTGTCAGTCATTACTAGCTGTGAAATAGTTAGTTTAAAGTTAATTTAAAGCTAACTTAGTTTCCGACAGGACTGCTATGAAACAATTAATTCTAAAACACGCTTACATAGAAAAATTTTTTTATAAATCAAAGACATAAAAAAACTTTGAATATATTTTTAGGGTTTCTTCCCGTTTTCTTTATAGATATAAGCTAGTTTAATTATTATAAATATACGGCCATGTCATAGAGCTCAATTCCGTTCGAAAATGGAATTCAACATAATCCATTTTTGTAGCAGCTGGTGTCTAAAAAAGAAAACTAAAATACGTAAACTTGTTAGGTGTGCTTAGACTGTTGGTGACGCTAGTATGCGTCACCAACTTGACAACTTGGAGTGGATTGAATTCCGTTTCCGAACGGAGTTGAGCTCTGTGACATGGCCGATAACAATATTTAATTGTATATATATCAACGTTTCTAATAAAACTATTAATTTTAATTCGTGTACTTATTCATTGTTTATCTAAAAAAAACTACTGAATTAACAAAAAAATATAAAAACAATAAAAAACAATAAAAACGTAATGAATTCAAAACCAAACATCAAAAATCCAAATAAATGAAAAAAAAAAAATGCTTATTAAAAACGAATAAAAAAATCAAAATGTTAAACGAAAAACCCAAAGGTTTTTGGGAATATAAAATATGATCCGGACACCCAACTTAACCGGCACAATAATTTTCAATCATTCTCCGGAGGAATCATGCTGCTTTTTCGGTAAAAACCATTGTTGATTTTGAACAAGTATTTGCAAAACAAAGTAATTATTTTTTTAAAAAAGTATTTTTCGTAATTCAAAACAAAAACCAATTAATTAATTAAATAATAAGCAATAATTTGCAAGAAAAAAATTTTAAATAAATTTTTTGAAAAGTAACTATTTGAAAATTATATACTATACATATTATTAACTATATACTATATTTAATGCATTATTATGTAAAATTAAAAAGCTAAAAGTAAATGTCTTAGAATTTGTTGATAAACTTTTTTGAACAGTTTTGGGAAAAAAACTATCTAAATATTAAATAAACTTTTGCAGGGTTGGTTATCTTTTGAAAGTAGTTAGCGATTTAAATAACTTTAATAATCTTTGGAAAAGTTTTAATTTGTTGGACAAATAAAAAAAGAACTATAAACGTTGTTGAGTTTTACTTGAATGCTAGTTATATGAGTTATTTTATTTCTTATAGTTTGCCTCATATAATTTAATATGTGTATAAAAATGAGCAAATAAATAAAAATGTTCGTATAAATATTTAGATTTTGATGAGTTATTTTGATATTTTAAATGTTTAATTTTTTTAAACAATTTTTGTATAAACGTAATTAATTTGTATTTTTTGAATATAGAATTGATATAATCACTTGACATTTTCCTTAAACCCAGACCCACGAAATTGGCTTTAGCTTGTACAATTACCCCTTTCTTAAGTAATAGTCTAAATTTATTTCCCAACAGTATATGTTTTGCTTTAGTATAGAGTTTATATTTAAATTTTTACTTAATTTATTATTACACTTTTTATAAAACGATATGTATTTTATACAATTAAAAAAGTATTTTGCGGAAATTGGTATCAGAGACTTGTTTTGAGTATTCAAGCTATATTTTTTATCCCCTTAGAAACAAGAAACTTAAAATGCTGTTGCATAAATCGGACGTTCTGATAACGTAACATGTTGTATGGGTTTCTCAAAATTTTTTATTTAAATTTAAATCCTGTATGAGAAACTCAGCCTTTTGAAACAAGGTTTATTTATCCTTAATGCAGTCCGAACGTAACGAAATTAATAGGAGAAATTTTCACATATGATAGTTGAACATGATAAACTCTTAATAATGATATTTTTATACGTACGAGTATTTCCATTCTAAATTTAAACCAAATTACCACCATTATGGCCAATGATTTATTTAAAATTTTTTGAGTTGCGAGGTATGCAAGAAAAGCATCAGCGTTTATTCTTTTAATTTGGAGACTTTAGTTATAAAGGCTGCTTAGAGTGTCCTTAAAAAGGTTAAAATTTTTTTTGTGTTGTATATTTTTTCAAGCTTACTCTATATCGAATCTTCCATTTAATTTAACTATCAATAATAATCAATTCAACTATCAATAACACTGTGCTTGAATTTTAAACTTTTTTTCTTTAACAAGCAGGAAACCCTACTGGTGGAGATAATTAAAGTACGCTAATTGCAATGGTGCTACCAATTTTTCGATGTTATGCCAAATATCAAGGAATTTCCGCAAACAAAAAAATTTTGGTTGTCCGCTTCAAAAATAATGCCCCATATGTATATCTAGATCTTTGTGAATGTGTAAGTTTTTGACATTCTGCTGTAATCGAATAGAGAATTTTATTTTGTCGCCTTTGAGTTTTCTCTACATGAGCTGTACTACCTAATAACTGAATACCATACCACCATTATTTGTTTTAAAATCGAATAGTATAATAGAAGTTTACAATCTTGGCCTACTGCAGAATTTCTTCCAATAAGCGAATTCATTTGGACTACTTTTAATTTCGTGAATCCAAATTGATTATTAGGCTAAAGTTCGTAACGTTATATTTACAAAGAATTTTGTATGATAAATATTCCAAGGAAAAAAGGAAAAATTGGCATTAACTTGATGTTTCAACTTACACAGCAAAACAGTGTAGCGCCACTTTCAGAAGCCGCTACACTTCCATCGCCAGTGCTCATGTATATTTTGCTTATCACCACTTGTCAGGTGGCTCTGTTGAATGTGTTTTTAATTCCTATAAATACAAGTTTTTCGTGAAAATTTAATACGAGAACTAAATCACTTTCAAGTTGACATTAAACTGCAGTTTAACAGTGTTCCCGTCGGATTATTAAAAAAAAACAACACAGAAAAAATTATTACCAAAAAATTTTCAAACAAAAGTTTGTCTAAAAATAAATTTAATTTTCAGTAAATGTTGTGTCCATAATCTATGAATTGTTTGTTTGACTTTTATTTAGAACGCAAACACCAAAAACAACAATAAAAACTGTGTCGTAAAAAGCCACCCCGATGACGACATACACACAAATAACAATAACAACAATCATAGCAAGAGGAATGCAATTGTACCAAGTTTGTTTACAAAAGATTTTTGAGTGAATCGATTAGTTAATGTCATTGCGTTAATTCTCATTCATTTTTTAGAGTATTTAGATAAACATTTAGACTTGAACACCTTTAACAAAGTGAAATCTCCCAAATGCTTAATGGATGATGATGATGACACAGACAAAAATTCTGTTTGCATTTTTGTTTGATTAAGTAAATTATTTTGTTGAATAATTTTAGCATTTTTAGACTAATTGCTTATTAAATCCAGACAGAAATATTGTTTGATATTTTGCAGAAAATCCAGTAAATTATTTTGTTTGATTTAGTAAATTGTTTTGTCTACAATTTGTAAATATTTTTAGACAAATTGTTTTATAGATTTAAACAATTTGTTCACTGAAAAAACAAGTTTTTTTCAATGAAATTGTTGAGGTATTTTTGTCTATATTTACAAATTCGTTTGTAGGTCCGTTCATAGACAAAATATTTACTATTTCATTGAACTCCTTTACAGAAAATGACATTTAGTTTTTCTGTGAACATTAACAATGTTTATTAATCAATATTTCGCCATAACCTTTGTTAGCATCATCAGGAAATGTTTTCGTAAGCTCTTTTCCGGGATTAGGTATTAGGAGGTAGTTCCAATAACATTTTTTGCTTATTTGATCGCTAGTTAGGTCTTAGAAGAAAAGTATAAAAATCGGATGAGAATAAAAAAATGGTAACCAGTAGAAAATTTCACATGGCCAATGTGCTCTCTTTTGAAACTTCATAGTTCCGCTTCTGACCAATTTGAAGAGCTGATAATTAAGCTACTTAAGATACTTTGTTATGTTAATATGAAATTTTTCGATAGGATTATTCGCTTAGAAATGCCTGATTTATGTTGCAAATATTTAGATTCTGCCCCACTGTGCATTGTAGCTATCAACAATGAAAATTCACGTCGCTTTTTCTATTTCTCATCTATTTAGGTTTCTTTTTGCCGGGCACTGCTATACATTTTTATACTTGACATGTTTAGACAGCAAATCTTACGTAAAACTAAAAACGGTTTGCAATTTTCAATTCAATAAAATAAAATACATATGTATGTATACAAAGAATATTGTTCCGTCTGACTGTTGACAATTTTTTTTTAAAATCAAGCTTTGTATTTTCCTTATATAAAGATATTTTTTGGTAGATTTTGAATTACACATTTTGTAAAAATATGGTTACTATAATGCTTTTTATTGGTATTAGTATAACTAAAACGAGTTAATAAAATTAGCTGCTCCATTTTTATATGATTTTCTATAAATTGTAATGGTTTGATTAATGAATCTAATAAAGACTTCCACTTATTTATTAAACGCGAAAGTAGTTTGGAAGTGCTGAGTTTTATTTGCTCTATATTACACAATCTCTGGTACAACAATTTTCGCAATTAATCAGAAAAACTTTAGAACAGGATTCTAAGAAAATGCGAGCGAAAATTATATATCTCGCCTTTTTTTTTAATATATTTTTTTATAAATTAAATAATTCCATATTAACAAAAAAAAATATTAAGAATAGAGACAAAAATGATATATATAATTTTATCGCTATTAAAATGTTAAAATGGAGTTTGTATATTATTTCCAATTGGCTAATTTATATTAAGTTTAGTTATTTTATTTAGATCCTCCACCAAACACCAACTAAGAACCCCTAGTTATTTGTGTTGAATAAAACCAGAGTTAATAAGCAGTTGTTATTTGTAGTTCAATATATAATAAATATATTTTTTTTATAATTTCATTTTAATTGTATTTAAACTTTTAGAACGCTTCTGATAATAATTTCGTTCTAATCATTTACATAAAACACTCAAAAAACACATAAATAAAATATTAAACAATTGGCTTTATTTATTTATAGGTATTGTTAACCATTTTCCAAATTTTTAATTTCATTATTTTCTTTTTACCAAACACTTAAATTTTAAAATACTTAATAAAAAAAAAAAAATAAATCACAATTCAAAAAAAACTAAAACTTATATGACATTCGCCACTTCGTGTATGTCTGTGTATTGTATCGCAAATAGGTATTTGGAAATATCAAATTAAGTACAGTGGAAAATTCCATTACTAGGCACAACAACTTCCAATCATTTATACAAGGTGTCATGCTCCTATTCAGGTATGTAATCATGTTTTAACAATGAAACTCTAAAATTATCTACTTTGAAACTTGTTTTTTTTAACAAATCACGTAAACCAAAAAGAAGCGTTTTCGAAATTAAATTATAATTTCTTCTTACGTTTTAAATATGAATATAGGACTAGTTGAACATCAATAATAGAAGTTAACTTTAGAGAAAACGATACAAAAAAATTTAATTGATTGTTAGTACAAAAACAAAAGCTTTAGGCTTTTTTTTTGTTAGCAAAAAAATATATATTTGGGATAACGTTTAATTATCTCTATGTTATGTCTAGGTTAAAAATTAATGGTTTAGTCCATGTTACCGCAGCAAACAAAATCAAACTAGTTTTATTTCTTTTAATTTTTTTTTATTGAAATTTACTTTTCAAAAAATAGAAATAAATTTACATCATCTAGAAAAAAAAACTACACTTAAACTAACACTCTTATCATCTTCATTATTTACTGAATATTTTATATTTAGTTTATTTATTCTTTTCTTTAGTTCTAATTGTCATTTGTGAATTTATTAAGTTGATTTGTTAATAAGAAGCTTGCATTGTTAATTAAGAGTTAATTTGTGGTTTTAATATGGTGGTTATATAATAAATATTGAAAAACTAAAAAAAAAATATATATGAAAATAACTTAAACAAAATTTGCACTTTATTTGTTACTATAGTTGAAACGAAAACTTAATATATTATTATTTCTACTGATTTCCTTTTTTTCGTCTTCAAATTCCAAATTGTTAATCACATTCATTTGTAGTTCATGTTGCAGTTTAATGTTGAAAAGTTTCATATCTTTGTTTTCTTTTATCTGTAATATACAATATTTATAATTATTTTTTCTTGTTATATAAAACATTTTATGTAGCAAATGTTTTTACAAAAAACTACAATTAATTTGCTAATAAATTAAGTCTCCTTTACAGATATGTATTTTGGAAATTAAAGAAATTTTAAAATGATTGCATTGAAGGCGTCCGCTTAGTATTTCGATGCAAATGCGGACAAAATTCTGCTACATTTAGCTTTTTGATCCATATCCAATTTTTTTCAGAAAAAAAAAAATATTAAATCCATGTTTTAATATTACTTGAGTAAAAATTTTCGAAAAATTAGTAATAGAATATTAAACAAAATAGCCATAGATGTATGTATATTAAAATCATTACTATGTCCGTCGTCCATTTATCTGTCCAAAAATAAAATTTTCATGTATAAATCTTCAATTAAAAACTAAACTAACAATAAGTATTTAAATCGTAACTCTAAACAAGTAAAGAAACAGACCTAATATATGTATACAATATACACATTTCTAACAAATTTTCACGGATAAAAGCTGGTTTCCGTAGATAACGTAATCGTCGACGAAAATGAAACGAAAACAAATTTCCATACATTGGCAGCGAAAAAAAAGCTCTGAAACGAACTTTTTTCGTTGCGAATGTATGGAATTTCGTTGTCTGCGGATACGCACCATAAATCAGGTTTAATATGATTCATACGGCAAAAAGTGGGTCAGATAAAAAAAAATTATAATAAGGACGTAGTATGTAAATTCTAAACTAATGATCCGATTGCAACATGATGTAAACAAAAGTCTTACACAATTAAGCTTGTGCTAACCCGGCTAAAGTACAGAATCAGAACATTAAAAAGCCTAAGCAAATTTTGTATTTTACAATAAATCTTATAGTAGAAAGAATGTTAGACGGCGGCACACCTTTATCCGATGGTCCAAATTTTCGATGACGATGAGGCATAATTGAGGTTCTATGCCGTTAATGTGCCGAATTATCTCATTCTGTCAAATCACATGATCTTGGCAGCCAATTGACATCGCCACCACGTGAGATAATACGGCCATTGAATTTGTCGCGCAAAAGAGCCATTGTTTCGTTAGCTGTGTGGCAAGTGGCAAGTGGCACCGTCCTGTTGAAACCACATATCGTCCACATCCATATCATCCAATTCGGGCCATAAAAAGTTCGTTATCATCTCACGATAGCGAACACCATGCATTTTGATTTGATATGCATTTTGATTTGAACGCCCATTTTCATAATAAGCCTAAATAACTTTAACGCGTTGCTCTAGTGTGTAGTTTTCCATGATTCAAATTGAGTTAGTCTGAAATTGAGAAATGTCAAATGGAATGCAGAAAAAAACTTGACGTTTAGGTGTGGTTCACATCCAACATCGGCCCTTAAAATTTAACCACCCTTTATTTCGTTATAATAAAACGATGACTAAAATATAAAAAATTTGCTAAGAAAAAACGTATTAATCAAATCAACCCCTTAGCGCCAAATGATCGTAAGCGATAAAAACTAAAATTTTCAGGAGAAGAGTTTTTTATTGTATTTAAACATGATTTATATTCATAAACTGTCGCTTAAGATCAAATTTTATAGCCTGTATTTCAAAAGTTATCAACAATTTTGACAATTTGACGATTTTAAAGTATGAGTAGAATGAGTAGACTCATAAAATTTTGATTTCAATAAAATTTTTTTCCTAAAATGTCGCTTACGATCATTTCGCGCCAAGGGGTTGTTATATATGCTAAGCAATAAATGAGCCATTGCAATGTAAAAGGTATTAATTTGGAATAGTTTTATTACCGGCATTGAAAACCGATAAATCGAAAAGAACAAAAGGCTCACTGTTTTTGCTCCCCCTGTAAAATTTCAAAATAAGTCTTGAAACATCTATATCGAGGGCTTATATCCAAATAGTGCTAACTGCATTTTTCTTGAAAATGAGTTTATTATAGCAACATGTTATCTGATTGAATTGTCGTCTGTCATTTATAAAAAAAAATTAAATAAAAACATATATCTTAAAAGTGTTTTTTCATAAATATTTTATTATGCTATCGAAAAGTCCATATCTTCCAAACTAAGAGTTTGATCCACAAAAATGTAAAGATAGATAGTAGCCAAGGATGTAGGTTATAAATTCTGTAAAAAGTTATTATTTTTAACACTGTGGACGCTATATTGGGTTATATAAGGCCAATTTTAAAGATAAAACTCCTTAGTCGTCGAAAAGCTTATATCTTTCAAACCAATAGTCTGATCCGCAAGAAACGCATGCCGGGAAAGGCTGTAGACTATTAGGTCTGTAAATAAGCTAGCTATTTTTAACACAGTGGCCGCAATATGTTGCTATATACGACCAATTTTAAAATTCAAAATGCTTTAAAAAATAAAATTGAAAGTGCATTAAAATTTCAAAATGCATTAAAAATTTGCCTTAAAATTGAATAGGACTACTTTATTGGTATTTTAATTTAATTACAAGTGGTTTCGGAATCAAATTACAACAAACTCATATAGAAGTACAAACACGTAGGAAATTTTTAAAAGAGGTGTATAGTTAGAAAAACTGATGTTGTAAAAGTCGCATACGCAAGTCTCCGCAGCTAATTTTTGGAACAATATTACTCTATAATGTCGACATTAAGATTCCGCAAAATTTTCAGGGATTCTCGGGTATACTTTATTTTTAGATTTAGACAAGCTGAAGAAATTTTTTTTTCTGTTTTTGCGCTTGTAAACTTTAACGGAAATAGCTAATATATAAAGTAAAGCAGTTTAAAATAGCTGATATAACACTTAATCAAAAAAAAAAAATACTTTGTCCGAAAACGTTCATTATTAGCGATTCAATACGCCAACAAATCTGATATAAAAATAAAATAAAGAGTTACAACCTAATTTTTCTCATTATATAAAAGGACTTAGTTTTCGAATCTGGTAATATAGAGATAAATAAATTTGATTTTTAATAAACTGATTTGTCCACTTTGTAACTGCGCTTAAATTTTTTTCAAATTCAATAATTTTTTTTTATTTTTCCGCTTGTTGATTGACTGTTTTCCCCTCTGTGAGTCGTTTTTAAATAACATTGTAAAATAAATTTTATTTATTACTCTTAGAGTAAACGAGAAAAAAACCGTTTTTTCTGTCTCCTGCAAAGTTGTGATTTTGCAGATAGCACTATTTGAATATGAGACCTCGATATGTTATATCTAACGATATGAAAAGTAGTTTATGAAATCTTTTCATACTATTTAAACTCAAAGTTTTTTGGCGTACTTACTTTATACCTTTAAGAAATTTATTATTTGACGTATTGTCAGAATATTATTTTAAATGATATTTATTTGCTGATGTATAAGCATTGTCAGTAGACTTCGAACACACTTTTGAACAGTTACAGCCCCCTTATCTTATATAAATACTTTCAAAGACAATTTTAGAATTTAGAAATAAATCATTTACAAAATTTAGCATAGCAGACTTTGAAACCCAGCAAATATTTTGTAGGAAAATAAAATAGATTCATATCGAATACAAATTATTTGCTGTGTTTTCTATAAGTTTGTAAAGCATTTGTAAATCATTTATTTCTAAGCTCTCAAATAGTTTTCGAAAGTCTGTACATAAGATAAGGGGCTTGTAACTGTTAAAAATTGTTTTTGAAGTCTACTGAGGATTGAGTAAAGCATCAATGAAATTCATATAGACAATGCTTAAACATTATCAAATAAATATCGTTATTTTATATTTTTTTAAATTTTCTTTCTTTTTATTGTTTCTCAACACAAAACTGCAACATCTTTCCTTTTCAATTGGCAATTAGAAATTTAAAGTTAAATTAATTTCTTTTATTACTTTTATATATATTCAAAATTCTGTTTTCTTCCAAATTCATTAACATTATCATTTAGGTTTTAAAAATAAGGCTAAAAGAAGTAATTATTTTGCTTAATTGAAAAAATAGTAACAATAATTATTAAATTGGGAAAACTTTTTTCTAAATATTTATAGTGTAAATAATTACATATTTTTCAAGTAGATAATTTGAGTTTTCAATATTGTTCAATATAAATATATTTAAATAAATTTAAACTTTAATTTAACATAATTTAACACAAAAAGGAAATTATAGTATATAGAAAAATAAAGAAATTGTGTAGTATAAATTGAAAAAATTAAAAAAAAAATTAAAGAAAATTTAAAAATTGTTCTTATACTAAATATTTTAAAATTAGAATTGACATTTTCTTTTTAATTTTCTTAAAATATTTAGTAAAATCTTAATAAAATAGTTTAATTTTTTATTTAAATGTTTTTTTGTTTATTTAATATAAAAATCAATATTGTGTGTATGTTTGATACTAATAATGTATTGTTTTAGATGTGCAACGGGCGAGGCGTGGCCGAACATTATGCTGGCGTGCCTTAAGGGGAGGCCATGCGATGAAGAAGCCGAAAAAGGCGATGAGACATGTGGCTCTACATTGGCGTATGCCTATTTTGTATCATTTATATTCTTTTGTTCATTTCTAATGTTGAATTTATTCGTGGCTGTTATTATGGATAATTTTGATTATCTAACAAGAGATTCCAGTATATTGGGGGCACATCATTTAGATGAATTTGTACGGATATGGGCTGAATATGATCCAAATGCGACGTAATTATCAATTTAATATAATTCAAAATATATCTATATTTATGTTATATTTTTTACTGCTGTTCTTATTATTACTATAATTATTTTCCATTTAAATGTGTTTATTTGAATCTTTTTATTATTGTTGGAAAAAATTTATTGGACTTTTAATTTTTTCTAAAATTAACTATTTACTGTACAAATTGTATTTTATTAAGTTGCGAACTTTTCATTTCCTAAAAAAGATGTTTATCGAAATTTTAAATGTTATTGTAAAGGCCAGTATACCGGTTCGGCAAAATTTCAGATTGAAAGTATGTGTACAATTAAAACGAATAGTTACTGACTTATATCTCTATATTGATACTTTCCTTAAAAAACTCATTCAAAAATATTAAAACTTGAAATTTTGTAAGAATTGTATGCTGGCTTTAAGGTAGAATTATTCTTTTGCATAATTTAGAAAAGTTTCCAATTCTCATTTGTATTAATATTACCCGCGTTAACTAATTTCAAATATACTGTACTAGCTTTTTTATTAAAACTTTAACAGAAATGCAAGGCAAAAGCATATCCAAAAATCTTCCTTAGACATTTCATTTACATTCCTTATATAAAATGGCCCAGTAAAATAGATAATCGTTTAATAGCAGAATTAAAAATAACAAGTTAAAATTGTATCTTGCTCTGTATAAGTTATCTTAATACTTTCCTACAGTCTCGTATATACGTGATATCGTGAGTCAAAAGTCCCGAAAATCGTTGAATTTTTTTGTGAATATCTGATTACCTGTCTTCACGACAAAGCACAGAGATATTTTGGCAGCAAAAGGGCAGTTTTCGATAATTACACTTATAAATACAATTATATATTTTTTTAAGGTGAAATAGGGTGCGCCTGTGGCTGAGTGGTAACGATGCTAGCCTGTCAGTTCAGAAGTCGTGGCCTCTATTCCAGCCATAGACCCTGGGCGTTTTCCGTAGAGAAGCTAATCCATTCGCAGGTTGTGTTTGTTATCAAAGAAAGAAAAATGTGTTATGTTCCCCTAACTACAAAAAAACAGTCGAAATATTAGTTTCTATGCATAAATTTTTTTATTAATTTTTTTCTAAAATATGTGATTTTTTCATAGCTTCACTAATTTTATTACAAAAATTACAAAACAAAAACTTTAAATAAAATTACCATTAAGCCGTTCTAATATAATCTTTTTATATACTCAATGATTTCGGAATTATTCAGACCGCAATGATGAAAAATATATCTTTAAATGCAAAATTTAGATATTTTCATTTTTAAAAAATTTATAAAACACGAAAATTGGAAAATGTTACCATTTTTATTCACTGACCGTAAAGCCACAAACCAAAAAAGTTTGTCTGGAGAAGAACAGAAATCACAAAAATGGGAATGAAGTAAAATAAACCAATGGCAACGCTTGGCAAGTGCAGTTTAATATCAATTTGAAAGTGGTTTAATTTTCGTATTCAATTTTTACGAAGAATTTGTATATATAAGAATTAACATCACATTCAACAGATCCACCTAATAAGTGGTGAAAGGCAAAAAACACGTGAGCACTGACAATGGAAATGTAGCGGCTTCTGAAATTGGCGCTACTCTGTTCTGCTGTGTACGTTGAAAAATTAAGTTGATGTTAATTTTTCCCTTTTTCTTTGGAATATTGATCATGCTCATTTATTTCTGAATTAAACGTTACGAGCCATAGCCTAATAATCAATTAAAAATTTGATTTTACTTGTTAATGAATACATGACGATTAACTTTTACTCGTTTTTTACTTCATTTATTGTTGGTTCATTAAATATTATGTCAAGCCTTTGAATCGAATATGCGCCTATAGGCTCGATTAAATAAATAATTAAATGAAATAAAAATAACTTATTAGGCCTGGAAATCAGTGCTGATCCATTCTGCTACTCTCGTGATTAGGTATTCAAACATTCCTTCCTCAAAAAAAATTTGATTTTATCTAAATTCAAATATTGAAATTAAGCTGAAATAATAATTTTAAAATTGTCAAAAAAAAAAATTAAATACCTTTTAGGAATTAAGAATAATTCTACTTTTTTTCGTTGAAGTATATTGATATACGGTTTGTAGTTTGATTGTTAAATGTTGAATATTAAAAATCCTTTTTTTATATTATTTTATTTATATAATTATGATTTCTTTGTTTATTTTTTGAAAGTAGCTTAAGTTGTTGTTGATTCAATTCTATGTGCTTTTTTATAAATAATACACATTTAAGTTTATTAAATTACACAAAAGTTTATTATGATACAAAACAAAAGAATATTTCAACGCACAAAGCTTCAAAGCTCTTACATATATTAAATGATTATTATTTGATCGTATTTGTTTCATATATGATCAATACGTTACACGTTACAACAAAAAGGTAAACTAATTTTAATGCAAAGTAATTATTTGAGCTTAAAGCTCTTATTATTATAGCATTTTTCACATGAGCATTTTTAAATAGAAACATATTTTAAAATAAAGCTAGCTACATATATTTACTTCAAAGTTTAATAAAAACAATTTACACAAATTAAGCTTATCCTAATCCTTAACTTTCATTTTTGAAGAAAGTATATTCCTTCTTTCAAAGCTGCAAATATTTTCCTCTGTTAATATTACTCGCAAAACTAAACACATTTCTTACATATAAATTATCATTTGGACTGTATGTGTTTCATTCCTACACGTATTTAATTTAATACTGCGTACTTTCCGCCAAGAATATTAAATCACAATAACCACTAATTAAAAAAAATGTATAATGATTATTTTCTTATTTTTATATGTGTGTATTTTGCTAAAGTCAATAATTCAGTGAATTTCTATGAATTGTTTGTTGTTTCATACAAAAAGAATTTTATTTTATTCTAAAAATCAATAAATTTCTTTTGTCTTCAAAATTTGTCATCGGTACGAAAAACAAAATAAATCGCAATACTATGATACTGACTGTATAGTGGCCGAATCCATTATACGGAAATGTACGATATGTTAAAAAATATGGATCCTCCGTTGGGGTTCGGTAACAAATGTCCCAATCGCCTCGCCTTCAAGAAACTGATACGTATGAATATGCCCCTAGATGACGAGATGAGAGTACAATTTACCACCACACTATTTGCATTGATACGTGAAAATCTTAGTATAAAAATGAGAGCGGGTAAGTAGAATATTAATTTATTTATATTTACAAAGTAATAAAATATATAAGTTTGCATAGTTTAAATAAGTAACTTACATTTTATATACAAAAAACCTTATTTTCTCACCGATTTCAAATATAACAAAACTGTAGGAAAAAAAATATATCGGTTATGCAAAAATTTCATTAGGGTAAATTTATTAGGCTAAAGCTCGGAAAATTTTATTAAAAAAGTGGATATGAGACGGTATTTCAAGGAAAAAGTAATATTAATGACAACTAATGTCAGCATAGCCGGCAGAATATAACAACGTCGTTTTTGGTAGCAGTGTTCTTGTGTATTTCGCGTATTTCACCAGATAGCTTTTGTGCTTCTTGTAATGATTATAGACTTACGATATCAAGGACTTTATAAAAGCTGCATACACATTTCAAATATCTTAAAGTAAATATTTTTAAGCAAGGCAAACTAGCGAGTATACCCGGACGCCATTAGGTTCATTATGATACATAGATGTCTAAGACTGCGCTTCTGAAGGGCTGGGCAGTTACAGAGAGGATGTTGAACCGACTCTTCTTCTTCGACGAAGAGCCCCTGCAGTGACCATCACAGGAAAAGCCTAGACGACCCAACATACGTCCGATCGCACAGTGTCACGTAATTACTCCAACTGGAGCTGCTAGAAAAAAAAAAACCAATGATACCTATCAGCACCGGGTATACAAAAGTTGGTACAATTGTACTTTTTTTAGCACTATTTGAAAGTCCAAAGTACAATAGCACTCCAATGTCTAATATAGCACTATTTAACAATTTTTTAAAGTGACGGGTTTATTTCAATTTGGAACGATTTTTCGCCATCCCACATTAAATTTGTTTGATAAACAGGTTTGTTTCGGCTATGTACCATCTTCAGTGTTATCTTAAATATCCAAGAAAAATCAAAATGGTTCCGAATTATTAAGTCTTTGGTTTGAAGGTATAAATGAAAAATGAACTAAATAAACTGATATGTACTGATATTTCAAGAGGAATATTATCCATTCGACATTCATCTGCAAATGTGGAAATTATATAAAAATACATATAATGAAAACCAAAGATAGCTACACTGTTTGTTTCGACTGTCTCCAATCTAATCCAAATAAAGGATTTGCTGAAGTCATCTAATTCGTGCTGCTACAATTTAGAAATGACTAAAACTTTGTTCGCAAAAAGTATGTCCTAAATAATCCTTTTTATATTCAGATCTCAACAACTTATACTCTTTGTGTGCGTTTCCTTCTTATCATTCCTTTCTTATCTAGTTTTAGGAAATTTACCTAACTCAATTTCGGTTGATTCTCTATCCAATTTTAACAATAGTTGTCATTGCTAAAAAATTTAACAAGCAAATTAACGATTTTGCCATTCCGTAAAATATTTAACAATATTTGCTGTTGCTTAACTAGCGACAATAATTTGTTTGTTGTTACCGAATAGACAATATACAAACATTTAAAACTTTTACGTATAAATAACAAAATTTCTATTATTTAAAAACTTAATTTAAACATTTTTTTCGCAAAAATAAAGAAATTAATGAATAAAAATTTCTGTACACTGTTTGGAAATCACAAATTCATTTGTTTTTGTTACATTCCTCTTTGCGTTTTACGTTTATTTTAATAGAAATGCCACATGATGTTAGATTAAAACAATGTTGTTATCTAGATGTCACAGAATCGTACAATCGTTAGTGCAAACAACTTAATAAGTTGACAATATAACGACTGTTGTTATTGTTAACAGTTACAGAATCTCACTAAAGGAAGAAAGATCCAAGTTAATCAGGATCATCACGTATAAGTACTTAGTGCAAATGCACTTCAATGTGCCTTGTTGATTTTGAGTAAAAATACTTTAAAATGATATAACAAGAATTTAGTACAATCGAATTGAAAATGTAAAATTTTTCTTGAAAATTAGCACAATTTGTACACTCTCATTTTGCATCGCTGATCAGCACTCTTAACTTAACTAAAAAAGGATAAAAAAATTCCGAAAAAATGTTCATTGTTCACCTGCGTTATCAATACATGAGAAAAAGGCTTAATATTCGCGCTCAAAGGATACTTGAAAGCCAAAATTTTCAAACAATTTAGAGTGTGATTTGTATTTTTTTTTTATTAACTGAGTAATTACTGCAAAAAATAATAATGCGAGTTTTAAAATTTACAACCCTATTTTTAAAAAAAAAAAATATTGTAACAGCAACAAGCCAAACAAACTGTCAATTCGTTAAGAAATTTAGCAATTTTAGTCTGATAATACCGAATCGGCATCATTGGTTGCCATTTAGATAAAATAACTTTGAGAGTAGGTACGAGAGTAAATGATTTCTGGGAGAGAGGCTAGCGGAAGTAGAATAACTTCTTTATTAATTATCTGAATGTCGAAAATACACATTTATTGATACATAGGATATAATTAAACTTTATGTCTAAAACCGAAAATTTTTCTTCAAACATACAACCATCATACCAACATTCATACCCGAACAAGTAGTGCTATTTCGTAGTGAATTTTATTCAGATATAGATCTTGTTTTTAGTTTTTCTTTACAAATTGAATAAATAGTAGCATATTTATCAAAATAAACATCGTTTTAATTATCACAGTGGCCAAAATTAATGCCAAAAGCCAATTTGTGCAGAGCACTCATAGATGTTCAAACTAAGATAAAATGTTTTGGCTAATAATTTAGTATTTTTAGTCTATTTCATATATAGTCTATTTCAGATATATTTTACAAATATGTAATACAGAAACAATGATGTATAATTATGATTGACCTAAATTAAAAATATATTTTTGCATTTTGAATAAAAAAATTTCATAAATTGTTCCGTGCCTACCCGGGTATGTCTTTTGTATGGTTAAGCGGTAAGTTGCAAAAACTGCTTATAGATTTTCTCCAAAAATATAAATTATATATGTTATTTTCTTAGATGCAAAAAAAACATATTAGGAGCATATTTAAAATTTCAAGTCGTTATCGCGCCAGGTAGTGAAATTATATCGAATTGAAAATGAAAAATATACCCCGGTAGGCGGTTGTAGACATAAGGGTTAAATAGTAGCTTCTTAAAAGCAACTTTCAATATTTTTAAACGGGATTTTTAAAAATATGGCTCAGAGCAAAAACAGTATATTTTAAGTTTTTGATACTTTATATAATACTTTATATAATATATAAGAATTTTTAAAAAGAGCAGAGAAACTTTAAATGATTAAAAAACGCCTTCCTTGAAATTAAACAAGTTCCAAGTCATATCTTTAACGAACAATAGAATAATTTTCTATAGCTTTTACAAATTTAAAAATTACAGTTAAAATATTAATTTTAACGCATACAATTTTGTATCTGTTTATTTTTCTTTATATTTAGCGGAAGAAATGGACCAAGCCGATGCTGAACTTAGGGAAACTATTACAAATATATGGCCGTTGCAGGCCAAGAAAATGCTGAATCTACTGGTGCCACCCAATGATCAATTAAATAAGGGAAAATTGACCGTGGGTAAAGTCTATGCGGGACTGTGTTTATATGATGCATACCGTGTTAGACGTGAAGGAGGACAGCCGCAAGGAGGCATGGGGGTAAGTTCTCATAATAAAGATTTATTAAAGAATTACACTTATAAAATATCGCAATAAAACATTTCGAATATAAAAAAAATATTATTAAAATTCAAAGAACTTTAATCTTAAGTCTATGAAAATATACTAATCATAACTAAAAATTATATTAAAATTTAATACATAATGCACAAATTTCAAGCAACTAAAGCTATTTATATAAATTGAATAAAAAAACCAGTATACCATGACTATATATAAAAGTTTTAAAATTGTTTATTGGTACTTATTTAAACAAAAAAACAATTAGCGTAAATTATTTAAAAACACAATCTTAAATTAAATTTAAGAAAACCAAAAATAGAATACAAAATTAAATTTTTGCACAAAATATAAATAAATATCATTTAATTGGTAGCAAGACACAATAGTTATTTACATTAAATTGCAATCAAATCCTTTGATTAACTTTTTTTTAGAATAAAACCGTTATATAATTTAATTTTAATATTCATTTTTAATTTTTCTTCATACGTTAAAATTGTTAAATGTCTCAAATTATGAAATTTTTCATAATTAAAGCAGAATTGGAAAGAGGTACTTATTACTCTCTTAACCAAGAAGAAATCCTTAAATATTCATATCAATACTACAAAGAACTTTTTTCGTTATATAAACTTTTGCTTACAATTTTGAAAACTATTTAGCCAATTTAATTAATAAATTTAATCAAGTTCTTCTTACATAATTTTTTAAGTATTTTGGTACTTGTTGATTATTTATATTTTGTTATGTCTTAGCAATTGAGGTTAAAAAAAACAACGAAACATTTTTTTGAGTTAAGACCATAGCGCAAGAATATTAATTTATTAAAAATTATTTGTCATATTAGTATTTATTGTGTTATTGATTAATGATTATAGCACTGTGGTACAATTGTGCTTTAGTCGATTTATTTCGATATAAAAATTATGAAATAAATATGACTGATATAACTAGACAACAGTATCAGAATTTTTCCATAACAAGGCACTAAGGACTGATCGGGGTAGAGGCAAAAAAATAACATACGTATTTCAGCGTTTTGCCGCGTGTACATTGAGGAGTAGTTTAAGCTCACCCATTTTTATGGTGAATCGGAACACAGTGGTGGTTCCAATTGGAAAAAGGGTAATATATCTGTATCTTTGAAACTTGTTAAAACACACGGTGAGCTAAAGGGTGTCAAAATTGACTACCTCGGGCATAGAAAACATTTTTGGCCCCATAACTTTTACAAATAATACTTTATTTTAATGAATTTAAATTTTTTGTAAAGTTTATGAATATATAAAGAGAATTTACTTTATTTCAATAATATATCTTTAATACTTCTAACGATATTTAACTTTAAGGTTTAAAATTTTGGCTTTTTGGGCTAGACTTTGTTCGCTATTTCGTACATATCGCCGGTAATATCACAGTTAAAACTGTCAAATAAATATTTATGATTTTTAAGACAGTCCTTGATAATATGCAGAAAAAGTTTTTGGTTATCTCAACTCATGTAGTCTTGAAAAAGAATCAAACTCAAACCTATGAAATTGAAGTCAAAAATGGCTAAATTTTGCCAAAAATAAATCTTATTTGTTAAAAGCTTTTGTAAAAAAATTTTTTGTTTAAATATTTTAGAAAAATAGACTTTAAATATAACTGCAGTTAAAATTTTAAATCGATCAAAGCATGTACGATACATCCAGCACAGCACAGTGGGACAGATTCCAAGTATTTGGAACATAGATCAAGAATTTCTAAAGGAAAATTTTATCAAAATAAAATTATACATGAACATAGCAGAGGAGTATTTCTATTTATGTTTTCAATAGCAGCTCTCCTACTTGCACAGGAGCGGAGCTATCAAAGCTCAAAGTAAAGCACTTCGGCTATGTAAAATATATTACTGCTTGCTATTTTTTTTTGTTTTTTATCCAATTTCAAAACTTTTTTTGCTGTACTATAGACTTTAATAAGATCTAAAAGATACATGTTCAGTTGTATACTTATCTCATATATGTAATGAGTTATACTAATATGAAAATTGAAACTTTAAAATTTTTCAAAACTTTGGTCCAGTATTTTCCAGATATCAAAATTAAATATCAAATTGCATTTTATATATAGACGGACCCAGGCACTTCGTAGCGCGACCTATTTTAAATCGAAATTTTGAATTTAGTCCACATGTTCTAAAATCCCAAAGGTGTGACTAAAAAACGTTGCCATTTTTGAAACCCCTTATATGTACGTAGTTATTTGTTAATCTGTTAAATTGGGCTTAAATCAAGTGCGGATGCTATGGGCAAAATTTTTCAGAATTGCATTTTTTGTATTTCTTCGAACTTTCTTAAGAATTCTGAGATTCTTAGGAGAGAAAGTTTATTATTTTTTTCTTTCCTGGTATTTAGTATATAAAATCTTATATAACTGCAAAATTTCATTCAAAAATATCAACAATCAACGATTTTATAGCACTAACAAAAAACTAATACAAATGAAAACTCTATTAAGATACAGTATGAATTATATATAACACAAAATATTAATTATACGCTACGTTTTCGATTATCGCACAAGGCATGTAAAGTTTTTTCAGTACGACTTTTTGCTTATAAGTCCATAAATTTTACACGTATAAAACAGAATGGTGATATATCACATATCCAAATTAACAAACTTATAATTATGTAGTTTTCAATAATATATTGAAATGTTAACAATTTAAAGCTTTTTGAAAGACTTTTTGTAACACAAGGGCAAAAATGTTGTTATGTGGTATCTTCTGCATATTATAATTTTTTTCTTAATACTATAAAATCGTTGATTGTCGATATTTTCGAATGAAATATTGCGAGTATATAGGAATTTATGTACTAAATACCAGGAAAAAATAATAAATTGTTTCTTCGAACAATCACAGAATTCTTTATAAAGTTCGAAAAATCAAAAAAATGAAATTCTGAAAAATTTTGCCAATAACGTTCACACTTGATTTAATAATTTATATGGAACTTTATATATTTATTAGAATTCTGATCCGATAAGAATCATGTTCTCGTCTCAAAGAAATAAACCCAGTTATATTATAAATAAAACGAGCCTTATTTCATCGAAATCGATCGACAAGTTTTGATTTTATTAATTATTTATTTTGATCAATAATATCGTATCTGGCATATATGCATACGACGTTAGCAGACTTGCATAATTTATGTTTATACACATAAAGAGATGAATAAAGGGAAATAAACCTTTTACCTACATATTTTTGCCTCTAGTTGCCACAATTTTTATTCGATTGACATAAGTAATACCTTTATGTCTTATACTGTCCTATACTGTCTCAACACTTGTTTCAAAAATTAGCTGGAAGATGGCGCTAATCAAGTATTTGATAGAATACTGTAAAAATTTGCCATAAAATAAAAATGTTCAAGATTAAATTATTCTAATTAAATAAAGAATTAACCCTTCTTCGCAAAATTGTTGAACATTGTAAGGCCATATTTTGAGGTTTTGGGAGCCATATCTGCGATTTTCGTAAGTGAAAAATAACGGTAAATTTTTGGATAGCTCAAATATAAAAAAGTCGTAGAACAAATATTGTTGGCGACGGCCAAAGTAATCATTTTCAATAATAAGTCGTTTTTGACATATTGCTAGTTATAATACAGCAAAAAAGTTTTGAAATTGGATGAGAAACCAAAAATTTACTGAAGTGGCCTATTTTGAGACTTTATAGCTCCGCTCCTGAGCAAGGAATAGGGCTAATATTTAATATAATAATAGAGCTACTTTTCTGCTATGTCCATGTGAAATTATATTTCAATAGAGATATCCGTTTAGAAATGCCTGATATATGTTTCAAATATTTTGATTCTGCCCCACTGTGCATTGGACGAAAATAGTGAATTTTTCAATGAAATTCTAGATGAATCGCTTAAGAAAAAAAAGCACCGTTCAATTTTTTCAAATTTCTTTACAAATTATATTAGTTATACTCAATATTATTGATCTGGCTTGTAAATGTTACTCGCCCTCTCAAAAATGTGGACATGCTTAGAGCCGAGGTCATTTTCTATAATATTTGCACACATCGTTTTGCAAGTTTCAAAGATACAGAATTATTACCTCTGTTTTCCAATTGGAACTACTGTGCGCCTATAGACGTGTATTTTTTTTTGCTCAGATCTACCAGAATAAGTCGCTTGTGGCTTGTAATTTTTTTTTTTGTTCGGTACATTGCAATCTGAAATTTTTTAAATTTTACAAAAGAAATTCGGAAGTTTTCCATTTTTATTACAACACTTGGTATTTGTACTATTTTTTAACTTTTTTATTAGCTTTTGTTATTATTATAATTTTTTGAAGCACAGTGCTATCAACGGTGTAACAGATGAATTATGGCATGCCATTACTTATGTTGGCTTTAGGAATTTATGTTACATATATAAATTGTTATTTGTTTTGTTGTTGGTATTTAAATTTATCTTAAGGTTTCATTTTTATTGTTTCATTCTTTTATTTTTTTATTTTATATAAAAACTAAAAAGATTTAAACATAGATTGAGAAAAATAAAATATCAGAAATCAATAAGTCATAGTTGCAAGATTCTAAAGCTGTTTTGTAGCTATACAACTTTGAAAAACATGGCACATTAATTAAATCATATCAGGAGCTGACCGCAGTAGCCATGTAGCCGCAGTATATTAAAAGTTCATTTTATGAAATCAGCTTTATTAAAGTAATTTTAGACAAACTGTAATCTATTTCAAATACGCTGCTCAAGCGTATTTTAACAGGAAAATTCCAAAAACAATTGAATTTGCCAATTAAAGATTGTAGTATACATTTTAAGCAGTTTCACCCCTTAAAAACTATCCTATATTCTTATGTCGGCCATATGCTATCCGTGAACCAAATTTCATCCAAATCTATTAAGCGATTTTCATCGGTACTTAAGTAGGCTCTTTATATATGTATTTGCCGATTAACGAATTTTTAATTTTTAAATATTCTAAAATTTTAAATTAACAAAAATCTAATTTGAAGCGCAGCAATAGCTTACATATTTGGTTGAAAGTTTCGATAATGAAGTATATAGCATTAGGCTGATTATTTTTTTAGCAAGTATGTTTTTTTTCAGTCTCCACTCGAAACTCTGTTGGAAATGTTTAAATAAAAGTAACCTGAAAGTTACAGCCCTCACTATCAATTTTAAGTACTATCCCAAAGCGTGGAAAGATTTTCCATACAAAATACACTAAAAAATAATGTGTTTTTAATAAAAATTCTAATACTCCGCCACATTTTATGCTATTACAATGTACTTGACCTTAATTTACTCGGAATAAAACAGGCTTCAAAAATGAATGTGACGAGGAAAGTGGAACTTGTAATGGTGAGTTGGTACAGGTCACTGAAGTTAATTTTTACCAAAAATTCTCGTTTTTTGGCTGTTATCTCCAATATAATCAATTGGATCAAAAAAATGTAAACACCAAATTTGTTAAGAACTTAATTTCCAACAAAAATGTGAGATAGATTCAATTGCTTAGATTAACATTTCTTGAGATATTAACTTTAACTTAAGGGTAGTATACAATTTTTAAGTTTATCGAAAATTAGGTTTTTAACAAACTTTCCATTTATATTATTTTGGTACAGTTGATTATTTCGGAGGTAACAGAAAAAAACGAGAATTTTAAGTTAAAATTAAATTCAGTGATCCATACTACCTAACCAGTACAAGTTACACTTTCATCGCTATAGCCACTTTTGAAGACTGTTTTATTCCGAGTAAAGCGAGATCAAGTACGATATAATTGCATAAAGTACAGCTGAGTTATAGAATTTTTAAGAAAAACACAATATTTTAAGTTAATTTTGTATTGAAAATTTTTAATAGAAAATTTTCGACTACTCAGAAGTTAAACTCTAATATCTCAAGAAATGGTAATCTAACCTATTTGGTCTTTATAATATTTTTAAAATTAAGTTTCGAAAAAACTTTCTGATATAATTTTTTTTCGGGAAGTTGATTATTTCGGAGATAACAGCTAAAACGAATTTTAGGTAAAAATCAAATTCGGTGACCCGTTTTATTCCGAGTAATTCAAGGTCAAGCACAATGCGATAGCATAAAATTCGGCTGAGTATTATAATTTATATGGAAAATATATGGAAAATCTTTCCAAACTTTGTTGTTTTTTGGGAACAAGCTTCACCCCTTTTTTTACGAGATGTTTATATAACTACATAATACCAAACACAACAAGCAATATAAAAACCAAACTATGGAGCTACCTTACTACTAAATATTGCATCGCCATTACACTGACGTGAGCCTTATGTATTGTATCTGGCATAGCTTTATTAATTTCTTATAATTTGCTGGATTTTTTCAGCCACGGCTAATTACAATGGTCTGTAAAGAAAATGCCCTTCAAAAACAGATTTTATTGGGCTAAATAAAAATTTATTTTCATTTTTGTTACTATCAGTTTTTTTTAATGGACTTGACTAGTATTCTTATGAGTATTTAGAAAGAAGTTCTTTTTTTAATTTTGCATGAAAAATGTCTGTTTTCGATACCAATTTGAGAATATCTCCGAAAGCGCTGATCAAATCGAGAACTTATATGAAAGAATTTTTAAATTTTGTCGTTTTGACATTATTTTGGAGCAACATTTCTTGCCAAAAAAATTCTTAAAAACTAGCAATGAAAATTGATGGTAGTCTTTCTTCAATCCTCATTGTTTAAATCTTTTTAACAAATGTATTTACTCGTTTTAAGAATATCATAAAATATATTATAAATCATCTTGTAAAATTATGCTTAAATCATTTAAACTTATTCATTAACTTTTTATTTTTAATCTTCGTATAAATGGATATAATAACAAAAATCAATTTGCAAAAAAAAAAAACTCAAACCAACTTTATAAAATAACAAACAAAAAAATTCAGCGGAAAAAGCGTGAAGATGATGATGAAGAAGAACCGTTGCATAGTCCGGCAGCTGATGATGAACCGGTATAAAAACTTTTTCCTAAACATACTAACAATTGCTAGAAAGAATGTATGAACAAAATATACAAAGCTAAAGTGCGCCTTTAAACAAATGCTCGTTTTTTCTGTTGTTAATAAGCGTGAACAAAAAAAAACCCCCCTTAAGTTATCCACTGAAGATATACCTTTAACTTTTACTTATTATAACTTTTAATAATTTTATTGCTAAATGGAACAAAAAACACAACTAAACCTTCTTGCGCTTTTGTTGAAAAATCTTTTTATCAATGGAATGCTATAAATAACAATTTGCATCCCCTTCTTATTTTAAATAAAATATTAATATTATTTAATTATATAAAAAGGGTTATGATTGATACAATTTTAAGGCAATCTACTCACCAGAGTAAATGAGAGCTATGTTTTTCTTACAAAAGCTATAAAAAGAATTATGTTGTTATGAGAACATCATATAAAAGTTGTGGTTATATCAAAAATATTTAATGAAACAAAATTAAATTCTTAACAGGAATTGTTTCACAAACAATATTTTCATAATTTAAATACATTTTTATAGAAAAAATCAAGCTTATTTCAACTAGTTTTAAAACAGTTAAAATAAGAGAAATTATAAGTAGAGACATGCTCTGGACGTTGTTATTTAACCAATAACAACTATTGAATGTCTCAGTGGTATATACCTTCTTTCATCAGCATTTATGTGTAGGATCTTAGCAAAACTACTGCTTCGCGCGAATGAGGTCTATAAGCTAGAGTTGATAAGTTGTTGCTGTACTTCCTGCTTCGAAACGCGTTTTAGAATAGCACGAAAGCTTCAATGCTACTAAATAAGACTTTATTTATTTTATTACGCTCAAATATGGATTTTATTCCTTTTAATTTTGATCTTCGTGTTGAATAAATGTAAATGGCCGGAGGCACTTAAAAATTGGTCAGCAGACAGTCTTTTTACAGCTTCGAGAAACTAGCTATTTTTTTACTGGTATATCACTATTTAGGCGTTTGCAATAATGAAAATTGAATTTGGTATGGAACACCTCGCGCCAAATCGGACGGTTTGAATTTTTTTATTTCAGCAATTTTATGATATTTTTAGTACCCCTCAAAAGAGTCTTACTTGTAAATTTTGAGATTTCTTTTTTTTTTTTGATTAATCGCTCAAGAGATGTTAGATTTTTAAAAAAACTCCTTTTTTTAGTTTTTTGCTCATAACACTGAAATTTTTTTTAAATTTGTAATTTTAAACTTCTATCAACACAATCCACTTTAAGGCCCGTTCCGGTGATGGGTCTTTCTTATATTTTTTTTTATTCTAGACAATTTGAAAAAAAAAAGTTTTTTTTCTATAAAGCATAGTATTAAGGAATCTTATAAGTTTAAGGTATACGATATGGTTTAAGCTATAAGATATTTCTAGCGAAAAGTAACGTAACGCCTTAGATGACTATATTAGAATTAGGCTTGTATTTAAGAACCATATAATTTAATTTTTCTGAAACTTATGGGTAGGGATGTAACCGATACCGATATAGCGGCGATACTTCATATTTTCCGATACATCGGTATCGACGATATTTTACTGTCGATTCGGCGATACTTTTAAAATACCTTTCAGAGTTTTTTTTTAACAAATTATTTATTTTTTTTTAATTTTTTCATGAACTAAATTCATTTCGTTATTTACTAAATCTTATTAATATCAATTTTAAAAATTAATAATATTTTACGCTGTTATTTGGTAAAAAAATAATTAATTTTTTGTTAATTTTACCATGAATTCAAATTCAATTCGTTGTTTTTTAAATCTTATTCCCAGCAAAGAAAGACACTCCAAAGGAGTCACAAAAATGTAGAATTCGCGATCCGGAAGTATTGCAAATATAGATAACTTCTAATTAATTTTACATTTGCTTGTGATTGCAAGAAGTTCTCTTTTTCGATTACCAATCACCGAATTGGAAGCGATGTTAGGACAAAACTATTTTTCGGTGTTCAATAATGGTTTTTCGTCAAGGAAAAAGGATGAAAAACTAACCATTTTCATTTAATTTAAGTGAATATATATAAACTTTTAGAAGACTTAATAATGAAGCTATTAAGTTATTTAGAAGAATATTAGTTGAGAAATGTCCGTTGAAAATTGATTTTTTAAAAAGCATGACGAGCGATATTTACAATCAGGCAACACAATCAGGCAACTAATGCCTACCAGTTAATTAATTAATGTGTTACCTTCTTTGGGAAAGTGTAGGGTGAACAGGTGGTGAAGTGAGAGAGAGAGAGAGAGAGAGAGAGAGATAGAAAGCTTAATTCAATCCTGCTATTGTGCTTTTTTTTGTTTTTGTAGAGCAGTATTGCAAGCGCTTCTGGTGTCAAGTAGAGGCATTGAATTGTTTAAGCTCTGTAGCCATTTTATTAGTTCTTTCACTTCGCCGACGGTTCTGCTACAATATGTTAGTATTACTCGGTGCCGGTACTGCCAAAGTGATCAGTGAATGCTATGCCTTCATCACTTTAACATTTTAACAACAACCAACATAATAACACACCAATGCACATGAGAAAAATGCATGATGTTGTTGACTTGCCGGAAACTATTCTTGAACTCAAGACCTCAGGGTTTGTGGTCAAACGCGCTAACTACTTAGCCAACAGTGCCCTCAAATTTATTGCTTAATTCCTTTTTTGCGTTACGTTACGAAAAGTAAACTTTTCTCTTGAAATGCTCATAAGGTCAGCTCTCTTATGTAGAACACCACAACCAACATTCTTGTGAAATATTTTACTCTCTAACTCTTCGCTGTATGCGGCATTTTCCCCTTTCACAAAAAGGTAAAAAAACTCCCCTTCAGTGGCGATGTAGTAAGCTAAAATGTTCTACAAAAATATTTGCCATAACATTCTGTCATAGCCTGTCAAAAATATTGAAGCTCCAGACTTAACTACAACGCCAGAAATCATTCAAAATTTAAATTGCGTTTAAGTGTTAATTTGATACTTATTCACAATAAATACTCGGCATTGGACATTTTGTACGCACTACAATTACAGTGCAAGATGTGTTTACCACTTTTATGAAAAACAACACGAGAAGCATTTTTGTAGAACAAATTTATACCGGCTGAAGGGAGATTTTCGTCTTCTTTTAAGAAAGAGACAAAATGACCCATACAAAGAAGAATCTATCTCTAAAAGATATTTCATAAAAATATTGCATGTGATATATTTTACATAAAAGAGCTGACTATCGGCCATGTTCTGTACACCGAATCCGAGTGAATTTTTCGTTTTCCAAAAATATATAATATATAGTATAATATATTGATGTATTTTAATTCGTATATAGTAAATAAAATTCAGATATTATATTTTATGCTCTAAAAAATATGAAACTGCAAAAAAGTCTGAAATTATGGATCTAATTTCTCGAAATCGAACGTTTTATATCGATTCGGTTTGAAGAACAGGCATGTATATCTTATGCCATAAACATAACATTTGCAAGATTTTCTACGTTTTATAATTTTTTTTTAATTTTCTTTGTTTTTATTTTTTAAAGTCGAAAAAAATAGTTATGGAAAGAAAGCTTACTGCCTACCAGACCGAGCTTAAATCTGTGGTTTTCTTTGATAACGACATATATAGTATGTATTTTGTATGTACAAACGTCGTTAATGAAGAAAACCACAGAAATCTCGTTAGGCAGAAGTCTAAAGCTAAAAATTTAAAAAAAATCGGCGGATTTTCAAAAACACGATGTAAGATTGTATATCAAAAGTTCTTAATCAAAACCACTTGGAAAATTTTTGTTTTTCTATAAAAAAAAATCTATAAAAACTTTAAAAAAAAGTTTCCAATTTGGACCATTATTAAGAAAGTTATGAACACAAAACTAAAAAAGTAAATTTTTGAAAATTTAATATCTTTTAAACGAGTAATCAAAAAATATACCAGAAAACAATTTTGATATATAGGTTATTAAATTCGTCGAAAACACGGTTAAGATAAGCATTTTCGGTAGTGATCATGTTGAATCAAATTCATTTCAATTTTAAACGACATGAATTTGAAACTGAAATAACACGAAGAATCATCTGGTATTACAAGCTGAAATAACGTGAATTTGAATCAAATTCATTTCAAGTTGAAAAAATATGAATTTAATATTGAAACAAAGCGAAGAATCATATTGAATCAAAGTTATTTCAAGTTGAAACAACATGAATTTCATCTAGCCATTTTATCAGTTATTTTACTTACGAGACGTGTATTCGTATAACCATAACAAAAATTTGTGTTGTTGTTGGCTGCCCAACCCAATATTTGACCTCTAACCACTTGCTTGATAGTCAATGTGCTAACCACTGTAGATATACACTAACATAAATACCATGATAAGGAATATTCATATCATTTTAATTTAACATGATTTCATGGATGATATAACATAAAATTAATTTGAAATTAAAACTATAGTCATGTGGATTCAAAATGAAATGTAACATTGGTATAAATGTGTGTTATCATTAAAAAATATTAAACCAAAGAGATGTAATGTTAGATTAATAAATGAATGTTAGATATAAAATTAATATGAAACAAGGGTGAAGTTTGTCGGTTATTTACATGTACACAACACGAATATCAAAATGCACAACAAAAAAAGAACAACACAATTTACACAACTGAGCCAGAGCATTGAATTGTAGCTATGAAGAAAGCAAATAAACACCAACACACTTAAACAACAAATTATTTCTCATAAATTTAATATGATTTCCAATCAATATTGCTACATGTTGATTTTACAAACAAAAAGTATATTTTTCAGTACATCTTTATATTAAATTTATAATTAGGAACAGATCTTTATCCTTCTTATGACGTACAAATTGAGCATAGTTCTACTTATAATGATTTTAAAGAAGAAAATAAACTAATAAATAACAAAATAAATCAATCATATCCCAATTATATTTTTGTAAAATAAAAGCATCATGTTTTATGTGTAAAAACCAAAAATTTCAGCGCAAGTTTGCCGTCGAAATCCTAATAAAATTCTACAAGACTTTCAAAATTAATACATTTGGCTTAGAATATACAAAATTCATCATCCATGAAAATAGGTGCGAAAAATTTGCGTAGAAAAAACCCTCAACATAATAAAAAGTTTTTTTTTTCATTTTATCCGTAAAAAAAATTATTTGCACCATATTTACCATCTTATTCTATACTTTGAGCATATAGATATTATGTTTTAAAGCTATGGTCTCCTTGTTATATAGCCGTATGATAAAATATTTTTACAATATATGTATTTTATTAATTTTATTTAAAAAAATACCAGTTTAGCCTTACAAAATTAAAACCACAAAAATATTTATACAAAATTGAAAAAGAACTAGAAAGTAAAAGAAAAACAAATAGAAATACAAAAAAAAAGAGGAATAAATGT
This sequence comes from Panzeria rudis, assembly GCA_956483635.1. Taxonomy (NCBI): domain Eukaryota; kingdom Metazoa; phylum Arthropoda; class Insecta; order Diptera; family Tachinidae; genus Panzeria; species Panzeria rudis. The sequence continues at coordinate 37,853,250 of OY101448.1, read as the reverse complement.
GTCCTATATTTAATTTTTTCTTTAATTTTTTTTGTCGATTTCAACTTTAAAAATTAGTTTTACTTTAAACTTATCAGTTTGGTTCATTAATTTTTTTTATATCTTAATTATGTGCATTTAAAAGCATGTATATTTTTTATCTTTTAATTTTAATTTCGTTTCTAGTGAAATCGCATGTTTAGATTTTTATTTGGTTTTGTTAATTTTCTTATTTTAATTTGAATTTTTATATCAATTATTACTAATCTTTTATTTAAAAAATCACCGTGTTTGTCTTTTATTCAAAATCTTTTGTCCGTTTTTTAAATTCTTTTGTAAAATATAATATATAAAGTTTCATCCAACAGCATGTTTTTTTACGTATATTTTTTTATATTAATTAAACTTCCTTAGAAATCTTAAAATTTTTTTTATATTTAAAAAACAAATAAACGAGAAATAAAAATACGGTATCAAAATTGATTTGCCATGAAATGTTAATAATAAAAGTTAAGCAATAGTGTTAAATATTTTTCAATAAGAAAGTGTTTGAAATCTTTGTTTTAATATTTTTACTTTTTAACTTGTTTATTCATTTAATATACATATATAAATATATTATAACCAACAATAAGTTGCTGCTATGATAGAATTTTATTATAAGTCTTTCAATACAAAATGTTTCTGAACCCAACTGAAACGCCAGAAAGTAGCAAAAACTTAAAATGTGTTGAAAAATGTATATACTTGAAATGAAATTTATTTGCTGGTGCTTAAGCATTGTCTATATGCAACATTTCATTGGTGCCTTACCAAATCGTCAGTAGACTTCAAACACAATTTTTCAAAGTTACAAATCCTTTATCTTATGTACAGACTATCAAAAACCATTTCAGAATTTACAAAAAAAATTATTTGCTGGGTTTTGTATAGTTGTCAAAGCCTACTTTGCTTATTTTTTAAAATCATTTACTTGCCACTTAACAGAAAAAATTCCAAATAAAGATTTTCATTACTCAAAATCATTTTTGTTTTTATTTAGCAAAAAATTTATTCAAAAAACAAATTGGATGATTAGTTTTGCGCCACCTTGTATAAAAACTGGTTGCCTGTAGAGTGATTCCACGCAAAACGGCCCTAAGCAAGGAAAAAATAGTTTTCTCATTTTTAATAAAAATCTCTCAATTGATGTTTTTTAGAGAATGACAATTATAGAAAAAAATAAAAAATACACTATTTAATATTTTTCAATCAATTGGAGGCACTTTTAAATGATCATGCAAGAAACATTTTGTTCTCCCTCCTTGTATGTTTAATATTTATTTCAGATGTTCTCTTATTCCCTTTTTGTGATTATTAATAAATACCGTTATCTCTGAAAAGAATATACTTTTTTTGTTTTATATTGAATTTAAAAAAATATTCAACTAGAGTATTCTGCTGTCTATAATAGAACGGATAGCAAATAGTTTAATGTCTTATAAATTTATTATAAGTTTTTCTTTATATTATTTATATGAATTAAATCAATAAAAAGTTTTGTTTCTTCGAATTTTTTTAAAGTTTCGTACTAGGTCACACCCGTCGGTCACACCCCTCACATTTTAAAAATAGTTTTATTATAAGAAAAATAATTTTTGTCAGACATTAAATATATAATACAATTAAAACACTTTGAACAGATATCTATACCAAAATTATTGTGTACTTTATAGTCAAAATTTTACAGAATTTATACTAAAAGTTATAATTCTTTAATTCTAAGATTTAAAACTAAGGTCACACCAGTCGTAGCTCTCTGACGAACATTCTGAGCAGAAATCGTGTTCTATCAGTGTCTACCAGTTATTCAACGACTTTAAGCTTAATGTCCTTGCGAAACGCAACGTTTTTTAAGTAAACAACTTTATATTCTTAATTTATAACAAAAAATTTGTGTAAAACGGTCACACACGGCTAAATGGAATTACTCTGTATCGAAAATAAGACAGCAACATTAGTAGTCAGCTTCTCCCATTGATGTGTTTTAAATCGTATATAGTACACTTATTTCATATATGACATGCTAAGCTCTAAAAATTAAGAAACTGCAAAAAAAGTCTGACAAAACTTTGCTAGTAGTGGATTTAATTTCTCTGAATCGAGCGATTTTAAATTGACTCGATTTACAGAACATGCAGGTATATCTTTAAAACTAGGACTATGCCAAAATTTTTATGGAGATTTCAGAATTCAGCAGATGGAAATACATAAGAATTGCTTATTTCGATTTCCGAAACTGTTTCATTGTTGTGCAGTGTTATTTGCTATCTACTCTATTATAATAGAGAGCAGAACACTCTAGGCGAGTATTTTTGTTTAATTCAACAATAAGCAGAAAAGTATATTCTTTTCAGAAATGACGGGGTTTTTAATACAGAGAAGGGAAATAACAAAAAATTTTAAAAATATATTAAACATATAAAGATTTCATGGCATCAGTCTGGTATTGTATTTTATATTTAGAGCTCTGCACTTATTGTGATATCCTGGATTTTAACAAAACAAATAAATAAATAAAAAAAACGTCATAAATAACAACCTTTAAACTGCTTGTATATTAAACAAAAACATAACTAATTTAGATATTAGAATGTTAGATCAAAAGTATCTAGAAACCTTTTTGTAAATTTCTCTTATACTTAAACATAACAATTGTTACAATTTTCTTATATCGTAAAAATATATTAATTAATTTATTAAGTTATATACAATTTACGGCCCTTTTCACAATGTATGATTAAGATTTAATGTGGACTTTAACGGCAAGCTTTGTATGCCGAACTTACCGTTAAAGTCTATGTTAGCTCTTAATCGTACATTGCGAGAAGGGCCGTTGTAAGCATAATTATGTATAATTTTTATCTCTAACTTTTAAACAAAAACAAATTTTTCTCATATTAATCATGTTTACTTTTCTCCATTCACAAAACCTTTTTTTGTACGAACGCGTTTACTAAAATCAATATATCAAAAACACCACCACTATGTATAAACAAATCTTTGCAAAAAATCATAAAATCTCAAAAATTAAAAAAAAAACTTTCATCACTGGGACTCAATTAAATCACGCATCACTTGAAAAAATAATAATAATAAACATAACAATGAAATTTCTTACTGCACTATGCAAAAAAAAATTTTTTAACAAATGCTGTAAAAAATCACACTGTTAAAATCAAAACAAATTTTGTAAATTTAACAACTTCTGCTACAATGCCATCACAACAAACCATAAAATTAAACAATTTCAATAATGATTGTAAAGAAGCAATCATTCTTTGATTGTTTACTCGATATGGCTGCCCTCGACAAAGGAGGTTCGCGTCAGGGTTCCATCAGTTATGAACCGAATGGTACTGATGCTGCCAATTCACAAACGCATTTATTAGCAAATAATGGTCACACAAATGGTGATGCTGAACATGGTAGTTTGGCAACACTGGCGCGTCGGAGTACAATGAGAAAACGTTCCGTTAGGTAATATTTCCTTTTCTCTTTCTACATTCTCACTCAAACACTCATTCATTCATTCACTAATTCAGTCATGTATTCATTACTTTATATTCATAATACTACACATATTTCAATGGCAGTCTCATCCGTAATTTGATCTATCATTCTTCATTCACACTATAATTTTCAAATCAACTACGTAATTCGCAGTCACAATAATTTTAAAGCGAATTCCATACGGTGATATACCGTTATTTCCAAAGTCAAATTTTTAATTACTCAATTACTCATGCATTCCATACAAATTACATCAACATCATTATTGTCATCTCATTATCACCATCATTGAAATATTTATTCTAACATTGAACAAAAATAAACAGTTTTACTTAAAATTTTCAATACAACTTTTCTTCAAATTTCAGAAACAAAAAGGTGAATAATTGTTTTAAACAACAAATGGTAACACAAATTCATAATATGACCAAGATTAAAGTCCTATTAATTCGTTTATTAAACTAATTACATTAATTAATTAAACAATAATAAATGTGTGTGTGTGTAAACTATAACAAATAATCGATGTGGTTACTTACTATAACAATGTATACTATAATCGTACAACAATCAATAATAATTAATATCTGTGTGTCCTTTTTTATGTTCTTTTCTTAATTGTAAAATTCATCTAACGAATATTTGATGTTGTTTAATTTATTAATTGTCTTTCATACAAGAATCCTTTTAAACGCAAAAATAATTGAGTTTTTTTAATAAAACTATAGAATTTTATAGATGTAAATAGTTTTTAATTAAATAGTCTCACAAAATGTTTATTTAGTTAAAGTGATAAAGTTAAAGCTATTTTATTTTCTTTATTAGAATTTCTTGTAATTAAAAGTAAAAAAATAGTTTTTAGTTACAAACTGATCAAATGTTTCAGAGAAAGATATATATGTAGGGGCCTTGGTCTTTCTAGAGAAAACTGTAGCGGAAATAAATGTTGAAAACTAAATAATAAACCCATCAGGGATGGAAAGTTGCTACTATCGTACATTTTTGATACTATTTGACGTTAAAACTACCGTGATATTTACTGATTTTTTGAAAAAAATAGTTTACATTACAAAAGCGTTTAATGTCATTGGCATGATTAAACTTGCGCCCTTACCGTGATAAAATGTGTCCAACTGTGAAATGTAAAAAATTTGTTTTTAAGATTTCTTACCTTGGCTCTGCATTCCCATGCATGTTTTTAATTAAACAAACACAACCAGCGGAGTGATTTAGCTTCTCTGTGGAAAACACCCACGATCTAGGGGAGAATCGAATCCATGACCTCTGGATTGACGAGTTAGAAGGGCTACCACTCAGCCACAGTGATGGTTGGTTGGTTTACGTGGCTGCCTGCTACGCACAAGCATTCAAGTGTCAGTGTCAACCGTTGTAGGTCTGATCTCCTCGGATTCGGTAGTAGGCACTATACCCAACCCGTTGCATTGAAATAATTGATCAGGCCGGGCACTCGCAAAGAAAGTAAAAAACTTTTTCTTCTTTACTTCGATCCCACCAACTATGACAGAACGCATTGTAGAAAAGCCTATTCTGCTAGCATGTCTGGCGATTGCCCAGTGCCCCGTCACTACTACGACAAGCCTTGAGATGTCTTTACGGTTTCTCTTAATTAGTTGTGTTGTACGCTTGTCGTTGTAGCAAGGCCTCATTTTCCTAGCCACCTATACTCAGCTTTCTGCCGGTAATGTTTAAAGAATACGATTTCTAGTTGTGCCAAATGACATGGCTACCGATTTAGCAGTGGAGGAGTCTATAGCAGCGCCAGCCCTGGGCAGCTCATCCGCATATTTATTGCCAGGGAACCCAAATGAGGGTAACATCAGTCTGACCACCTAATGTGAATAACACATCTTTGCACTGGCTAACAAGAATAGAAAACGTAGTATGGCCTTAGAGACAGAAGTGCCGCCTGGCTATCGACGAAGGTGCCGACTGTTCCTTGAACACTCCTGCCTGCAATACACTGGCTTCATCAGGAAGTCGGAAGGAGAGTCTTACTCCAAGGTCTTTCTAGAATACTCCAGAGCCCACATCGCAGATCATACTTAATCCCTCAGTATACACCCTGTAGTTGAAGTCTTTTTCTGTTTTACCTCCCTTCCACTCCCGACTGGATGGTACAAGGACTTTGAAAATGCTGTCAAAATCCAGAGATGGTACCATGTAATTCGTCGGTAGTAATTGATCGAAGAATCCCCCATGGTCATATGGCCTTGATCTCCACCTGCTAGATGCCGCTAGTTTTGCCGCACTGCTTGCGGATACATCCAATACATGAAGGTCGGTCGGGCTTAAGTTTTGTATAGCATTCAGAGACTCTGAAGGACTAGTCCGTAAACATCCAATACTCCCGATAAAAGCAGATCTATGTATTTTGTATAGTTGGTCTACCACATATTTCTCACTACCGTTCCGAAGTCAAAATGGGATGTACAATTGCTGTGTATATCCATTTATGCATGTTGAGGCTTAGGCCCCACGTAGAACTAAACATCCTCCGACAGGAGTAATAGGCAGCTGTGGCCTTTTTGACCCTGTGTTGCACATTTAGTTTCCACGAATGTTTAGGTTCCTAGTTATTTTGCGTTTTTCGATAGGGACAGTACCGGATTCTGCAACCGTGGGAAGCCACAGTGATAATACATGCCTTATTGTAAAATGCTCAATTTCTTACGAAGGACTAAAAGCTCAATAAGAAAATTTTAAGAGCATACGCTTTTAGGAATGCGCTTCTTTTGAGTACACAATTGACGCATTTTTATGCTCTCCTGAAAAGTACCGATTTTCACATTCGATATTACCTCGTAAGAGGTTTTTGTTTGTCAATTTCTTCAACATATGGAACAGAAGATATCTCTCATTTGCTGCAACGTCGTCATAACTCAAAACTTGTGATTTTTGAGCTAATAATGCAGAATTGTTTGCCAAATCGTTCTTCATATTGTGTAAAAATTTTATATAAATATCTTGTATAATCAACTGTTGAGAGAAGGACGAAATTTTCTATTTCCATTAAGTTGTCTGTAAAATGACAACTTTACATTAATATTTTAATACTTAAGTTTCTGTAAAAGTAGTTTTTTGAAGTATGACGCAGTTGGAGCTAATGAGCGATATGCAGTAGCAATTTGAGCCAAATGAGCGGGCCTAAGTAAACATGGGACCGCTTTTAACCAAAAATATTTTCAAAACCCGCTATTCGTGCACTAATTTATAGCATAGTTTTTTATGCTGTCTCTGGCATAAAAACTGTGTTTGTACACTAAAACGTTTCACGAAAAAATTTTTGCTTTTCTCTCAAATTAAAGATCGATTTGTTTTATAAGGACTCCCAAAATATTTTGGTCCTACGTCTATTGCAGGACAACACATATAATTTTCTAATAACTACAAAATTTTTTCGGAATACTTATACTCATTAATTTAAGAAATATATGTTTAATATTTTTTATTTAAAATTGATATATTGCCACCTCAAAATACGGATGTCGCATGTAGCAAAACTTAACGTTTCAGAAGTCGGTTTTTATTGTTTAACAACAAATATATTTAAAATGGATTTAATATAGTCCGAATCTTCTGTTTGCAACAGCATGATTCAAATTTATATAATTATAATTACAAAGGTATTATTAGCCTTTTGCGTCGGAGTACATTTGTCGTATGTTACATATTTTTCACAACAAATTTCTTATTTATTTTCTTTAAACATACTAACAAAAAAACATACTGGAAATATTAAATTTGTTAAAAAAATTGAAATATTTTGTGATCAATTCTTAAAACTTTTTATAGAAAGCAAGGGGCTATTAAAAAAGTTAATTAATGCTTTAAAGAAATTATATGTATAATTTTGATACGTACGATGAAATGCATACTGAATATCTGTAATAATATATGGTTTGGAAAAGAACTGACAACACCCCTACAAAGAGCGTATGAGGTTAAATTAGTATAGAATAATCTCAAAATCGGATTTTTTCACATACCACATCTGTATTTTGAAGTAGCGATATATTTAAAAAATTTTATTTAGTACATATTTTGTAATTTTGAAGTAAATTTGTACAAAAACTTGCTACAATATAATAAGTTTATTTTTAAAGAAAAATTACTCGTTTTAAATATCTTCCAGAAAAGTAAAATGTGATAAATTAATATGGAAAAATGAGGTTCATGACTCTGGAGCTAAAAAGTTTTTCCATCCTTGACGGCAATATATAAGCAAGTAGACCACAACTTAAAAATTAAATAATAATGGAAGAGGTTGGGAAAATTCAGCGTTCCTTCGAAGAGACTATAAAGCCAATTAACAGTCTTCGAAAATTATTAGCTATATATTTTGCAACTATATTGGCTGATCCGCTTATTTTCTAGCGCAATTAGCTCACATATCAAAATTAAAAATAATCGTGCAGCAGTGATTTAGTTTTCCAGTCAGTTTTGTCGCACCTGATAGATCATTTTCTACTGCAGGTATCGGTCAGGCAGCCTTTTAAAATCTGTGGTTCCTAAATTAATATTGATTTTAAATACTAATAATCTCTTACGCTATAATTTTGATAATACTAAAAAAATACTCAGCAATATTTATGTTTAAGTATCGATGCATCCCAAAAAAGTCCAAAATTTTGGCTTGGGCTAAATACAGAAATAAACTCAAAACGAAAATTGTGCTAGTGTAATAATTATAATTTATTTTCGCAAATCCATTTTTCAAAACTCAATAAAAAAACCGATTCTACCAAAACATATGGACTCAAACCGATTTATGTATATATTTATTAACTTTATGAACTTATTAGAGAGCAGGGGGCCATTTTTCGAAATTACAAATTTTTTAAGTAATTAATACAAAACACCGATAAATTTTGTAAAGCTGTTTTTGTTTTGAAGATATTGTACTTGTACACAGAAAAAATTATGATAGGTTTTTTTTTATTCAAAGTTATTTTATAAGTTTGGCTTATGTTCGTTTTTAATTTAGGGACAGATTTTGTATACAAAAAGGCTTTTTGCGTTTTCAAATTTGTATGGAAAAAATTTTTGTTGAAACGTACTTGCGTTACTTTTCCTACAAATTTGAAACGTTTAAAACGAAATTTCATACAAAATCTGTCCAATAATCTTTTCGATTAAATTATTTTTTATTTTAAGAAAGAAATTCTAAAGCATGTAAATACTGAACATTCAAAGAAGCATGTTGCTGTACGGAAGCTTGAACTGACGTAAGATGTTTCGAGACCACCACAGTCTTCACAGCAGAGCTCTTTTACCTACACTGCCAGCGACGGCAGCAACAACCACCTAGCGAAAATCATATTACTTAGTATCCCAAATAACAGATGTATCGCCATCTCGTAATCGCACCTATTAATGAACTTTTTTGTAAAGATTCGAAACTTCACTGACTGTTTTTTCTTTATCATGTTCAACTATTTTAAGCTTTTTGATTTCTGTCTAACCAGAGTGAGATATCATTGATATTTTCAATGCTGGGATTTTTTTTGAATGTTTTGTTTGCCCAAATTTTTTGAAACAGTATACATTAATTTTTTGGGTTAGGAATTCTAGTCGAACTGTATGGTTTTTATACAAACTTATTTAATTAGTTTGGCTTAAGTTCGTTTGCTCTTATGGAAAGAGCGTTTAAAATTGCGCTATTTACCATTAATAGCTCTTAATCGATGTACATAAGTCGACTTACGTTGTTATTCAAGAAAACCACAGAAATATGTAGCTAAAATATGCTATGGTGTGATATGGCTGCATATATGTATATTATGTATGTATATAAAGGTAAAAATAGAAGGGCTCGACAAAACATTGGGGTTTTCTACTTTATTCGTTATAACTCTGCACCTAGTGAGCGGCACATCCTGAAATTTTTAGAAAAAGTATTTTGGAAAAAGTTTTCATAATCCTTGAAAGATTTGCAACAAAAAAGGTGATAATAAAATAAAATATTGACTTTTTTGACATTGAGGGAACTCGAAAACTAAGGGCGCAGAAAAAAGGAAAAAAATTCGTGGAAACTGACTCTTTGATTTCCAAGACTTTGAGCAAAAATAGCACACAAAAGTTTATTTTTTCAGCACAGTTGAAGCAATTACAGCCATATATATTCTTTCCCCCAGTCAAGAGGTTAAACTTTTTGTACCACTTCCATTTTCATTTTTAATTCCGCTAGTGATGTATAATAAATTGTCACAAATTTCTTGCGAAGAAATAATTAACTAATCGTTTTGTAAAGTTAAAAATGGATGATAAAAATTTCTTAATTTAATGTTTAACGAAGCTTTTTGTTGAACCACCAAGAAGGAATGGCTCATTAGCAAGTCAAGTGAAAATAAATAATATACCTACGCAAATATTATGAATACCTACTGATTCCCAGAAATATATAAATATTGCTCAAAATAAATTTTAGTTTCAGAGAACGTGTTTAACTTGTTTCAAAACTATTTGAATCGTACAATTCGTGTCAGTTTTAATGTAACAAGTAATCAACGAAAATTTTAACTTCTATTAGAATAAATAAATAGTAACTGTTAAAATAAAAACTTGTATACGCACCTTTAAAAAAGAAATCATGCATTCATTTTTGCACCACACTGTACATTAAACACTGTAAATACCTCTATCAGTCATGAAGTTCATTACGTGTTAACATTTTTGAGATTTTTTGTAAATAATAATATCATAATAAAGAAATAATACACACTGGTAAGTATTTGGCATAAATAAATCGCAAATAAAATTGTTTTATGGTTCATGCAGCACAACAAAAACAAAAGCAAATGCATGTTTGCAATAAATAAAATTTTAAAATATTTTCAAACTAGTTGAAATTGTCAAAACTTAATGTAGCACTTATTTTAGAAATATTGTGTTAAATTTGGTTTTTAATTTTTCTTTTAATTATTAAGAGATTTTTGTTAAATTTTTTATTATAATTTTTCTTTATAAAAAATTTAGTTCAAAATATTTCATAAATATAGGACAAATAATAAATAAACAAAGAAAGAGTTAATTAATATGACAACAACATTAGAGTGTATAAATGAATTTATTAGTCCAAATATAATATAATTGAAAAATAATTTGAATTGTTAGCAATAGGGGCTTTTCTTTAAACAAAGTTAATATCTTTAAGTAGAAATGTTAGAAATGTTTTTTTTTTCAATGTGTTTTACTTATACTCGTAATTAATATACAAATAATTATTATACATGTATTTATTATAAATTAAATAAATCTTTTTGAAGTATACATATTAAAAAAAACACCTGCATTACATCCCGAACTTTAATGATTCTTTTATGAATTAGAACTTACATCCCACCTCTCCCACACTTCTTTTAAAATTTTTTATAAAAAATTTAACTTGCATATGTTTAGTTAACTATAGATATTTTTTTACCAATATATATTTCTTAATACATGTGTATATTATAACCATCTGTTTTCCAATCAATATTCATGGTTTAGATGTTGGAACTGCGGGATGCACAAAGACATCCATCTCAGGAATCATTAACCGGTGCCGATGCTGGTCATTTACATCCTGGACACTCTTATCAAAATGGTCATAGAAGATCACCTAGCTTAAGGTAAATACTCTCACAAACTTTACCAACTTCTCAAATGAAACTTTTACTTTCAATTTAAATTAGATAAATTATAAGGAAATTTTATTCGCTGCATCGAATACACCGCGGTGTTTAGACAAGCCGTATTACACAAAAAAAAACTAAAGTTTTTTTAATGTGATTATTTTAAACTAATTTGCGTTAATTTATAATAAATTATCACTAATTAGTTGTGAAAAATTATCACGGTGATTTATTATCACTGCGATAAATTGTCGCTATGATAAATTATCCCTGTGATGATTTGAGCTATATTATCGCTATGACAAATTATCACTGTGATAATTAAATACATACAGTGAAAACTTAACACTGTGATGAATTGTTATAAATTATCACTATGATAAATAATCACTGTAATAAATTATCACAGTGATAATCTGTGGTCAGTTATCACAGTAATAAATTATCACTGTGAAAAATTGTTACTGTGATTAACTGTGATGAATTATCACTGTGATAAATTATCACTCTAATAAACTATCACTGTGATGAATTATCAATGTGATATATCATTACTGAAATGTAAATTATCACAGTGACAATTTATCACTGTGCCAAATTTTCATTTTTACATTACGGGCCATTCACATATTAGGTAACGCTATATTCGGAGGTTTTGTAACCCTCTTTGTTAAAAATTTTTATATAATTTATTAGTATAAACGAAAATACTAACTCCTTTATTCATAATACTTATCAAAGGCTTATGACAGGTTTAGGAAACTAATTTCGTATGGATATCTGGTTTATAAACATTTGATAGTTTATTATGAATGGGGCCATGTCCAATTAATAACTAATTTTACTTAATTATTAATTACAGATCACCTAGTCCTAGTAGACGGCGTGGCCATCCATATCAACATCACGATATTGGGTTTTCGGATACTGTATCTAATGTTGTAGAGATGGTCAAGGAAACCCGTCATCCACGCGGTTACGGTCATCATACGCGTTATCCAAGAGGTATGTTATTTATCATGCTTCTTTCTAAATAATTGTAAAATTTTTTTTTGGTGATAAATTATAAATTATAAAGCTTTTTAAATAATTCCCTTATGAATAAAAAAAACTATCAGGTATGTGATGGAAATCGATTTTGAAAACGAAGCACTTTCGAAAGTCCATTTTAAAGCACTTTGCATCAAGTTTTTATAATTTTTGTGATGCAACTCTTTTGTAATAATGAAATACTTTTATAAAATATGTGATAAAATTGTTTTTAATAAAGAAATATTATTAAAAATCACCTTTCAAAATCGCTTCGTTTTCGAAATCGATTTCCATCACATACTTGAATATTTATTTTCAAGATAAAAAAGCATGTTAATTGTTATACTGCTTTATGTTAATATTTATTATTTTTCCACTTTAGTTTATCTGCTTTTAGTAACAACAATTGCATGTTTAATGTTGTTTCTTTCTAGCAGAAATTAGAAAACCAATTTTATATAAAATTTTATATAAAAAAACGGTGTTATTAAAAATGTAATAAATGGTAAATGGTAAAATTGTTTAAAGAAAAATCAGTTAAAAAATCTATTAAAATTTTTTTTTATATAAAAGTACATTACGGTGGTCATCTTTAGTAGGAAGAAAAATTAGTATTTAAATTATTTAGCTCATATACTAAAAATATTTTAGTTCAAAAGATAATGGCTTATTGGAAATAAATATTTATTTGTTGAGAGTTAAGCAATGGGTAGTATGAATAAAAAAAGTTTTTTCTTTTTTCTTAAAAATTTGTTTTAAAACAGAAAAATTCTTAGCTTTATATTGAATAATTGCCGGAATTTTGTGTTTTAAAACAAATTTCTAAGTAAAAAGCAAATACTTTTTTTTTATACTACCCAATGTCTATACGCATTTCATTGGTGGTTTACCAAATCATTAGTAGACTTGAACCATACTTTTGAAAAGTTTCAAACCTCTTATTTTATACACAGACTTTCAAAAACTATTTGAGAATCTACAAATAATAATTCTTTTGAAAAGCACAAAAGAATAAAATAAGCGTAGTAGGCTTAGAAACTTTTACAAAACCCAACAAATAATTTATATTCTATACGAATTTTTTTTTAGTTTTCTACCCCTTTCATATCGAATATAAATTGTAACCCAACACACAATTTGTATAAGTTTCTAAGCCTACTTACTACACTTATTTCATTCTTTTGTGATTTTCAAAATATTATTATTTTTTAATTCTCAAATAGCTTTTGAAAATCTGTGCATAAAATAAAAGGATTGAAACTTTTCAAAAGTATGGTTGAAGTCTACTGATGATTTGATAAGGCCCCAATGAAATGCATATAGACAGTGCTTAACCCCCAAACAAATAAATCTTTATTTTAAATAACGTGAAGTAAAATATAATACAATTTAACAAATGATATTGGCCTATATATATTTTTTAATTTCTGTTTTTATTCTGAATATATCTTGCTATTCACAAATATATTGCGCAATATTTCTACAGAATTTTTTCGTAAAAATATTTTCTTGTTTTCAATATATTCGTGAAAAATATGTTGAAAGTTTTTTTTTCAATCATTTTAATATGTCTATTGGAGTTTTGAAAATGGCTAAATTTTAGCAATAATGCAGCGCATAGATTTATTAAAAACAAAAATATCAATTCATGTTAATGATAAAAATTAAAATCCATTAGCGTATGCAACCTATGCGCAGTGGCGTGAAATAGAAAAATGGTAATAAATCCTTAATTTAAGTAATAAGTAATAGTTTTTTCAAATATGTGATTTGAAGTTACCCTTTTTTAATACAGAGTGGATTAAAGTTCACGATCCCTTATATTAAACAATTTTCGGGAGTTATAACTTCAGTAAATGGTAACCGATTTCAATTACTTTATGTGTGGAGTAAGCTACGGTAAAAAGTAAAGATAAAACATCATGAAGTATCATTGTATCTCTTATAATACTTTTTTGGATCTTTTCGCCGATTTTTTTGGATTTTGGCTCATAATTTCTTTAATATCCCTCCTGGAAACTTTTTACCAATTGTTTTCAACATACTTGCCATATGACTAAGTAAGTCATGAGCGGCGGCTACAAGCACATTTTTTCCAAATCAAAAATGTTTGTTCAAACTACAGTAATTTGGCTAGTATTAACCACCACAAGACAAGTATCTTAAGTTGGGATCTGGGAGCTATCACTAAGTATCTTAGTCAATGAAAACACCATATAAAACTTAGAGGTCCTTCTCATATAAAGTTCAAGAACTCGAACCGGTTGCTAGACCTTGGGAGCCAGTCACGTGATATGTCTTGTTACAGCTTTACTTCCCTCCAGCGATATTACCGGAAATTATGAATTAATGAGCTTAGTACCAACAAAAAATAAACGCCATAACCAAATGGAGTTACTTAATTTTAAAACCAAATTTTATCAAGCGAAAATTAGAAAATTTGTTAATTTAACTTAATATTAGTAAAATTTTTACAAATCCTTTATATATATTTGGCCAATTCACAAGTTGCTGTCTGTATGTGTTGCAGATCGTGTATGTATACGTTGAAGGTAATTTCCTTATAAACATTTGCATTGAATCATGTTTATATACAAATTAACAACAACATTTATACGATCTACAACAACTGGTTACGAGTTGAACCATTACACAGACTTAACCTGCAGATAACGCGACAGTCCATCACGTATGTAAATTATAGTATATAGAGGATTAGGACTAGTCCCCAATGTATGGAGAAAACGCGGTCATTTTAACATTACGATGTCCTACGGCTGGACCAAATAAACTAACTTTGCACTACATCGGAGTAGTCTCAAAACTACTCCATGTCACCGCTTGATGGTGCACTCAAGTGTTCGCATTGAAATTATTAAAACACGACCACTTGTTGTTTGACTACAAACTCTTGTCTGTAAATGACATGATTCATGTCTGCATTACATCGGACTAGTCTTAAAACTACTGTATGTCACTATTCGATGGAGCACTCAAGTGTTCGTGATTTTACGATTGCACTCGTTAAAATGCAAACACTTGTCGGTTAACTAGAAGCTATTATTATCAAGGGACATGGTCCATGACTACATTACATAGGACCATGTTGTAACTACTCTATTGTACCTAAACTGGACCACGTAGTCCAATATTATCTGTAGGGTACAAATTGATAATTTTTCTTTCCATTTTGAATAAAACCAAAATTTTTCTAATCCGTTTGCTGCACTAAAAATACTGTGTCCTCAGTATTTTCTTATCACTCACAGATTTTTTACACTAATTTGTTTCAACTATCAAACGAAATACAGCTCTAAGAGTGACAGTATGAATTAATTAAAAGTAGATGATATTCAACTCTTTACTGTAAGCCATCGACTTTGGTCGAGTGGTCAAGCGGGAAAAAATTCTGAAGAGATCAGCGGGAGCTATCGAAACATTAGTTCAACCCTCCGTGTAGTCAAAAATTTTTTTTGTCTATATGCTTCACATTTATCTCTAAATAAAAATATAATTTAATTGAAAAAATAAATTAAGACCGAAGGCAAGCCGAAATAATGAAATTTCTTTGGATATAAAGTCATACAGTTCGACTAACCTCATAACTTAATTTAAAAAAAAAACTTTTTTTCCAAAAGCCCCTAAAAAACTGCAAAAACTAAAATGTTTAAATACATGTGCTAAGGACAGGTGTCTTACGAACAAAATAAGACATAAATTATAAAAATTGATTGATAAATATTGATTTTATTATCAACTAAGTGAAGGAACTCAATTGATACAAATCACAATTTCCATACAACAGAAACATCTTAATTCGTGTGGGTGTGCATTTTCGTTGTATGAAAATCGCAGTTTCTATCTATTGACTTCCTTCACTTAATTGTAAATAAAATATAAAAATATTCATGCATTTATTGCTGTTTTGTTTGTCGGAATTGGACATCCTTTTTTTTTGAGTTAAGGTAAAATATGCTGGCATAACTGGTAGAAATATTAGTTGTGCCCATAAAAAATCTGTTAGCAATAGGAAAAAACTGAGGGCACAGTAGTTTTTAACGTATCAAACTGATTGAAAAATTTTATTTCTGTGCAAAACGGAGTTTCACTGTAAGTCTCTGTTATTAATGGTTTTAAAGTATGGTAAAACGGAGCGAATATTTGTTGAAATAAACGTTACCATTATTTTTGGTATATATCATTTCGATCCTATGGTTGAAGTTCTATATTCAATCACTAAAATTTTAGTCCTCAATTATAGACAATTTTTAAAAATTCCGTAATTGATCGATCAGTTATGAAGCTAATTAACTTTAACTGGCTGTTAAATAAAAAAAGTTTTTGTTGAGGAATTTATATTGAAACATCATTAAAGTCCTTAACGAAAATTTTTATTTTATTTACAAAAACAGGCAGTAATTCTGATATATTTGATAAACGTGTATTATTGAAAATTTGTAAGGAATAATTTTTTCCGAGAGATATACAACATGTGTAAAAAACTTTTAGTCAAATATAGGGTTTTCACTTCCAATTCGGCCTATTTTTTTTTATTAAATTCAGGTTTTTCAATAACTATTTCAGAATTTTCCAAATAAATTTGAGTAATTTTAAAGTCAATTTTATCATGCTTCAAGCCAAAAACCGAATTTGATGTAATAGACCATTTATAATACATATATATATAAATTCATATTTAGTTGACCAAAAAGAGAGAATATAATGTTTATTGGTGACATACATTACCTCAAGTATTTTTCCGTCCGACTGTATTCTCAGATTATTAAATTTATTGCGTTATTTTTGTAAATAAGCTTTTTTGAAAACAACTTCGAATCATATTAGTATTATTGGATCATATAACTATTACTATTCTAAATGTGTATTGTAATTAATAAATATATATATTTTTCACATTTAAATTAAAAATATGCAAAATTTTACAAAATATTTATATATACTTTTTTCCCTTTCTCTATTATTTATTGCCTATTTGTTGTTGTTTGTTTTACTTTATTATTTATATATATATATTTTTTTTATTATTATTATTGATGGATTCCAACAACTAACAGGTTCATGGTCAGCATCGACAAGTCCGGCCCGCTCGCCTTCACCTTCACGTTATGGTGGCCATTTACCGCGCACCAGACGCCCTGAACTGCCTTATCCCACATATGGGACAACAAGTCTATGTCAAAGATCACGATCACCAAGTCCTGCTAGACTACAGGAGATGCGTGAAAGAGATAGACTTGGCTATGGGATTGATATGGGTACTCTCTCTCTCTCTCTATTTCTCTATACACACTTTTTTCACTGTTAAATTCTTTGTTTCTAACTCTCCTTCTCGCCAATATACTACATAACAGTATAAAACGTACAATATCATATACAACAACACTTTGTCAATCACTCTCAACAACAAAAACAACAGCAAACATATCATATTAGCTTTTAATGACTCTCTAAGAAAAATATATAATCTACATTACATACATTCAATGTAAAAACTAATTTTGTCTAGATTATCTAGTACAATAAAAAAAACAATTGAACAGAAATATGAAATGATGGTCCTTTTAAGGACTGTCGTCATGTAAAACAAGCTGTTCAATTTACATCAACAACAAAAACACTAGAAAAAAAACAACAAAATTATTAGAATATCATTTGTTGCAGCCATTGTTGTCTTGTTCTTAGAGCCATGTTTTCGTTTTCTTCTTCTTCTTTTGGAAATAGTTTTGATCTTGTCATTATTCCTCATGTGTCAGTCAATCAGCCTGTCAATCATTATATTTTAAATGCAAAGATCATAAGATTCATACCAACTAAAAAGCTTTAAATAATCTTATTTAAGTTATTCATCTTTACCCATCTATGCATTTTTGATTTCTCTATTTCTCTCGTTTTCAACAAACTTCTCGTCTTGTTATATGTTAAATGTCATCCAAAGTGTCAGCATTTAATTAACAAACTTATGTCAATGTCAGTGAGCGCCTTCATGTCATAACAACATGTCATCATAACGTTTATTAAGTGGGTTTATGCGTTACTAACAAATCTTCATTTAAGTAAAATTTTATCAATGAATTTTTTATTTGTTTTAAATTATTTAAATCTTCTTTTATTTTGCTTTTTCAGCTATTTATTTTGGCTTTATAATATATTCAGAGTTTATTTTCTTTTAAGTTAAAAAAGACCTTTCATTTAAATGTCGTGCATGTCTATGATTTGATTTTTATGTAAAGAGCACTTGGTCTCTCATTCTAACTGTTATATTTTCAAAAGAAAAAGAAAATTGATGTTTAAGTTAATATAACAGCGATTTCATTATCTACAATAAAAACAGCTACAACAAACTTCACACATTCTTTCTAAAAATAAAGAAAGACAAATACATTGAATTATTATGTTTTACTAGATATTCATTCAAATTCTTTCATAATATTTTAGAAAAATATTTTAAATTTTAAGTCATTACAAATTAAAATTGTTTATGAAACAACAACTGTTTCAAATTTAACATCTCTTGCTTTCATTAGGTGGTCCCCATGGCCAACATAGTTACCCAAATTTAAACCATCGTCGTGGTGGAGGAAGACGTCTACCACCGACACCAAGTAAACCATCGACACTGCAGCTAAAGCCAACAAATATTAATTTTCCAAAATTAAATGCAAGTCCGACACATGTAAGTATTTTATATGATGAAAGTGGAAAGTTTTAAATTGAAAAGTATATATGGTATACATACTCGTATTCATACTTGAACAATTATATATATATATGAAATGAAAATGGTTCCTGTAAGCTATGGGTTGCAGATTTGATGGGGCTCAAAACATTCTTAATATAAGTATTATAAAATTTTTAATATCAAAAATATATGAGACTAAATTTAGACGATGAAATTTTTGTACGGGTTTAATCCAAATAAATGTAAACAATTTGGCTTAAGTTCATTTCTAAATTATTAGAATTGTACGGGTTTAATCCAAATAAATGTAAATAATTTGGCTTAAGTTCATTTCTAATATTTTAGCATTTTTCAATTATGTAAACTATTATCTATTTAGCACGAAATTTTAAATCATGTAACAAATTAAAAAGACAAAGAAAAATTTTGTATGCACGGAAGGTTGAACTTACATCACTCATAATGATTCGAGACCAACCAGGGTCTCCTTATCACTCTTATCACTCTTTAAGTTATTTTTTTTGCATTTTCATTTGATGATTCTTTTACGTTTTTTGTTGATGAATATGGAAGCCTTTTCTTTACAAATACTTTGTTTTGTTCACTTTATTTATTTGGACAGTGTAAATTCTTAGCTATGTGTCTTCAAAACTGTTAAAAATTGAGTTGTGAACTTTTTAACCGAACTCTATGGGCTCAATTGATCATATGTAAATAATATTTAAATACTTAACCGCAAGCTGTATATCATTAGGAGTCTCAAAACATTATAGTGTAAGTTCAACATTCCGTGCAGCCAACAATTTTCTTTGTCTTTTAAATTTTTCGCACGATTTACAATATCTTTCTAAATAATAAATAGTTCAATTGAAAAATTTAATTAAAACAAACTTGAGAGGAAATAGTTAAATTTATTTGAATTATTTGCAAGTGTCTTCTAAAGTTGCTAAGTATTTCAGCGTCTACTTTTATTTGAAATTTCCGTGCAATTTTTTTTGGCTATTATTTAATACAAAAATAGAAAGTTTACAATAAAAATTAATTTTAAGGGAAGCTAAATGGCTCAAATATTCTCGAAAAATATTATTCATAAAATCCTAAAACTCCGAAATCGTTCTTATACACAATTAGTAATAAAATATTGCACAAAAAAGAGTTTTATGTGGATAGTTTGTATTAAAAATATGACTTGCGTAAAATTTCACTATAACTCACCATACAAAAAAAAAGTAAAACAACTCTTGGTTACATCGAATCGAAAGAAGTTATTGTTCAATTCACAGCCGTTGTAAGGTACAATTTCAATAACTCTAAATGTCAACAATTTTTTAGAGATGAAAACGTGAAAAATTGCAGTTTTGCATTTAAAACGAATTGCACTCACTTGAATCTTAAATTCTTTTACATTTCGATTAGTGTATATATATGTGGGAGCAGGACGTGGATTCTTCTCTATTGCATTCCCTGTGATGTCATTATGAGTCCTTCTAATTATATGGCAACCATAAAGAAGGGTGGATTTTACACTTGCGTTCTATATGTTTAGTTTTACGTGCTGGAAAAGAGTTGACGAGCACTAGATGGGGCTTAGTCGACCTAAAGTTTATCGAGCTTTTTTGTAAGCGATTGTCAATGTTCACTCTTAAGTCGCCGTTTTTGGATATTATACATCCTAGGTAGCAAAATTGGTTGGCATCACCTGTCCGAATATTATTAATGTTGAATAAGTCCTGATTTGTCGTATTGACTGAGAGGGTTTTTGTTTTGTTGCCACTGTTGCTTCTGATATATTGCTCAGATTTGATGAAAGATCTGAGAAGCTGTGCGCTAGGAGAGAGACATCATCTGTGTAGTCCAGGTCATTTAGGCGAACTTTTAGTCCCCATCCTATTCCTTTGCTATTGTGAATGTTATCAAGCACAATGTTAAACAGAAGAGGAGATATGACGCAGCCTTGTCGTACTCCAGTTTCGACTTTTGTTGATGTGCTTAACGTTACTCGATGTTTTACTCGGCATCTGGCGTTCTGGTAAAGGGACTTAATGGGTGATATCATCTTAAGTGGAACATTTTTACATCTAAGTGCACTTCAAAATGCATTCTCGAAATCAATGTAGCAGAATTAAATTGGCGTACGCCATTCCACTGATTGTTCGACGATTACACGGAGACTATAAATATGGTTGATAGTGGATTTGTTAGTCCTGAATCCTGGTTGGTCTGGTCCCAGTGCTGGTGCTAGCTTATTTGAAATCCTTTTGGCAATTATTTGGGCAATAACCTTATTTGTCATGCACAATAAAGTAATGCCACCCAAATTATTGGAATTCTTCTTTTTCGGTGTATGGTCTACTTTTTTAGTGTAAGTGTGCTTACTACTATGCCTTCTGTCAGCTCATCGGGAAAGGTTTCATTTTCCCAGAAGATATGGATGATTGGGTGGATTATGTTAGCGCTTGTATAAAGCACCCCATACACCTTTCAATTCAATTGTCAACTGAATCTTTCAACTGGATTGATTATCGGCTACACACTTCATAAGCGGAATTGAAAGATTTTCATTCAATTGTCAAATTTATATGAAAATAATGAAATTAAAGACAATTTTAAAAATACTTAATTTCTTCTTTGCAAGAGAAAACTACAAACGTAAATTTTGACAGCTGATCAAGAGACTCGAACATACACAGCACAATCAAATTGAAAGACTTACTAGCCAACTTGAAACAATCAAAATCTTTTGATTTTTCTTCAACCAAATCGACAACTGCCAAACTAATCAATTGACAAAGCCATACAAGCCTTGACTTGAACAACAACCGTATCAGTTGCCATTTGGATTAAAACATGTATGGGGTCTGCTTTTAATAAGTCTGCTGCGATTCTGTCTACGCCTGGTGAATTATTGAATTTGAATTTGCTGATGGAGTTTACAATCTCATCCAGAGTTAGACAATTGGAGGATATGCTACATATTTGCAGCTACTGACAAGAATGTAACCAGTTGAGATAAACATGCCACTGTAGTAATCTGCCCAAACATCTAACTGATCTTCCGTAAATGTCACTACTTCACCGTTCTGTATTCTCAATGGCCTTTATGCCGTCGTATAGCCATTGTTGAGCTTCCTAAAGGATCTATACATATCGCTGATGCAGTGCGTTTCGGCAGCGACTTGGACCTCCTTGCCGATGTTTTCAGGTTTGCCGGAGTAAAATAAGGTTAGACCATCAAAAGTTGTGTGTTCTCCTACACCAAACCGTCGAGATTCCTGCAAACAGCGGAATATAATTATGTAGCTCTTTGCAAAGCTGTGCTAGGCGTGATGATTCAAAAAGCGTCCGTATATTGCTAGATAAAAATCATTTCCTTGTTGTATTTTTTATATTAAAAGCTAAATATTTTAATAATTAATTTTTCTTAGCACTGATAGATGGAAAATTGAATTTTTGCTCCTCGAAAAACTTTCGTTTGTGTTCTTTGTTTCAGATAATTTTAAGTTCCTTGAAGGACAAAAAAAAACTAAATTTTTACTTTTCTTGCCGAATATATTGATAGTTTCTGAAGAGTTAAATAAGTAAATAAAAAATTTTATGTAAAAATATTTAAAGTCAATACTATTAAGTTTCCCATACTTGACTTAATAGGACATTTAAAAAACGTCGGAAAAAAGTTATAGGTGCTGTTCAAATATTTTTCATATAAATTTCCAACATAATTTTTAAATAATTTTAAAATCTAATAACATACAACGCTAACGGTATGCCGAAATCTGGTAAATATGAGATTTAGAGTGAAACCTAGTTATTTTTACTAGATTTCCTACACAAAACGAAATCTACTTCCGCACTAGATTTTGACAAAATCTAGAAGTAATTAAATAATACTACGCTATACAAGTTTTTTTTCTTAAAGTTGTGTAAATTATTATTATTTTTTTCATTAGTTGGGTTAAGCTGAATTCATCCATTGTGTTCGAACAAAATTTTTGTCCGGACAAAATTTATTTTATATTTAATTTGACGTCCCTCTCAAGAAGAGAACATCAAATTACATATAAAATAAATTTTGTCCAGACAAAAATATTGTTCGGACAAAATGGGTGAATTCAGCTTTATAGTTTAAGAAAAAATGTCAGTCAGTGGTTTTTCTCATGTGGAAATGTTAAAAAAGCTTGGTGTAAACGGTAATAAAGATTTTTAATAAAGATTTCAATGGAAATCTACTCGATTTCGCTCAGTGCATTTAGCACTGTAAGATATTACATACATAGGAACTATAAAATAATCCCTTAGAAACGTGTGAATACTAAAGCTTTCGAGTGCATGTAAAAATAAAATCATCTTCATAGATGGATGAATGCATGTTACCTGCAGCTTATTTTAGATATTGGTTAATTAAACAATCAAACTTCTTAAGTTATTTCATATTGACATTAAAAACATGAATTACCTCATAAACGGAGATCGCTCGGCAATCTAGCAATTGAATGCAAACAAGCGAATAAAAGCTAATGTAAATCATTCAGCAAAATTAATTTAATATAAAAATATAAAAAATTTTCTATATTTTACAAAAGATTTAAAAGCATCATTTCATTTCGTACAACTACAATCCGCCAACCATTAAACACCAAGCATGTTTCGATAATACAAAAAAAAAAAATGATTTTATCAATTTTAATTTTTTAGTTTCGATAAACTCGCATTTTATTTTTGGTTTTTCTGTTGCAGACACATCATTCAACACCTCATAGTGTTCACTCGTTGCCACACCACCGCGATCTGTTGCGGGACCCTAGAGATCTGTATTATAGTAGTAGAGAACGTGAGCGTGATCGCGCTCGTTATAGGGACCGCTTACGCGACTACGATCCACGATATGAATATCGGGATCGAGAGCGTGAGTTATATGAACGAGAACGAGATCGTGAGTTGGAGTATGAAAGAGAAAGGTAACGAAATCGTTAAGAAAAGCACAATAAATTCATTTTAATTATTGTAGAATTTTAAAACTTCTGCTACTGTTAAGCAATTTGGTTATATTTTATTTTATAATACTACTATATTTTCATTTACAGACTGGAATACGTAGCACCCTTGTCCTTTGAACAAGCGTTAGCTATGGGCAGAACGGGGAGAGTTTTACCCTCACCCGTTTTGAATGGCTATAAGCCAAAGGGTGGCCTTCATGCACGCCATTCCGATTCAGATGAAGAAGATTGGTGCTAGCAAAGGCTTTGATTGCGATCGCGTGATCGAAGGGAACAGATCTGGGTATAGCATCAGGCCATTTTACAAACTACACTATCCGCACCAGACTTAGATCATAATTTTGATACAATACCAATGCAACATATTGGCAAAACAATAAAATCAACTGCAACAGGAAGAACAATACCAGCCGCCATGTCACATAACGATTTATTAACATTATTATTACCATCACCACCACCGCCACCACCAACAACAACGCCACTACTACAACAACTACCAACAACCATCTTAAGCCATAATTACCGCATTGATGATGATAACATTGATATTGAAGACATTATTGCAGAGACTTCTTTCATACAACCAAATATTGCAACAACTAAAGTCTATTCAGATCATGAAATAAATTATTTTTCGAATATATATCATGAGACCAATGACACACCAACGACTGCAACAACATCAATCGATAACAACAATAGCAGCACTTTAAAAACAAAAACAACAGCAGCAACACAACCGCTAACTACAAACGCTACAATAGTTTCAACCGAATGTGGTTTCGAAGAACCGATTTGTGAACAAATCATCTGTATGACAGCCGATCAACATAAACAAGAACAACATCTATATCATACATTATAAATCATAATAAGAACAACAACAGCAATAGCAACATAAAATGCAACAACTTTATTAAAACTAACAAAATCATTGAAAGAAATTGTTCATTACCTTCAAACCCTCATAACTGATAGAATCAATATCATAAGAAATTTGTTTTTTAAATAATTTTTATATTAAAATAAATGTTTCGAATGTTATTATGTACAAGATAAAAATGGTTAGAGGAATTTGTTGCCGCACCGAGAGTGGTTTGCTTTTATTTATTGAGTTATTTTTTTTATATTTTCGATCAATTAGAATGTAAAACAAAAAAAAAATTTTCTTTTTCACTCCAAACAAATGTTATGTGTTAATCATAAAGAAGTTGCTTATTTTGTTAAATTACACCATGCAACAAGAAATACAACTACGATAAATACTATTGCTCAATTTACAACTTGTTGTAAGTGTTGTAGATCGTAAAAATGTTGTTGGCTAATTTCCACACAAACATGTTTCTAAGCAAATGTTTATGTGGAAATTAGCAACATAAGTTATACGATCTACAATACATACAACAGGCTGTGAATTGGCCATATATATTTGAATGTGCTCAGGCTATCTGGCTGCAAAAATGCTCGAAATCTAAAAACCTTTGTCTAAATTTGTTTCTATATAATGCATATGTATGCAATTTGAGAACGTCTAATTAATTTGGTTGTAAGATACCAAAAAAAAAATATATCTTAAAACTACAATAAAAACAAACAATCCATTTCGGTCGTTGTTCGGATAACGCACATTGGTTCCAATTGTGGAAAAATTTTATAAATCAGTATCTTTGAAATTTGTGATCCGATTACAAAACGAAGTTTTTAAGCTTTAAGTGCTTTGAAATTTGGTACACCCTGTTGAAACTCATACTGAGCTTCCGGGTGTCAAAGTTGGCTACCTCAGGCATTAAAAAATCATTTTGGTCCTCATAACTTTTACAAGAATTACCATATTTTAATGAATCTAAACTTGTTGTAAAGTTTATAAATAGGTAAAGAAAATATAGTTTATTTTATTAAGATATCTTTAATATATTCAAAGATATTTGGCTTTAAATTTTGAAATTTTGGTTCTTGGCCACGACTTTGTTCTCTATTTCGCAAATATCTCCGGTAATAGTAAAGCCACAATCTATAGAAAAATATTCTATAATTTTTCACACATTCCTTAATAGTATGCAGAAAATAAAATAATTTTTTTTGTTATCTCACTTCTTGTAGTCGTAAAAAGAGTCAGAGTCAAGACTTCGAAATGAGAATGAAAAATGGCTTAATTTTGAAAAAAATAGAGCTTATTCGTTCGACATTTTTCTGTACAAATGTTCAACACTAAATTTTTTCAAAGAAATAAAAGTGAAAAAATTTGGTTTAGTGCAATATTCATGATCGTTAATAAAATTCTTCCAAAAATTTTACAGTTTTTAGGAAATCTACTCTCCTGGCCACATTTTTGAGCGAGTGGTTAACAATTAAAAGTCAGATTTATTATATTAAATAAATCACGATTTCCTCAGAAAAGTTAACTGTATGGGTAAAAATCAAATTTTAAAGAGAGGAGAAATTAGATAACTTTGACACTCTGTGTCTCACCGTATGTTTGAACAGGTTTGTCCACTACTGCATAATTTTTACAAACATCGTTTTGTAATCGTATCGCAAGTTTCAAAGATATAGATTTATTAAATTTTTTTCTATTGAAACCACAGTGTAACGGTACATTTCGTCAGCTCATTATTGGTTTGACCCAGAAACCATTTTTCTAAAAATTGAGTTAGGTATTTTTGGTTTCTGAGATATTAAGTATTCATTTTGAAACAAACAAACTACCAAGTTTTATATGTATTCACTCTTTATCCCATGTAAAAATATATTTTGCAATAACATTTATAAGATTATTTTAACTAAATAATAGAAACTTTCAGCTCAGCAGCAAAACAAAATTTCATTAATTTTTTCTTCAATTGTAATCATTTTATGCAACGAATTGTACATAATTCTAAATTGTTGTCGATGCAAGATCATAATGGTAAATTTTGCAGCTATTATATTTTATTAAATGATACGAATGGTCGAAAACTTTTTAATATTATCAACAAACGAAAATCGATAACGATGTCTTACGGTTATTTTGCGGTTATAGCTCGATATATAGGTCAGATTTAAAATGCCTCGTAATCGAAATACATATTAGGCCTTAGACCTTGTCGACTAAGGCCCTAGCTGAGGCTTGTTCAGTTGTTTTTTATCATTCTAGGGCAGCGTACGTCAGTATTTGGCAGAGTTTCTACAACGTCAAGACGAACGTGTATATAAAGTTTCAGCTTCTTATCTCAAATTCTGCATCGATTTTCATGGCAAATAGCTTGATTGATATGAGGTACACATTACTTTACGGTACAATAATAAAAGTTATTAATTTATGCATAGCAAAACCATTTTTTATGATTTCTTCCTAAATAATTCCGAAACCCTTGTGTATAAGAAAATATGTTAGCAAAACTTTGATGTGACTGTAATTACAACTTTTTGATATATTTTATAACAAAATTGGACAAGTTGCTTTTAAGTTATGATAAAGTCGGTGAAGCCTATATACCACATTTTATAAACAAAAAATTTCCATCATTTAATATAATCTTAAATTTCTATTATTTTTGTGGTTAGAGGGCCTTAACACATAGAAATTAGGTGCGAAAAAAATTTTTTTTGCATACTGTTATAAGTCTACAAAATTGTTGATATTGATTACGACTTTCATTTTTAAAACTGATTTTACATGGACATATGTATTATATTTAAAATTTTTGTATTTTTTTATTACCCATTTGATATATTGATGCTATCTCTTTCCACTAAAATTTTTTGTTTTAATTATATACTGCTCACCCAAACGGCTTTAGTTGTGATAAACTAATGTCCTTTAACCATTTAACATAAATCTTAGCTTCATTTTAGTTTTTAAATAACATTGTAAACCAAGCTTTAAAACATTTTTAATTATGTACCTTGAAAAACAAAAGAAACATTTAATAACTGACAAAGAAAGTTAATTAATGAAAATGTTAGGAAAAAATATTACAAGTTTTTAACAAAAAGAATATATAAGAAAATATATTGAAACTTTAAAGAAAATCAAGATTTTTACCTCTAGAATGAATTAAAACAAGGCCAAAGAATTGTTTTTAGATTTATTTTTAAGCATATTTGTTAATACTTTTTTATTGTTATCATTTTTTTCTATAACTTAAAAACTCGTATAAAGATTTTAGCTTATTTTTATTTAAAAATAAAAGAAAAGAAAATGTTTTAATTTTGAATTTTATACAAAAAAAAAATATTGCTAACAAAACTCCAAATTGAGCACTTGAAATTTAAATTTTTTAGATAAAGTAGAGTAAAACTTTGGAAACCAACTAGGAACAGAAGTTTTGAATGAAATAAAGTAACTCAGTGATCTCAATTTTTTTTACTTAATTAACTTATTAACTTAATTTTTTTTAATTTTATTTGCCAAATACATAACATAAATATTGTATAATGTAATGCAACTTAAATTCAAACCCTATCCAGCCAACTTTAGAGTTCTTAGATTTTGTGGATTCTTAATGCTTTTTTAAAAAACGAATTTATAATCAACAAATTAAATTGATATATAAAAATATGATCTCAATAAAGCAGAGCAGAATTAACGAAAAGGCAAACACTAAGAGAAATTTTATAGCTAATTATATTTGGAGAACTAAATAAACTATTAAAATAGAAATTATTCAAAACCCAGCTATAAACTAATATATGTAGATTAGGTTTTCCATTAGTTCCTAAGTTGGTTTTTTCTTTAGTGCCGCCCCCTAAATAGTTATCTTTTACCCTAAAAATATAGTAAATGAAATTAAAAAAAAAGTTCGTTTACCGTTACCTCCACGCTAACAAACTAGCACACTTCCAACTGGTCTAGCGAGGTGATTCTTTCTATTCAGTTGTTGTGTTTGAATTATACTCAAAGGCTTAAAAATTATTAACAAAGTACTTTTTCTCATCGTAATTGAGCAGAAATATCGCTTAAATGCATTTTTTATATATGTATGAATTTTATATTTTCCAATCTCAGGTCAAGTGGGTTATTTATTATGTATCCTGAAACTAGGCAACAATTTTTTCGTGTTTTCAATTAAACATTTCAAATATTTATCAGTATAATAATGTTTTACAAAATAAACCCTGCAGATAACGTGACTACTCCATACACGCATGTGAAGTATACTCCATATAGGTCTAGGACTAGTCCAAAGGTAACTCAAATGTATGGAGAAAACATGGTTGATTTACCATAACGATGTCCTAGGGCTGGACCATATAGCCTAGCTTTGCATTACATCGGAGTAGTCTCAAAACTACTCTATGTAACTACTTGATGGAGCATCCACAAGTGTCCGTTTTTTAACGATTGCATATAAATTAGCAATAGTTAAAACACAAACATTTGCCGCTTAACTACAAACTCTTGTTTGCAAATGACATGGTCCATGACTGCATTACATAGGACCATGTTTTAACTAGTCCATTTCAACAAAAATGGACCACATAGTCCAAAATTATCTGTAGGGAAAGCAAGAGGTAAAAATACAACAGTGGTGACCATACATACACTATCTTATTCTTTGTTTACATATATGCTTCGCGGCTAAATAGATAGGTTGTGTTTCTCACACACACTATACGTGTGTTGATGATAAAAAAATCCTATACTCGCGAGTATACTGAATTGAGAGAATGGCCACCACTGCACTACAAGAAGAAATTGCATGTGGGGAGTAATAGAAAGAGAAATTAATTGTGGGGATCAGCTGCCTTAACAACATTCTACAAGGTCCTCGAAGAGGTCTGATACTTGTACTTTCCAAACTTCAAATATTTCAAAGTTTGGTGTTTTCAAAATGAAGGAGTATTTTTAAACACTGTTTGCGAAAAAGTATGATCTATTAGAGCATAAATCTCCCACATAAATCTCGTCCAATAATGCAATAAAATAAAAAGGAAGCCTAACAGTAAAAAAAAACAATCAGCACGACTTTGTTCCAGTTAATTTTTTAACTGAATTTATCATTAAAATTGATTGCTGATACATTGATTGTTTTCTATTTATTCATTCTAAATATTTAACCTTTTGTAAATAAGCTGTAGTAGAAAGTGAAAGTTTGTATGCTGGTGACTCTAGCACACAAAAGCTGCTAAACAGATTTCGTTGTAATTTGGCAGACAAATAGTCGATAGAGTAGAAAATTAAATAGGACTTTTTTTTATCAAAAGTTCCGAATTTTAAGCTGACAATTTTGAAAGAAAAAAATTTTAGAAATATACAAAACAGTTTAACAAATTATTTGTAATAATGTATTAAAAGTTAGTTAAAAAATGCAAAGTGCTTAATTTGGTAAAATTGTTATTAGTTTTATTATAATTCTTTTAAAGTTTATTAGACAAAAATATTAGTTAGATAAATCTACATTCAAACACAAAATATTCAAAATAGAAAAACAATTTAATCACTATTAAAAAACTAACAGATAAAATAATCAATCAATCCAGTATAAAAATTATTAAATAGATAAAACTTTATACTCATAGTATTCACATAATACAATTAATAAAATAAATCACCAATTATTTATAAAAAATATATAAACAACAGTAACAGCAACCACACGGAGAAGTTATACCATTTATATATTTAATGAAACATAATATATAACAAAACAAAAAACATGACAAGAGGAAATCAATTTTTTTATTGAAATGTAACTAAAGCAACAACCATATACACAACATAGAACAATTGAACTTAAATGGATTAACGAACGGAGATAATAGAGTTTTGTAGCCAGCGATCGCAATACTTACTGCAAAAAAAAAGCAGAACAGAACAGAATATAATACCAACCAACAATTTCCCAACCCATCTTTTTCGAAGAATAAAATAATAGGAAACACATCAATAAAAAAAAGAAATAAAATAGAATAGAATAGCATTTATAAGTACGAAAACATTACATATAAAACATTAGTAAACATAACAAACATTCATACATAAATATATAGAAATCATAAATACATAGTTTACATAAAAAAGGAAAATTTAGACGATTTTAGTTTCCTTAATATGTATTGAGCAATCATTATTAATGTTTATTCATAAAGTTTTAATATTATTTTTTGTAAATAAATAAAAAAACCAATATCCAAATTAAATAAAAAAACATTACCAAATCATAATCATAAAAGTCAGTTCATGCAATCTATTTGAAATCGACATCAGCAAAAAATTATCTTAAAAATGATTAATAAGAAAAACAAACAGAAGATAGGAACGCACAAGTAAATTACATTCAAAATCGTTATTATTATACTCTACCCCCCACCCCCTCCTCAAACCTTTCACCGCACCATATTACACATAGAAGTAAACCTATGCAAACCTTCTTGGTAGATTTAACTAAAGAAACATAGACACATTAAAAAGAAAAAAAAAGAAAATAGGAAGAATAAACAAACAAAAAATATAACAAAAATTTACTCAAAATTTATTAAATTAAAAAAAGTATAGACTTGCATTTTAGAACAATGTAAACAGGACGAATAAATGCAAAATGATCTGGTTGCTGTAACATATTATAAAAAGCATTTCATTTGCTTTATCTTATTTAACAATTTATATGCTTACTAACATACAGACACACATTAATTCTTTGTCATACAAGAGTTAATGAACTGATCTCGAACCTGATATCCCAGCAAAAACTTTGCTTACTCTTAGGCAAACAATTATATGAGGACCTAAATCGTAACTACTTATAATTTCACTCGATAACTACATATTTTTTTACAATTAAAAAAAAGAAGGGGTACCCCTTACAAATGTACTTACATTGTCACAGCAATTAACTAGTTATTATTTGACTTACATGAAGCTAAAAAATAAGCAGCCAAGTGAACAAAATAAATTAAAAAAAATTTATACACGCTATATTTATTTATATTTTTTCACACTTTGTTTTTTGTAGTTATTTTTTACCAAGCTGGGATACGAATCTTCCATATTTGAAGACAATAACTTCACTTACTCAGCTATTGTTGACTGACAGTGGTTTTTCAAGAGTTAGGTTAGAGATAAAGTTAAATTTAATATCTGTTTTTCGTCTTTGAGTTGACATTTTTAAAATATTTTTTTACTAGTTCAGCAGCCAATGTTGGTAGTTTAATCCTAATCTAGCAAAAAAAAATAAATAACTTAGTCAACTTAAAGTTTAAATACAGATATTAAATTAAATTTAATCTGTAATCTCGTTCTTAAAAACCCACTCTTAATAGTTTAAGCGACAACAATTAGTTTTCATATACAAACACATGTTAGCTTAAAAAGTGTTTGCCTACTTATTTTATTAAAACATAACCACAAATTATAACAACATTGAGGTAATGAGATAAATACGTACTAAGTTATAAGATAAATAATTATTATTCTATTGAAAGAGTACTACCGATTACAAACAAGCCAAAAGTTTTTGCTGGGATTTAGTTAATTCTTATTATTCATTTAATATAGGGAGATCATCATTAAAGTTGTTATTTCGAAATAGCTCATTTTTTATATCAACCAATTAACAATTTGGTAGTGTAATTTAGACTTGAGATAATATTTTTTTTTGAACGTAACCTAACAGATATATTCACATATATCATTTTAAAAATGTCTAGCAAAAAAACTTTTTCTTTTAAATCGCGTTACAATAATCCAAGCAATCAGTTATGTAGAAGAGCGATTCTAGGCGAATATGGCAGTAGCGTTAATAAAGCCTACTTCAATTAGTTTTGCTAAAAACTTCACTTCATTATTAAAACGAAAATTTATTTTAGTAAATTTAGAGAACCGCTGATCTCGAGAAAAGTGTTAAAAAAAATTCATCATGTTCTCAGATATAACAACGTTTCTTCTCTGCTTGTGTGTGGAACATAAATGGTTATTGTTGAAAACTATTCGAACAAATATAAAAGTTAGATTGGTTTGCACTTCAAAAGAAGATTTTTGGAACAATTCAATAAAATTGAGTTTAAGATCTCAACTTTTACTGCAGCCTGTTGTTGCATCCAAATTTAACTACAGAGCGAATCACGCTCTCGTTCACAGAAAATTTTTTAGTTTTTTAAAAGTCCAGGAAAAAATTTACATACAAATCGTTGATGAACTCAGCTCAAAGTATTTCTTTTTCTAATGAAACATCAATGAATATAACATGCGGTTATCTTAAGATGGAAGTGATGGAAATGATGATCTAGAAAATTTTGGTATAAACAACAGCCTTAGAATATTGAATTTAATACTTGTATGAACAAATTAAATTATCTTCTGAGTTAAATTCATTGTATTTAAAAAAATCTATATAGACGATTTTATTAATAATATGTCAAAAACTCAACTTCAAAGTATTATTAGTTCTGGTTGTATATCAATCTCACTGTTAATTACTTGTCTATATTTTCTTTTTCTAAAAACTTCAGCACTACTTTTCTTCAGTCAAATCATGTTCTAGTTACAGATACAGCAAATATGCTTAAAAACGATTTGAAAAGGAGCGCAAGGGCTACGAAAATGTTGGATGAGCCAAGTTCCTATCTGGCCCCAGTTGCTACCTAAGAGATCCTATATTCGCCAAATACTTGCCATTGTTCTAGGCACTGTCCTAGAGTGGAAAATAAACGGAACGGCCTGAGACTCAACTATGCTAAGAGCTCATTCCTATCTACCAAAACTTATGAAATGCGAGTTTTTCTTAGTTTAAGGCTGCCCAAAGAGATCCAATATATGTTTGGCAAGTATATTTGCCTATGGGTTGAAACGAAAATAATTTCATCAAAAATCACAATTTTCTTTAATATTAATAATTCTTTGTCTTACAAGTATATTTCCAAGCAGAAAGCTTTATTTTTGTTCTGTTTCTTTGTCTGTTTGCTTTTTTTTTAGAGAATATATGTTTTTCGTGTATTACGAGTTTAAGATATATTTTTTATAAAATTGTGCAGATATTTTCGTCAATAAAAATTATTGAATCAGGCCTGGATCATTTAAAATCAGCTGAGCTAAAAAAGCGAGAGTATCGCATAGATTAACACTTTTATAGCTGTGTTTATAGTAAAACGTTGTAACAAAGTAAGAAAAAATTTAATTTTTTATTCCACCAGAGAATACTTTTCGTTTTAGACAAACTTTTGCCTATGAACACCCAGTTTTCACAAGATTTCAGAAGGATTTCACTTACGAATAATATAAAGTTCTAAGCTCTATGGTTCATATTCATGGGGAAATTCTGTCTATGAAGATTCAATTTTGAAAAAAAGTAAATAAATTTTAAGACCCTCAACTTGATGGGTATTCAGCAGAAAAATTACATTAACAAAAGCTTTTGTCATAACAATTTCTAACCGATAAAGAAACAAAACGTGGAAAAATTAGCTATTATACATCATATAGAGCTTTAGTTGTTATATTGAAGAAAAATTGTAGTGTTTACTTGATCCGAAACTTTAGCAAAATGACTGCGTCATTTAAGTCAAACGGTTCATAGCTGGGCAAGTTGGCAAGACTTAAATCGATTGCTACTGAAAAATTCACCATTTCAACTTGGGAATAGGAGGTCCAGATCTTATTAATAACAATGTATACTATGAGTACGATAGCAGAGGAAAATGGCGTTTCCATATACGTTTATTCTTCGATATTTTCCAATTATGCGTAGTGAATAGCAATATAATATAACACAAACTACTATTAATCAATAGGTTCTCGGCTAAGGTTGTTTCCGTAGAATTTTGAATACGTTTTGGGCAAAGAGTTGATAGCTAAATTAGCTCAAGGGCACGTGCATTCGTAGTTGAAATCAGAACTGAAAGTCACCCAGATTTCACTCAAACTAAAATATGTACATTGCGCGCCCCCATTAAAATATGTAACCCTTCAAATATATTTCGTAATCAATGGAACGTGTTCCTCTTCTTTACTACATTCCGTGACAGCTTTGGTTCTATCACATGTAACCCTAATTATGTGAGCATTTTAAAAAGTTTCTTACAATTATCTTGAATATTTTTATTTAACAGTACATGACTATGACTGTATAAGATGAAATTCCATTTGATC
The DNA here is from genome assembly GCA_956483635.1 of Panzeria rudis. NCBI lineage: Eukaryota > Metazoa > Arthropoda > Insecta > Diptera > Tachinidae > Panzeria > Panzeria rudis. The sequence continues at coordinate 37,818,291 of OY101448.1, read as the reverse complement.
GAAACTTTCTTACAGTTAAAGATAAAATTTTATTTTCAGCTTAAAATTTTAAACATTTTTACTAAACTATGCCAGCTTGTTTTTAGATTTTTATACTAATACGTAAAGAACTGTATATAATCTGTAATATATAAAAAAAATCACCAACGTTTTTGTTTTTTATGAAAAAGAAAAAAAAAACATTTGAAAATTGCTTTTTGTATTTATTATTACTGCCAAATATAAAACTCATTTAAATAAAAAACAAATATATAATTGATTTTGTTGACATTTTTTGCTTTAGTTTCATATATGTAATTAAAGTCTGGCTTGAAGTCTGAGTAATAAAACTAATGTGTTGTTTCCACAATGCAAACAAGCACTGCTTGTCTAAAATTTATATAAAGAGCACACAGTTTTTTAAGTGATTTGCATACAAATTTTTTACTCAACTCGCTTGTTTGCATTGTGGAAACAGCATATAAATAACAATTTTTAGTTTTTTACGTTTAGTTTTTATTTGCTTTGATTTCCAATATTTCGACTAACATCGTTAGTCATCATCAGGAAAAAAAAGTATTATAAAATAAATCACAATTAACTTAACTAATGAAGTTATATTAAAAAAAGTAGTAAATATAATTACTTGAAAAATTAGCAAACACTAATTACACAAACATTTATATTTCTACTGTTTACAAAACAATCACTTTCACTGGTAGCTATCGTTTAAATTTTGTGTGCATCTCTCTGTATCTTGTTTATAGTTCAATATCTTCTCTATAGGAACGATGATAGTTCCTTGTCGGAATTTGAGTTAATTTGAATGTAACTCATGTTTAATCAGATATGAGTGACCAGCTAACTCATTTTCGAAGATAACCGCTATTCAGTTTTTCAACGTAATGTCATCAGAATGAGTAAGTTCACACTCACACTGCATAACTGTCAGCTAACCACAAGTTAGCTCATTATGAGTCAGTTGTTTTTCCGATAAGTATTGAACTAACATGTAGCTAGCTCAAAAGTGATGCAGAGAGTAGTGTGTTATTTTTGTACAATTAACTTCTTCTCGATAAGTTTTGAATTAACTTTTAGTTAAGTCAAACCTGATACAGAGATGAATCAGTTGTTTTTGAATAACGCTGCACAAACTTATCTCTGTATTACTTTAAGTTAGCTAAAAGTTAGTTCAAAGCTTATCGAGAAGGCGTAAGTTCAGTCTTTATGTTTAAATTCACTCTGTGTCGTCTATATTGTATGTGGTGCGTTAGCCAAGGGGTAAGCATGATGGCTGACAAATAAGTGATCACGGTTCGATACCCATTCCCGTCACTAAAAAAGAATTACATTTGTTTTCCAATTTAAGTTAACTCAAAAATGTTTATTATTAATTAGTTGAATCACAGCTAGCTCATAGCACCCTCTTTTTTGATGCGGCACAAGTGCACTCATAATGAGCTAACTTGTGGATAGCTGACTCTTATGCAATGTAGATAGATTCTGATGACATTACGTTGAAAAACTGAATAGCGTTTAACATGAAAAATGAGTGAGCTTTGGAGTCAGCTGTTACTCATATCTGATTAACCATGAGTTAGATTTTAATTAACTCAAATTCCGACAGGGAAGTATCATCGTTCCTATAGAGAGCAGATTGAACTATGAGCAAGATACACAAAATTTAAACGATAACTATCAGTAAAAGTGATTGTTTTGTGAACAGTAGAAGTATAAAGGCCATATTCATAATAAATTATGAAATGTTAATAAAAGGTTTATAAAACAGATTTCCACACAAAACTTGTTTCATAAACCTTTTTATAAACTTTTGCTAAGTATTATAAATAAGGGGGTTAATGTTTGTGTAATAGTGCTTATTTTTGTTTAATATAATTTCATTAGTTAAGTTAATTGTGATTTTGTTTTATAATACCTAGATCCCTGATGACGACTAACGATGTTAGTAGAAATATTGGAAACCAAAGAAAATAACAACTAAACGTGAAACAAAATAAAAATTGTTTTTTAGTTTTATTACTAAGAGCTCAAGCTATATTTTAATTACATATATGAAATTAAATAAAAACGATACATGCATTACGCACTTAAATTTTTTATTTGTACTTTTTTCAACACTAAACACTACTTCTAAGATGTTGTTCATTGATTATTGAGATTTAAAATGAAATTAAGACGAAATAAAATGAAACCTAATAGAACAGCTTAAAACATCAACAATTTCAAACACTATTTATTACACCCACAACAAAAAATTGAGCTCTTAGGTAAGTTTTCCATTTACATATACATTAAAAAAAACTTTAAAATTCGTACCAAAACATAAAAATCAAACAAAAGAAACATTTAGCTTGATCTGTTCCTTGGATTACGAGTATATAAATATTTACTCTTAAAGATAAAAATTAATATTAAATATAAATAAAATAATTTAGAAAATTTATTAAAGTTTATAAAAGCATAAAAACTGTGTAAAATATTAATAAAAAAAATAAACATTTAGCATTATTAAACAAAAAACTTATTCTTAAATAAAAATTAAAATATATAAAATGATCGTAATTAAATGTTAGTATTTGAAATTATTATTTAAAAATTTATAAACATCTTCCTTTATACCAGCGCAAGAAAAAACAAACCAAGAATATAAAGTAAAAACTTGTTTTTATATTTAATTACATTAAAAAAAAACTTTTACAACTCAACAAAAACAAAAAAACAAACAAAATTCTTAAAACAAAATAAACAAAAACAATAATAGTTCATGTATTATTCATATAAACAAAATAGGAAACACGCTAGACAGACTTTTATAGATTTTTATAACAATTTCAAATAATTTCATTTAATATTGTAAATTAAACCAAAACTAAATTTATAAAAACCGAGATTAAAAATACTTTATAATGCCTCTAAGTTTAGTTAATATTTATACATACAAAATATAATTAATTAATTAAAATTGTAAAATATACCTTTAAATAAACTAAACTAGCCGGTTATACAAACAATGTTTTCTATAAACAAAATCCAAAAATATAAAAAAATAGAATAACAATATATAAAAAGCGAAAAAATCCCCCAAATAAATATTAGATTTAAGAAAAATTAAAAATTAATTTATAAAATTAAAAAAAAAATAGGAAATATATATGAAAAAATTAATAATAAAATTTAAATTATTATAACAAATTAATAAAATAGAATAATAATAATAAAAAAATGAACTGTATTTATAAAAATTAACAATATTAACACCTGCCTTCAACAAAAATTTTTATTATACCTTAAAATAAAAAAAAAATAAAAATTAAAAATCATTACTTCTTAACATTGAAAAATAAAAATATTAATATAATTTAAATGTTAAGTAAAATTATAAATAACATAATTGACATCAAACCAAAATAAAATAACAACAAACAGATAATTTCAACAAATATTGTAAATTGATCAAATTTTTGTTATTTAATTAAAGTAATTTTCAAACTTATCATTTGCATGTCACTGTAATTGGCCATTCGCACTTCTTAGATTGAACTAAACTTTTTATTTTTATAAATGTTTTACTCGGCGTCTTCTGATACAAGCTGCCTCTATAATGAGCAGAATGTGTCTATAAGTTGTCTCCATCTGTCGATGTGCGGCTACAACTATAAAACTTCCTTTAATATCGATCGATTCCTTATGGGTTGTAAACAAGGGCGTAGTTGAATATTTCTTCAGGTGGCTCAAAGTTGTTCATTACTAATTCTACTGGGCCAAAATATTTTAAGTATTCTTCGAAGGCATCTGCTAACGAAAGCTTTCAGAGAGAATACATTCACAGAGAAAGCACAGAAAGAACACAAGCTTTAAGTAATTGTATCTTTGTTTCCGTTCCACCGTTCTCTGTAATCATGCTTCCAAGGCAAAGAAACTCTTCCACCAGCTGCACTGGTGTCTGTATAAGGTTCAAAGGTTCACTTGAAGTGTGGTTTATGCGTATCTTCTTTGTCTTTGAGGTGTTTATTCTAAGACCAACTTTGTCGGATTCTCTAGAATGGCGATCTAACTTGGTTTGCATGTTGTAAAGCCTATGCGACAGTTCTCACTTGTCGTTGGGTAATTCAAGCGACTCAAGACGGGTGTTAGGTCAGAGTGGCTCTCCAATAATTCCTCTTGTACGAGTATTATAATTTGTTCGACAGGAAAATGTATTCAAAACACTCTTGTCCTACCAAAGGAAAACGTTTTGAATGAATACTACATTTTTCCTTCATGTATAACAGTACATTGCTGCTAAGTATTACAGAAGTAATATTTTGTGGAATTCCCATATATTTCATTTCACCGTCTATGCACCGAATCAAATGCTTTCTCAAAGTCTATATCAGTCGAGAGAAATGAGTTTTTAATGTAGTAGTAGTGCTTATGAGTATGTGTTAGTAGTATTCCACTGTGTGCTTATTAAAAAGAAACACAACAATGAAAAAAAAAACAAAATGCTTTCATACACCTCAATGAAGTTGTTGTTTATTTTTTACTCTTTGGAGAGTACTTATGTTTTCACTCGGCTGTATACATATACGAACCGATTAATGTTCGGCACACTGGTGCCAGTATGAGCGACTATGGTCGATATACATATAAAATGTATAAAGGAAATTGCATTCCCACTGCTTGTTCAGTTATGATCCTAAGGGTGTTAATTTGATCGACACATGATCTGCTCCTTCCAAAACCAGCCTGTCCGGGACGCAATTTTATGTCGCTCCAAGATTATCTTCATCAAAACTTTCATAACAACACACAAAATTGTTATGCCTCTCAAATTCTTACAATCGGTTGCATCACCGTTCTTGTATAATTTAATGATGATACTGCGCATCCAGTCAGTAGGAAACAATTTTGCAATCTATTTTAGGAAAAACAATGGATAACGTATGTTGGTAAATAATGTTCTATCTGCTTGAAGAACTTCGCCAGTTATATTGTCCACACAAGCTGATTTTACATTTTTTAGTGCTACGATGGCGTCTATTATTTTCTGTTCCAATAGGTAATAGCCTAATGTTACTATTATGGATTATGTAGATGCCTTCTCGCTAAACGTTTAGTACTATCATAAATAGTTCTTTCCATTGTTTTAGTTATTCGTCTGCATTAGTAAGTAGACCACATAGAAAGATATGAATTTCTCTTCTAGTACAGAAATTCAATGGATTAATAAATATTTTGTCTAGAAACGGATCCACTAACAAATTTGTAAATATAAACAAAAATATCTCCACAATTTCATTGCGAAAAAGGTATTTTTTTCAGTTAGCAAATTGTTAAAATCTAAAAAACAATTTGACTAAAAATATTTAGTGTTTTTTCAGTAATGTATCAAAGAAAATTTTTGTCTGAATTTATAAAATAATTTTTACCGAATCAAACAAAAATATTTTCTATATTTTTGTAATATATCAAAAAGAAATTTCATTTGAGTGAGAATCATCATCCATTCACTTTGGTAAATATGTTCAACTCTGAATGTTTATCTAAAGACTCTAAAAGAATGAATGAGAATTAACGCAACAACATTAACGGATTGGTTCACCCAAAAATCTGCAGTCAGCATATTTGTTATTATCAAATTCGTTTTGCTATCATTGTTGTTGTTGTTATTTAAGTGATTTCTTCATCGGGGCTGTTTTTTTTACGGCACAGAAACTGGTTTTTGTTATGGTTTTAATGCTTGCGTCCTAAATAAAAGTCAAACAACAAATTAACTGATCCAGTAAAAAAATATTTACTGAAAACGAAATTTATTTATAGACAAACTTTGGGTTGAACAATTTTTTCTGTTTCACAGGAATTGATTTTCTTCTTGCTGAATCTGCAATTTTTGTGATTTTTTTATGTGTTAAATAAATCCTTCGTGTTGCAGCTGCACTTTTAAACTTCAATTGCCATTTTGTTGCTGAGTTGCTTTTTGTAATTTTTAGTGCATTCTTGACGTACTTATCCTATTCCCTGCATTCTTTTTGAGCTATTAGCCATTCATTAATTTTTTTTTATTGAAATAATTTAGTTTTTTACTGCTGCACTTTCGTCAATATTTGTCTGTCCACGTACGTGGTGATATGAACTCTAATCGTTTGTTACATGCTTTACCCAGTCCCTCTTTGCAGTCTTCATTTATAAATGCCTTGATATTCTTCCAATTCTGTTTTATACTATTTGTTGCAGTCGCTACTAGAATCTAAGAAGAAGCTAAGTGAATATCATACGATGTTGTATTACGTGTAGCTTGTTAATGTTACATTGATCTTTCGTATAATTTCCATTGTTATTTATATTCCGCATGCTAAACTTCACCAATCCACAGAGAACCAATATCTACTCCTCTCTTGTTACGTATACCACGTAATGTATTGCTCCACCGTGCACTTACTCAGATATGACCGATCTGGTTCTGAATAGTACCATCTTATGATGCTCATTTGACTTTGTGCGAGTTGTTGTATGGAAATATTGTACCACTACTTTTAAATTCATTCATTCCACATAACTATACTAATCGTTGTCCATTGTCATTCATATCACCAATTCCATGAATTCCTATTATGTGCTGCAGATCGGTATTATCTGAACCAACTTTCGCATTGAAATCTCGCAGAAGTATATTCAAATCCTTTTTTGACCCAGATAGAACCGCGATAGGGTAAAGTCAGTCTGAATATCTAATCTGGGTAGCACATCCTTGCACTGGCTAACCAAAGTAGAAAAAGTAGTATGTGACCTTAGAGAAGTGCCATCTGGCTGTCGACGAAGATGACGATTCTCACTTGGACACTATTGTCAATCAACACCCTTCCCTGCTCGTCTTCCTTATAGCCAATTTTTTAGCCTGAAATGCACTGGCTTCATCAGGAAGTCGGAAGGAGAGCTACCCCACGCTCAATTGCGAAGACTCCATAGCCCACACCGAAGATCATTCTTAATCCAACAGTATACACCCTAAAGTTGAAATCTTTTTCTCTTCCACTCTCGTCTGGATGGAATAAAAGGGCTTTTAAAGTGCCATCAAACTCCAGATTAGGTACCATGTAATCGGAGGGTTTCCCCAGTGTCGGTGGTAATTGATCTAAGATTCGGGCATGGCTATCAGTTCATGATTTCCACCACCCGGATGCCACTAGTCTTGACGCACTGCTGGAGGATACAGCCAATACATGAGGGGTAAATCGGAATTAGGTTAAGTGTAGCATTCAGAGGCTCTCAATGACTAATACGTAGCCAACTTGTAATCCCCATGCAAGCACTTGTATATAAATATTCATTATAAAAATGCAAAACGTCAGGACTTCACTTTAGTCCTTTTCACTTAATTTTGATATTTTCCCTCAATTGTTCATCCCTCAGTTCATCTTTTATTTCATGCTGTACTTCTTGTTTGTTTTTAATAACTCCTCCTCCCAATTCAAGCAAATACAAATACAAACATGTAAATAGATAAATAAACAAAACGAAAAAAAACTATAATTTGGCATTTAATATTTAAATAAAATAACAAAAAGAACAAAAAAACCAATTCATTATAAATAAAAAGGCAAAAATGAAATACATTTGAAAATTAAAAACAAAAAACTTTTTTATTACCAACCAAAAATTAATCCTTACTAAAAATAAAAAAACCGCTTATTTAATTAAAACCAAACAAGCATTTTTTTAAATTAAACTCGAAAAAAATAAAAAACGCGTAATTTGTTTTCTTTGTTGAAGCTGAGAATTTGTAAATACATATTGAACAAAATAAAAAAAAGATATATATAAAACAAGTAGTTAAACAATTTATATAAAATAATAATTTATTTCTATTAAATGACAACAAAAAACCAAAAACCAAACGATTTTTTACCAAAAAATACAACAAAAAATAAAACAAAAAACAAAAATAAAAATATAAGTCCCATTTACAACATAAACGCTAATATTCTTAAAAATAATATAAAATAAAAAATTTTCTTAAAGTTATTAAAATCCAAATAAAACAAAATTAAAAAACAAAATATATTAAAATTTTCTTTAAGTTACTTTTATAAATTTTAGATTTCAGAACTGAACCACTAATGAAAATTTTTTTAATAATTATCTTAATATAATTCTAAATTAAAGTTTAATTTTAATGCATGGAATTATTTGTTGAATTGAGAAACGTTTTGAGAATTTTTGGTTTATGTTAAAAAAAAACAAAAGTGCCACCGTGGCTGATGGGTAGCTGGACTAGACTATTAGTCTAAAGATCGCCGCTTCGATTCCGGTCAAATACACTTGGTGTTTTCCGCAGACAAGGTAGTCACTTCGCGGGCTATGTTTTTTATATAAAGAAAATATTAAATCTATATGAAATTTATTTGACATATTGTCATAATTCTAATGTACAGACTTTCAAAAAACATTTGAGAATTCACAAATATGTAAATGATTTTCAAAAATAAGCAAAGTTGGCTTTGAAAATTATACAATAGATTCATATCGAATAAAAAATTATTTGCTGGGTTTTGTATAATTTTCAAACCCTACTTTACTTATTTTTTAAAATTATTTATATGTTTGTGAATTCTAAAATGGATTTTGAAAGTCTGTACATAAGATAAAGGGTTTGTAACTGTTCAAAATTGTGTTTGAAGTCTACTGAAGCAAATAAATTTCATTTAAAAGAAAATATAAAATTTTATAAAGATTATTATTAAGTATGGGCCATATTCACCGCGAACCAAAGGATATTTTGCGCAGCCCAAATGCTCACTAAAGCAGATGAAGGCTACACATAAAGCCTTATTTTACACGGCGAAAGATTATATACTTCACCAGGAGTCATCAAGATACCTTCAAGGAACTTCATTCCGCGCGTCAGTGCCGCCGGACAATCACAGAGAATGTGCGTATAGTCTACATAGTTTGGTCTCAGTTGGTTAGTGCCTTAGATCATTTTTGTTCATTAGCACTAAATTTTGGGATTTGTTTCGGAATAACGTCTCATTGCGTTTCGCTTGTCTTAGACCATGATGGGCTTCACAATGGCGAGCTAGTTTCTTCTGAGCACACTAACTCTTCTACTCTATAGCATATCCACGTAACAAAACAAAGAATGGTTCCGATGCTATAAACATACGTTTGTCTCCGCTGTTTGCGAGACAGTCATGGCGTTTTGTTTCCAGCATGACCTTCATGGCCAGGCAGCCAGCATAACGATAGTTTATTTATAGCGTTAAGCTCATTTACAGATTTAACACAATCCATAGCAACACCCGACCATATCTCATAAGAGATTAAGGCTCCTCAAACCTTATCTACTCTGAAAGGAAAACCTTTATATATATATAATGATTTTTTACGTTGCAGTATTAATTTTGTCATTGTTATTCAACCAACGTAACGTTTTATTCCTGGTATGAAAAGTTCTTCATTAATTCCAAAAATGTCATAATTAAAATGAAACTTCCAAGCGTCTTTAGTGATATTTTTCATTTTTCTAATTTTCATGGTTTCATTCTTAATATGAACCGTTTTTCTTTCAGTGTAGATCAAATAAAAATGGCGAAGTGCGCCACCTGGAATGTTGCAGGGTATTTGCCCAAGGGAATGTCGCTTTGGAAGTTATTGCCGTATATCCCTACTCCCGTATCTCTATTTTCGTGCCATGGAGCGTGGTTCAGCTATTGGCTCCATTTCCAATTCGTATTCATTCATCAAAATCCAATAATTTTTAAAATTGTGTCCACCAGTCTTTGAATGATGTTGTGCGAACAGGATCGATTTTAATGCTGTAATATAAAATTTTGGATGATCGCACACACGATAGAAAATGATGCAGTTATTGTTGATCAGATGCTTCTGATATCTTATGCCTGAAAATTTAGTGTGATGTCCGATGGAATAAGTAAAGCTGATCATGATCTATAACATGACATGGATCCAGAGGATGTTTCCCCTCTAAACACTAAAATAAATATATAAATATATCTGATACTTACTGAGTTTTTAAAATAACGTTTTTAAAATGGTGTGATTCATTTCAAATTTTCCCTGCCGCATATTTAATCTGGATCCACGTCTTTCCGCAATTGGAGATTTATATCTTATGCTATACAAACGTATTGCTTCTTTTCATATAAACGTGAACAGGGTGATTGTATGTCAGAGCCGATTTTTCACTTCTGAGATATCAATATGTTCCTAATCCATTCAAGCTCTCTTCTTGAAATTTTTTCATTCTTTCCAGGCTTATACCCAGCAAAAATTATTGCTTGCTGAAAGCATTTTTGTAAGGGAGACTAGAAAATGGAATCAATTGCAATTGCGCTTTAATAATGCATGGTTTTTGTTCGCGATGAGCCGCTTAGAAGCAATACTTTCTGCTTCCATAAAATGCTTATATTAGTGCTGACAATCATTAAAATTTTCAGCACTAAATCTGAAAATATATGGAAAAAATGGTTCGATGTGGGTTGGCGGGGCTGATGGATATATTAACGTCATGTTAAAGGCTTATTACTTCTTGTCTTTAGTTATTAAATTTTGTATTTTTACTCACTGTTTGTTATTTTAATTTCAACTAGTATCGAACTAAGCATCTTCAGATTTGAAATCCAACGCACCAACCACTCAACCAAAACACTGTTGCAAATCGGCAGCATTAAGTTAACATGAACTTATTCTTATAAATACGTTATTTTAAAATTATTTGCTTTATTTTTAAAATGTACTGTTCGTGTATACACATGTGTATATGTGTGTACTGTTCGTTTATACAATCGTGGAACATATTTTAAGGGTCTCGCTTACGTTAGTGCTTCCAAGAAGCACTATCGTCAGTGAGAGAAGTTAAATGTTAAATACTTATGTTGCTTTGCATATATTTTTTACATTTTAAAATTATCGTCAAAAGCTAATATGTATTCGAGCTTATTTGTTCGTGGTCTTTTGGAAACTTTAGTGCATTTGTGGTAGCATTTCTGGAAGCTTTTGTTCTTAAATAAGCAATGAATTGCTTCTAACAGCTTTTAGTGCTTCTAAATGTCGAATATTTTTTGCTGGGTATGTCGAATGCAGAAGACTTACGTTGCTAATGTTTTTTAGCCAAAAAATATTTGTGGTTGGAAAATGTTAGAATTTTCCAGCTAGGGTTATTGTGCGGACTTAACGCAAGTGCTATAAATTCGTGATTGTAGATAACAGCATAAGCTATTCAACATCGATTGTTTCTTTAAAGTTCACATGGTTAAACGAGTTTTATTTATTACCCAGCAAAAAACTAACATACACATCATCACTTGCATTATTGATGAACTCAGCTTAAAAAATTTCTATTTTTGGTGAAACATTAATGATTTTAACATGTGGTTGTCATACACAGCCAAAATAAAATTTCATTTTCTATAAAAATATTCAATGAATTAGCAAATATTTTGTCTGGAAACGGACCGAAAAACAAATTTGTAAATACAGAAAAAAATGTCTCAATAACTTCATTAAAAATTTAGTTTTATATTGAAATACTTTATCCAAATAGGGAATGTGTCAGCAATTTTAGCCCTAACTCGTGGTTGGAAAAATTTGCATATTAGGTAAATGGGAGTGGTTTTTTGATTTTTTTTTTGATTTGTTCGCTTAACTGCTCAAACCTTCCGCAAAATTGTTGTCCATTTATTTGTTTTATGTTTTGCAAGTAATCAATACCAGATCTTTAAAGAATTTTGATGTATTAATATAATTGCTTGCTTGCATTTCCGAAATATATAAAAAATCTAATAACGTCTGGAAGACACTACTATGAAGGCGGTGACATCAATCAGCTGAGGAGTACTTACAAGTTTTCTAAAATCTTATATAAATTACAATTCAAATTTGGAATTGATAAAATTTAACAACTCTGTAAATTCTTTCATACCTCAACAAATATTTCCCTTTAATTTTTAGATTAATTAAATTTTTTTCTTTCAAAATACTTTTAATTTTCTTTAGCTCTTTTGGTTCAGTATATAATATTAAAAAACAAACTGTGCATTTTATTCATTAATAAATACCATTTTTTGTTCTTTATTTCCTTTTTATTAAAATACAAAACCGAATATAAATCTATTTAATAAATAAAATTCTTGTCCACACCACAGACTACGAATGAAAAGAAACAAAAAAATAAGAAGTATAAAAAAGACAACCAATAAGATAAAATAAAAAAAAAACAATTTAGTTATTATTGTTATAAATAAATTATAAAATTATGAATAATTATAAAAACCGAAAAAAACTGCAGTAAAAAAAACTAAATAATTTTTTTCAAATACATGAAAACATAAAAAATTTAAAAGAAAGAGTTTTATTTACAAAGCAAAACCAGAAACTGGAACGTTATTTTAAAGGTATCGTATCATAGCTAAAGAGCCGGCACACCAGCCAGATCTTGACAAATCAGTTCAATGTATAGAATCGTAAGACATCGGTCGTTACGCCTCAAATCTTGAGTAAATTGCGAAAAACTTTTAAAGATCTCAAAATACTTCTGTTTTTCCCTATTTACTCGATACTGGAGGGGTAGTTAAATAATCCATTCAGAGCTCACTTTACAAATTTTAGAAACAAATATATATTTGAACTATTTTTTTTATAATATACAAATTTTTTTCTGGAAAATTGAGATTTTTTCACTAATTTTGCAAATAGAAACTACATTTAAGGTACCCTGTGCAAATTTTTTTACAGGCCCTAAAATTTAAATTGTTTTGAAAATCAATGATTTTCGACCACTGCACTATGGCAAGAAGTCGCAAAGTTGCGACAAAAAACATATCCCGACAAGGTGGCGTCACTAAGCATGGTATGCAGATTTCGATTCCCACAATATAGAAAAAAGTGGGTTGTTTACATTCCTTTTTGCAGTGGCGCACCTACAGGGGGATTTGTACATGGTTAAAGTGACTCGGCATAGCAAATCTTCTCAGTCTTACGTTTAAGGTATAAAATATGTTAAACATTTTCATGTAAGACTTCACGTAGAATATTTTTGTAGAACATTTCAGCCTATTTTATTGCCGCTGCAGTGAAGTGTTTCGCCTCTTTTTGTAATAAATAAACGAAGAGGCTCATACAATGAAAAGTTAGTGGCTTAAATTTTTTCACAACAATGTTCCTCATAGTGTTTTACATAAAAATGCATAGCATATCTTATACCTTAACAGTAAGGCTTACAAGATTTCATATGCCGAGTCATTCTAACTATCTGCGGAGGTGTATGATTTTAGAGTTTACCACCTTGAATATTTCTAAGGAAATATCAATTTATCTTATCGTTAGTTTGCAGTTGTTTGCAAAAACTTTTAGCACGACATAAAACCTAAGTTTCCCTAGAATAACTACATTTAGGATTCCCCTTTGGAGTCCATGGAAGAAGGCAAATTCTACTCCACATAAAACGATAAAATTTTTTAAAATATCACAAAAACCATTATCCATTAAAAACATCAAATTAAGTACCATTGGTTGATATTTGTTGATATATAAAATAAATACCAAAAGCAAACTTATATCAAATATGTTTTACTACACTTAAAAATATACACCTCGCGTAATAGATTATTTCTAATAAAAATACTTTTTGAAAAAAAAAATGTTTTAATATTGTAAAAAATTCGTGGCTTCACAACCGATAATACGTATTATAAAAAAGGTGAACATTGACAGCTTTGCATACAGGGTTACCAACTGTCATATCTTTTTAAAATTTTGTCTTTCCAATAATGGTAATGGGAAAAAATTTTTAAATCTGAAAAAACTGACTTTTTGCCGCATAATTTGAAAATTCGGCCATAGTGCACTGCAAAATGTAGGGTCCAAAATGAGAAAAAAATTACGCTAAATACATGCTTAAATCATGAATTTTCTGCATGTAAAAACAAAGAATTTATATTTCGAACCAAATTACAATTTGTAAAAATTATGAAAGCACTTGTAAATATAGACAAACATATCTTAACAATTTCATTGAAAAAAGTGTTATTTTCAGTGAACAAATTGTTTAATTCTATAAAACAATTTGCCTAAAATAATTTACAAACTGTAAACAAAACAATTTACTAAAAAAAATTTACTACTGGATTTTCTGAAAAATATCAAATAATATTTTTGTCTGAATTTATAAAACAATTAGTCTAAAAATACTAACAAATATTAAATAAAATAGTTTATTTAGTCAAATAAAATTTTTTACTGAATTTTTTGTAATATATCAATTAAAATTTTTATCTGTGTCATCATCATCCATTAAGCATTTATTAAATTTCCCTTTGTTAAATGTGTTTAAGTCTGGATGTTTATCTAAAGACTCTAAAAAAATGAATGAGAATTAATACAAAGACATTAACGAATTAATTCACTCAAAAATCTTCAGTAAACAAACTTGTTGCAATCACATTCCTCTTGCTATCATTTTGTTGTTGTTGTTATTTGTGTGTATGCCGTCATCGGGGTTGTTTTTTACGACAGAGTTTTTCTTAAGGCTCAAACAAACAATTCATTGATTATGTAAAGAATATTTACTAAAAATGAAATTTATTTTTAGACAAACTTTTGTTTGAGAAATTTTTTGTGATAATATCCTCTGTGCATTGAAAACAAAAACGAAATTTTAGAATTTGTTGTTGCTTGAAATGTAATTATGCGAAAGAAAGAATCTTGTCGAAATAGTGGGCCTGGCATTTAATTTTCATTTTAGTTACTTTAATAAAACAATCTAACGGCAACCACTAAAGCATAAACACCAAACAATTTTGTGTGCTTTAAATTCGTCTAGTTTCCGAAGAGAAAAAATTTTCATATATATGTATATACAATCTTGCCACACAACCTTACAGAGCTAAAACTTTCAGGGAGAGGAAATAAATAGCGTATTGCCGGCCTGTGACTACCTTATAGGAAGACGCATTGAACAAAAACAAAATGGTTTTGGTTTGTTTACATAAACAACATAAACACATGTAAATGCCGGATTTGTCTTGAAACAAACAATCCATTAACAATATTTGTATAAACAAAACCGTGTGTCAATTCCACTCGATCAGCTGGATGCTAGAAAGCCAAACTCCTGCGCAACTATTGATTTTAAGGGGTTGTTTGAAAAGGAGAGTGAAAACAGAAATGATATGAAACACAAAATGCACCCCAAAGCGCAAGCACTTTAACAGAAAATTACTTTAGATATTAATACAAGTGCAAGTTATACAGACATTATGTCAAACAAATAAAAACGGTTATATGGAAAAGAAAAATAGTTTGTTAATTATAAGATATTAAAAAAAAATACACATAATGTGTTAAAATTATTAAAATAAATAAAAAATTAGCAAGAAAATACCTTCTAACACGTCTACTTAATAGTCGGTTTAATAAGGACATAGTTTAGAAACCCACACCCTTAATAAATGTGGCCTAATCTATCGTATATTAAACAATATACTAAAAATAACTTTTCGTTTAACCAAAAATATATACCTACATATAATTAAATAACTATAAGTATGTATGTATATATTTATTGGCTTTTTGCTGTTGAAGTGCGTATAAAAATAATATATAATTTTATGCGTGTTTAATAATTAAAAACATAGTCAAGTCTACAACAGACAAACAAACAAACCACAAGTTTCAAAAAAAAAGAAGAGCTTCGAAATAATTAAAACCACACGATTTATCGAATCAATCAATATGGATATAAACTTTTCAATGCTGATTCTATTGTGTTTTATATTTTTTATAATTGGAGCAGTTTTTATACTACTACTGCAATATTATGTGTACATGAAATTCTCCTTATTGCCCGAGGAGACACCCGAACAGAAAGACATTAATTTAAAATACAAATTGCCAACGGTAATTTTCTATACACAATTAAGTCCGTTCTTTATCAAAAGTAATAACTCAAAATAATATATTACAGAATCTTCATCAAACTGCTCTTGATTTTCGCCAATCACATGTAACAACGACTGGCTCAACAGCCTCAGTGGCAGCACCATCTAGTGCGCCTTTAGCTCAACAAAGCGCTCAGCTTAATTTGAATGCTAAGGATGCGGATGCATCGTCTTTGGTATCATTGAATTTTGTTATGCAGTTCCTATTTCATGAATTGAAAAATTCAAATCGCGTGAGAAAATGGTTTTATCGCAAACTTTCATTGGAATTGGATGAACTAATAGCAAAAACAACAACAGGAAAATTGTTCGATAAATTAACGGTACGTGTTAATGAAATAATGTGTATAAATGCAAAAGTTATAATGATGACGAAAGCAAAAAAAAAAAAAAAAGAAAAGAACTAAACATTTCATTATATTCACTTTTCACTTTCAAACTATAATAATGTAATATGCATACGTTGTACATAAATATCAAGGGTAAAAACGAAGTCAATGTATAATTTTCAATCGGTATTTTTAAATGTAAATAAATTAATTCACTTAGTTTTCATAGATATAATTTTAGTAGCTAGCTTAGGGTTAGTATGTTCTACAAAAATATTTGTCTTAATATTTTCTTCATAGTTGCTGAACAAACCCCATACCTCATATGTAAAGACAAAATAGTTTTATATACCGATATGCTACATAAACGGGCCAAATGGGGAACTTTAGCCCCTTCTAAAATAAAATTCGGATATGATCTTTCAAAACGCCGACACGCCTACATTTTTGGTCTCCTCTACCAGAATTGGTTGTCAGAACACCGTAATTTTTTTTGTGCTCTATACGATTTATTGAACATTATTTTCTTTATTTAAATTTGACTTTTACAATATTACACGAACTAAGAATAATCGGTTCATATTATACAGTAAAATAAAAATATATTTCTAAAATTTTGAAAAATTTGTCTAAAAAATTATAAAAGTTTAAAAACATTTTACTGATTTTAAGGTTTGTGCAATTACAATTAGCCAGCTGCGTTTTATCTATACAATCATATAACATTGGAATTTTTTATGAAGGATATAACAGCTTTTCTTATATACATACGGAGAATTCCACTCAAAGCCGGACGGCTTGAAAAAAAGTTTTGCGAAGTTTTGTCCTTTTTTAAGAAATTAGTGAACCGACCCACACAACGAAGCGTTAGAGTGTTAAGATATTCCCCAAAAATGTTTCTTGTGGTAATTCACATTAAAGTCGTGACCATGACCATAAACATAAGACTTACAAGGTTTCTTATGCTTTATAGATTTTTGTTTTATTTTTCAAAAGTCGAAAAAAATAGTAGTTGTGGAAGGACAACTACCGGACAAGGCTTGAAAGTTGTTGAGTGGATAGATGCTGAAAATTTAAAAACTAAAAGAATACAAAAAAGCACGGATTAAAATTTCAAACTCAAATATCAAAATTAAAAAAACTTGGAATATTTTATTTTTATTCTTTTTTAAAATAAATTTAACAACAAAAATTTCAAAACAAAACTTGTCCAATTTGGATCATAATAAAGAAAGTTATGAACAAAAAGCTAATAGAAGTGATTTTTTTTTTAACGAGAAGTAACACAATCAGAGAATTAATGCCTACCAGTTAATTAATTAATATATTACCTTCTGGGAAAGAGATAATGTAGACTGATCAGGTGGTGAAGTGGGAAAGACATAGAAAGCTTAATTTACTTACAACCCTGCTATTGTGCGTTTTTTGTAGAGCAGTGTTGCAAACCCCTGTGGTGTCAAGTAGAGGCATCGCGTATGTTTTAAGCTGTGTAGCCATTTTATTACTTCTTTTAATTCGCCGATGATTCTGCTCCAATACCGCTGAAGGACGTTCCAAGTTTAGTCTGCTCTATGTATTAGTTCTACGAAACTTACTTTATTTAAGGGCAGGTAAATTCCAAAAGGCGTAACAACATAATGAAACTAAAAAATCTGGAAAGGCACAGGAAGGCGCAGAAAAATGAATTACCATTTTTTTGTTAAGCATTCAGCATTATCAATGTATAGAAATCTGTTGGATCCACTTAAATCAATGAAAGCTTTTTTCCCAAAGAAAATAAAAAAAAATAAAATATTGAAACATTCGTAAAAATAATAAATTTTTCAAATGCTAATTACTTTGATAGAAGCAAAATTTTTAGTGCTACAGAATGATATGCTTGTGCACACTATAGTTCCTTTCGGCAGATAAATATTCACTCCACATTAATTTCAATGCAGCAATTAAAAATAGTTTATAAAAAATATTAAAATTATTTTTTTTCGAAAGCCATATTTGTGAGACTGTGGATCAAGCCAAGAGAAAGTAAATTGTCTTCAAAAATAAATTTTTCATATATTCAATATATCTAGATTACAAAAAATCATAAAGAACAGTAATACCCGTAACTTTTGGTTTTTTAGCTAAACCGTGGGTTTTTATTATGTTGTTCGCAAGTTGCGACGTTGCAGCAAGTTAGCCATATGTGGTGGTCCACAGGAAGATAGACCATATCCTTCCTGTAGAACATCACATATGCTTAATATTAGCAACGTTTACTAACTGCTGTATCTCTGGTGTATGCTTAGTTTTATAAAATTGTGGTTTGTATATTGTCCCAGAATATTTTTCAAGGGGAATACCAAGAGCAATCATACAAGGTTTTTGGAAAAACTGCACCTTATGAGTTCAATTATTGTTTTTAATATTCCATTTAATAATTAATTGAAAAGCTCATTTCAACAACTTGTAATTATCATTAGCTCTTTACAAGCAATATACTTTTTTAATATGTCTGTATGTATCCAAGAATATGATCTGCCACACACTACGAAAAGTAAAAAAATAGGTAGCCTACTACCAGTGATGCCGTTTGGTTATATTTCTTACATTTTTCGTAACTTTTGAATGACCAACGTAACATATTAGTGATTCCACGTAAAACGGCCCTATGCAAGGACAAAATAATTTTCTTATTTTTAATAAAAATCTCTCAATTGATGTTTTTTAGAGCATGATAATTATATAAAAAAATAAAAAATTAATTATTTAATTAATATATTTTAAGCATTTCGAGGCACTTTTAAATGATCATCCACGAAACATTTTGCTCTCCCTCTTTGTACGTTTAATATTTATTTCAGATTTTCTTTTCTTCCCTCTCTCATTATTAATAAAAACCCTTATCTCTGAAAAGACTGTACTTTTTTCGCTCTTTATTGAATTAAAAAAATACTCAGCTAGAGTATTCTGCTGTCTATAGTAGAACGGGTAGCAAATAATTTAATGCGTTATTATATGCTTATGATCTATTTTTATATTATATATATTAATGAAATCAAGAAAAAAAATTTATTTTTTCGAATTTTTTAAATTATCGTGTTAGGTCACACCCGTTGGTCACACCCGTCACATTTAAAAAATAGTTTTTTGTTAAGAAAACAGTAAATACGTAATACAGCTAAAAACACTTTGAACAGACAGCTATCTATACCAAAATTATAGTAAAAATTTTACAGAATTTATGCTAAAAGCTATAATTCTTTAAAACTAAGATTTGTAAGGTAATACCCGTCGCAGCTTTCTGACGACCATTCTGAGCAGGAGTTGTGTTCTTTCAGTATCTACCCATTATTCAACGACTTTAAGCTTAATGGCCTTGCGATTCGCAACATTTTTTTAAGTAAAAAATTTTATATTCTTTATTTATAACAAAAAATATGTTTAAAGTGGTCACACCCAGCTAAATGGAATTACTCATATATAATTTTGTTATATTTTACCAAATTTTAGTAACTTTTGGTACATGAAAAATAACGAAGTAATATTTTTGAAAAAGTACGGTTAGAATAACATAACAATCATACACAGAAAAAACTTAATTTCATTTTCTGTAAAGGAATTCAATGAAATAGTAATTATTTTATCTAAAAATGGACATAAAACCAAATTTATTAATATAGACAAAAATATCTTAACAATTTCATTGAAAAAACGTGCTTTTTTCAGTGAACAAATGGTTTAAATCTATAAAGCAATTTGTCTAAAAATATTTACAAATTGTAAACAAAACAATTTACTGAATCAAACAAAAAGATTTATTGGATTTTTTTTTTTTGAAAAATTTCACACAATATTTTTGCCTGAATTTACAAAAAAATAATTAGTCTAAAAATACTGACATATCTTAAACAAAATACTTTACTTAATCAAAGAAATCTATTTACTGGATTTTTTGTAATATATCAAAAAAATTTTTGTCTGGGTCATCATCATCATCCATTAAGCATTTATGAAATCTCGCTTTGTTAGATGTGTTCCAGTCTGAATGTTTATCTAAAGACTAAAAAAATTAATGAGAATTAACGCAACGTCATTAACGAATTGATTCAGTAGACAAACTCTAGTAAACAAACTTGGTACAGTCGAATTCTTTTTGCTATCATTGTTGTTTCTGTTATTTGTGTGTATGTCGTCATCAGGACTGTTTTTTTACGACACACTTTTTTTTTTGTTTTTTGGTGTTTGCATACTAAATAAAATTCAAACAAAAAAGTTATTGATTCAGTAGAGAATATTTACTGAAAATTATATTTATTTTTAGACAAACTTTTGTTTGAAAACTTTTTGCTTACAACTTTTCCTGTGTGCACTTGCAGACGTCATTAAATAAACTTTGTTGTCACATTTCATACGAAAAAATAGTTAAATATGAAGAAGAAAACTAAAAATAATTTATTGAATTTATTATATACATATATTTATTATATTATTATTATTTATTATTATTATTTATTATATACATATATTTATTTTTCATTAATGCTATGAATCCAACATGATAATTTTTTCCAAATTTTTTTCTTTCTAGCTAGGCGCTTTTACATAAATTAATTCATATATCTTTTAAAAAATATTTTTAAAAATTCAGTATTGAACTTGTTGCATAGCCTGTTGTGCTAGACACAACTCTTCTATTACTGCCAAACAGACTACTTACTTTGTATAAATAAAAAAAACTTTTTAGAATTTGTTTAGAAAAAAAGCTCAAAATTTTTTTTCAAAACAACTTAGTTTCCGTAAATTCATTAATTAAAAACTAAATTCATACTGCGAATAAAATAATTCCTGTTTTTTATTTAGAAATTAATATATTATATAAGCAAGTAATTATGAACTTTGTTCATACTATTTATGCATAAAAGTATTTATTTTATATAAATTACATAAATTTACTATTTATTCAATGTAACTTTTGAGGAGAAACGTAACTTTTTTGAAAGAAAGGCGTAATTTTTTTATTCTGCCCGTGGCAACACTTGTTACTAGTAACAATGTCAGCATTGTCATCACGAGCCATGTTTAACGTACTACATACAAAATGCATTTTATGCCACAAATACATAAATATATAAACATGCAATTACTTACATAAACAGAATACCACGGATTGAGTAGCAAAAGGCACATCAGGGATATAAAGGGTGTTTTTTTAAGCTTCACAACTTTATATTAAATTTTAATATCTATGAAGCTGGCTTTATTGAAAAAATGATTAGAGTGCTATTAATGTTCCCTTCCTCCCCATACATTGATTATCGGATAACTCCTCCATTTATGCACTGATTTTCAAAATTATTTTTTTGTTTGAAAGGTTTTGCTTGCAGTTTGGTTCTATATTTTTCACTTTTTTTCGAAAATCGGTAGGGTTATTTGAACACCCCCTTCCCCCCGAATTCTTTCCAAATTAAATATTATGCATATTTGGAAATATGCAAAAAACTCGATTTTAAAAATTTAGTAAGTTAGTGCACAGAAAAAATTATCACCAAAAATCTTTCAAACAAAAGTTTGTCTATAAATAAATTTCATTTTCAGTAAATGTTCTTTACATAATCAACGAATTGTCTGTTTGACTCTTTTTTAAGCCGCAATCACAAAAAACAACAAGAAAAAATGTGTCGTAAAAACAACCCTGATGACGCCATACACACAAATAACAATAACAACAACAACAATTATAGCAAAAGGAATGCGATTGTACCAAGTTTGTTTACTGAACATTTTTGAGTGAATCAGTTCGTTAATGTCGTTACATTAATTCTCATTCATTCTTTTAAAGTCTTTAGATAAACATTCAGACTTGAACACATTTAACAAAGTGAAAGTTCATAAATGATTAATGGATGATGATGATGATGATGATGACCCAGGCAAAAATTTTGATTGATATATTTAAAAAAAACTATTTGTTTAGTATTTTTAGACTAATTGTTGTATAAATTCAAAAATATTGTTTGATATTTTTCAGAAAATCTAGTAAATCTTTTTGTTTGATTTAGTAAATTGTTTTGTTTACAATTTGTAAATATTTTTAGACAGATTGTTTTATAGATTTAAACAATGTGTTCACGGAAAAAAACAAGTTTTTTCTTCAATGAAATTTTTGAGATATTTTTGTCTATATTTACAAATTTGTTTGTAGGTCCGTTCCTAGACAAAATATTTACCATTTTATTGAATTCCTTTACAGAAAATGAAATTAAGTTTTTTCTGTGTATATGTAGATTAAGCTTTCAATTAAGTTCATTGGAATTTATTGGCCCTTTTTTGGGAAGCAAAGCCCTCCCAAGAATTGCTATAGTCCCCACTTAGAAATTCAAAATATTATAATAATTTTAATAATATAAGCTTACTTGAGGTGTATAAGCCCCCCCCCCCCCCCCTATAGGTTTTTCTTGCAATTTCTAGCTACGCCAATAATTAAGCTTGGACTTAAGGTGTATGATGATAAATTATAAAGTTATTAAGTTAAGTTTGCAAAGTTTTGTAAAAAATTCACAAACAATATTGAGAAATGAGAATTATATCCTCGAATAGTATGAATCATAGGCTGCATATTTCCTTTTGGTCCAATTGATAAAGAAAGATATGCCCAAATATGGAAAAAATCCTTTAGATATTACCCAAAATTTCATTAAGGACATGCTAGTTTGAATGGTCGTTAAGTTAATTCATTCGTATCTAGAGTGCTTTTATATTCGTCTATTTCGTTCATTTTCTATTATTCTTTCTATAAATGTACAGACAATTACATCTTTTGTTTTTTACTCTTGTAGTACATCTGCTATTGTTATTTCTATGTGAAGTACATACTACTAGCCATTTTTATTCCCTGTAGTCCTTGTCTACGAGACATCATCAATGCATTTTCGAAACAAGTGTGTATATCCGACGATGAATTGACGACAGTGCAAGCAAACTATTGACGAAATATTCCAACGTTATAACATGCTACTAAAGTTGTCGTCAAGGAATAATAATAAAACTAAAAAATGTAATAATCGAATTGAACTTCCACGCTATTAGGCTAGCACGCTACCTACTAGCCTACCGACGTACTCAAAAAACTTTATACAAAAACACGTTTTGGGGGAAACTTAAATTCTGTAATAAATGGAAGCACGGCAACTTCGATACAGTTGTTACCCTTGTTGTCGACAATAAGGCTTTGTAGTAATAATTTTCATAATCTAGTCAGAACTAATTCTTTATACACGATAACATATACCACTTTGTCGCAAAATTTATTTCTAAATGTGCTTTATTGGCGACAAATCATTAATTGTCTTGCATACAATATGGATGACTATGTCGTCGGTAACAACTGGGGCTAGAGGGTTGTATACACTTACACAGATATGGTGTTTATAAGCATTTGCGGCTGTAGGTGTTAACTTGTGACATTAATTAGTTTAGTTATTTATTCATTTTCTCATTTGTTTTTTTATCTTCTGCTTTCTTGTGCTTTGTTTAAACTTGTTTTCTTCCTCTGCTTATTATTACTATTATTGCCTCTTTATATTATTTTGCTGCTGTAGATAAAACAACTTGAGCTGGGTGATCAATTTCCGGAGATAAAAACCTTAAGAGTGCATAATATTGAATTGGATGAAAGTGGCGAACGTATTGAAAATTTAGATTTATTATTGGAAATTCATTATACTGGCAATTTTCGTACATCAATAGATGCTGATATGGTTTTGGGCAAGAAGGGTTCACTAACATTGAAAGGTAAGTTTTTAAAAATTTTAACGAAACTTAACTGATTTTTACAACTTTTCAGTTGTAGAAATTAGATTTTAAAAAGGCTTAAATCGTTAGTTGTTAGTAATAAAATAAAACAACTGCACACTCTTAACTAATTTGGTTATTCTTATTTATAAGATCGGAACTTTGTTTTACCGCTTTATATAACATTTTCTGCGTTTTGCGAAAGATAATACAAAATCAGCTACGCATGACCATCGACTTATCTTTTAAATTGATAGAATTTTAATAGTAATAGAAGTAAGCCACAATTTGTAAAATAGTAACAGTACTTTAAAGCTAAACAATAGCAAAGAGAACAATATCGGTGGAGGCCCTGTAAATTTTTCGTACTTATTTAGGTGTACAATAGTGTTGCCAGGAGCTGAAAGAAAAAATAAAAGAATAAGGAAACAGATATATTTTTTTATTGAAAAATCACTTTTTTTCTTATTGTTTAATACAGAAACATATAATTGTAATTATATAATCACATGCCGAAAAAATTCGATACGTCTTCTGGTTTCTATTTTATAGCCGTCTAAACTTGTGCATCTCCATTTTTGAGAAAAGTTCATCTTAGAGTGCGTCATAGGATATTAATAATTTCGATGTTACTCGAAAGTCTTCAGTCTTCTCCTAGGAAGAATTGAATATAAGCTATGCCGTTACTGCTACAAGTGCTTCTAAAATGCAACAATATCCTTTATTCTTAAATATCATTAATTTTTGTTTTATTTGTATTCAAAATTTTATACGTCCAAAGAAACACCGTTTAAGTTTTTACAGAAGAGTGACTGATAAGTAAAATTAGTCCATAAAATTGTTGGTTAGTTTTTGGGGCTCTATATAATATCCTTTTTACTCTAAAATGTCTAATATGTATTTTCAGTCAAACAACTATCTGGATTAGCACGCCTGCAATTTACCCGTAGCCCCTATACACATTGGTCGCTAAGTTTTCTGGGTGATCCAGAATTGGATTTAGCTATCGAATCGAAATATCAAGGAAGACAAATGCAATCCAATATTACCAGTTTAATATCGAATCAAATACGTAAAGCAGTCAGGCGTAAGCATACTTTGCCAAATTATAAACTACGATATAAACCATTTTTTCACAAGACTCCCGAGGATGATATTGGGGAAAGTGAAGGTATACAACCTAATGGTGTATTAGAAATTAAAGTATCAGAAATATCTCGTCTTATGTGTCCCTCACATTTAACTGATATTTATTGTTCCATAACAATGGCTTCATTGGCTTTTGTTGAAGCTCATCAGCAGGATGATAGACATGTGATGGTATCATTGGACGTAGAGATACATAAGGCTAAAAATCAGCAGATTGGCATTATTTTTAAGCAGTCTTCAGCTGATACTGTTGAAATCGAAGCAGTGTTACCTAATACTCCTGCCTGTAAATCTAATTTAAAAGTTGGCGATATTCTTTTGGCCATAGAAGGCAAACGTGTGGCTACAATACAACAAGTAGCCAAAGTTATAAAGAGTCTCCAAACGAATAATTTTAGTCTACGAATTGATCGCATTATACCAGGCATAATACGTAATGATGCCATTTTAGAGGACTTAGACATCTATGAAGATTTGGGAGATCAAAAAAGTGGTTATGGCTCTGCTATAAAACCCACTGACACTATTCCCATACGCAGTAGTATTGATAAGGGCACCAGCAGTGAATCCAGTTTATCGAATACTCCTACTAATTCTCCAAAAAAGACCAAACTTATAGCTAAAGCACTAAAGAAAACAATAAGTCGTGACCATGGTGATATTTGGAAAGACGAAGAATCTAAAATAAAAGCTAAAGTTTTAGCCAAACAAAGCACACTCCATAAAGTTCCGTCTAAAACGAATTGTGAAAGTCTACTTAGCTCATTGGGCACAAGTGTTAATGATGTAGAACACTACTATCAACATTCAACAATCGATTGTAAGTTGGCCACTTTGATATATATGGAAGATGTTTGCAATTTTAAATTGGACTCTCAGTGTCGCTTTCTCAATGTATGTGTTTACGGGAAATGTTTGGGAGAAAATAAATTATTGGGTTTCACCAATATACCCGTCTATCAAATATTGGCAGAATGTTGTGAAACCAGCTTGAGCCAGTCTTTCAAGACATATGAACTGAATCCACCAATACCGCAGGATTTGTATGTTGTAAACTTTTTTATATTTTAATTTGTTTTTAATTAGAGTTTTCTTTTTCGTTTTTAGAAAAAATCATTACTTGTCTACACAGTCTGGATTTAATCCTAATTTATGCTTTGGTGATATTTTATTTGCCTTTACCTGGGACGGCAATCCAAATTTGGGAGCAACGGAAACATCATCCAAGCAAATAATGAAAGTTAAATCAAAGTAAGTGAAATCAAAGTAAGAGAAAGAAAAAACTGAGTGAAAACTAGAATACTTATATTTCGGCCAGAATCAATTTAATTTTTATTAGATTTCCCACACAAAACAAAATCTAGTTTCTAAATGGATTTTAATAAAAAATTTTTAAATTTTGGGAACTACAACTCTAGTTTATTCACATCGTATTAAAAAATAAACAAAAAAAGATTTGTGTATTTACTATGAGGTTTACACTCCAGCTATTTTTGTTTTGAAACGTAATTGTTTACTACTCTGCATAGGCAATCTTGTAAGGATAATGTTTAAGGTATAATATGTATTCAGCACTTTTGTGTAAAACACCACAAGAAACGTTTTTGTTATTAGCCTTTTAACTCTTCGCTGTATGTGTATGTTTGTCCCTTTCTTAAAAAAGGACAAAAACCTCTCCGAAATGTTTTACAAAAATATCTGCCATTTATGTAATTCTACTCTAGGTCTTCAAAACCACCCAAGCTCCAGACTTAATTGAACGCCATAAATCGTTCAAAGATCCAGACTTAACTTGAACTTAAAATGTGTTTAAGGGTTCATTTCGAACTTATGCAAAATTAGTACTCATTATAGGAAATATTGTAATCCTTACGTCTAAAGTAGAAGATTTGCTTAGCACTTCTATTTAAAAGATCACGAGAAACATTTTTGCAGGCTATATCGGTCTGCTATATCACCGCTGAAGGGGTTTTTCGCCTTTGTTAAAAAAAGAGACAAAAATATCCACACAAAGAGGAGTTAGATGGTTAAAATGGTTAACAAAAATGTTGCTCGTGATATTTTACATTGAAAACGTAGCACATTTTATACCTTAGACATAAGGCTTACAAGCTTTCTTATGCCGAGTCACTAGAACTACGAGGGCGGATCAGTTTTTTTTTTTTGCAAAACAAAAATTCATTTTCCAACATAATCTCCTTTTAATTCAGTACACTAATTCGAAAATTTCTCCAGTTTTTGTATCCCTTCCAAAAAATAGGGTTTTTCGAGGTCCTTAAAATAGACATTTGTTTGGTCAATAATTTCATCGTTAGAGCTAAATCTCTTTCCACCGAGCCATTTCTTTAGGTTTGGAAATAGGAAGTAGTCATTAGGGCCTAAATCCGGAGAATATAGCTGATGAGGTACCAATTCATAGCCCAATTCATAGAGTTTTTCTATTGCGACTGCACACGTTTTACGTTTACGTTTATGGCCAATTGATAGCAAACGCGGCACCCATCTTGCAGACAACTTTCTTAAACCCAGCATTTTTACTCTTGGATCGGCCAACACCATATCGTGGATTTTTTCGACATATTCGGGTATACTGACCTCATTTGGCCGTCCAGAATGTTCTGCGTCATTTGTACTTGTGTGACCACAACGAAAGTCAGTAAACCACTTTTTTATCATTGAAATCGATGGTTCAGAGTCCCCATAGTATTTATCGAAATTTTGCTTGGTTTGATTGACGGTTTTTTTTTCGCAAAAAACAATGTTTAATGAGCACTCGAAGTTCACTTTTTTCCATTTTTAGAAAAATACACGAGGTTGTATGTTTTGAACAGCTGTTAAACGCAAAGTAAATGACGACACTTGCTCAAAGTTTGACAGTAGTCTAATAACAGGTGGGAACTGTGTTGCATTTCATGTAACTACGAGGGAAGTTCGAAAAGTCACAGACTTATTGATCCGCCCTCGTATGTATGTCTATGCAAAAGGTTGGGATTCCCCTAAAATGTATCTCAAATGTAAACTTTCAAAATGCCGATACACTTATATGCTTTTCTTCCCTCTAAAATCAGCCATTAGAACCAAGTAAGTTTTTTTGTGTTGTACAGTGTTG
This sequence comes from Panzeria rudis, assembly GCA_956483635.1. Taxonomy (NCBI): domain Eukaryota; kingdom Metazoa; phylum Arthropoda; class Insecta; order Diptera; family Tachinidae; genus Panzeria; species Panzeria rudis. Next base: position 37,789,993 of record OY101448.1, on the reverse strand, counting down.
TCGTATACGACCTGAAGGAAATTTTAAAATAGATTTACTTGTTTTTGATTCAATACAATCGAACAATTGTACTAATATCGATCGTCTAACCACCTTAATCATAAATAAAACAGTTTTTTATCAAGAGTCGGAATGGGTCAGATTTTAAATGAATTAAGTGAGCCGAATGTGCCCTCAGAGAAATCTTATTTCTCCACTATCTGTCTGCACTATCTGTAAGCCGTGCAGGCGTCCCGTTGTACTTTAGCTTTTCTGTGGTAAAGCGGCTTTCAGGCTTGAGTCCTCCTGGTCACATTAACTAAATGCACCCTGCGGGTAAATGGAACTGAAACAAAACAAGTCACGTGACCGGTCCCCAGGTGGTAGGGACCAGTCCGAGTTCTAACACTTCCTATGAAGCGGACCAGCCACTTTTACATGGGGATGGCCTAGGATGGGGTTAATTGATACTTTGTATGCACCTTGTAACTTGTCTCTGAACTATATTATGGAGTCCTAATCGGCGTAGAATAATAAAGATTATATATAAATATTATTTCAAAATTCAGCTGTAATTATCGATGAATTTATTTTTTTATTATTACGAATCCAAGTAGAAATTGTATTTTAATTTTAAGCGATGTCTTTGATAGGATTCAAACCGACAACCTCCGGCATGACAGGCTATTACACTACCCACTCCACCACAGGGGAACTTATATTTCAATGTTATAAGTACCAGTTAAGCTGGAGTTAATATCTGAATATAGTTACGGCACAAGTTTCTGAGTGTCATGGCAGTCTCATTGAAGGGAGACAATTAATATTATATAGATACTATGTGATAGGCCTTAGATCCAGCTACATCGAATTTGTCCAGTGCCGTTTACTACAATACTAGCCGGAGTACTAACTAAATTAACTGAAAATGGTTAATATGTGACCATTTACACAATATGTCTTTTTTCGCCATTCACTACTCCTTATTTTTGGTACCACTCTCATTTTCTCAAGTCATAGGACAAGTACTTTTGGATCACCAGCCACCAAATTTTCCGCAGGGCAGTGTTGAAAAATTCTTTTATGACTATAAAAGTAGCAATTGTTATGAATTGGGAATGCAAATAAATTGAATATTTTAATAAGTGAAAATTTTTCGTAGAAACAATACTATAAGGCCGCTGGCATGTTAAGTTACAGGTCCATAGCTAAAAATGCTCTGTCCAGTCTCTCCCATCTAGGAACTAGTTTCGTCACAAATTATGTGTTAGTTCCCTTTTCCTTGTACATGAGTGAATATATTTGTATGTAGTCATTCAAGAGTCGTTATATTTGTTGTTATGATAAGCAAATTTTCCTATTATTACTCATTTCTCAGATCTGCAACTTCTGTGGATAAAGCCGATGATAGCGGTTACTCTGACACCATTTCCATCAAGTCCAATGATACCAACACAACATACCAAACACGAGCCCACAATTTCATACGCACACATTTTCAACGAGCCACACAATGTGATTTTTGTGGCAAGAAAATCTGGCTTAAAGATGCCGTTCAGTGTCGCGATTGCTTTATGTGTTGCCACAAGAAGTGTATAAATAAATGTCAAAATGCTACAGTATGCGGTCCGGTAGATTGTTCCTCTGCTATACAGCAAACCACTCCCACAGTGGCAACACCCGAGTTTATGGTTACCGAAGCCGATATTGATGCGGGAGTGGAACCAGAAACCGAAATTACTTTCAGCGCTGAAAATCCAGAAAAGAAATTGAGTACAACTACACCGACGTCCAGCAATTTAGAAGTACATCGTTCAAGTTTGTCTGGTTTATTGGCTCAAGGGATTAAACGTGTTAATTCTGCTAATAATCTAGCCATACCTGGCATAGTATCTTCAATAGCTGGTGTTACTGGTAATGTTAGCAATGCAGCTGGTACAACACCAGGCTCAATAGCAAAAAGTTTACCACCAAGTCCCCAACATACTCCCTCAAGGTAAATGGTAGTAGTTGATGTTCTCATTTCTTATTTATTTTTTGTTATATCAATAAAATAATTTTAACGTTCTTTGTTTTAGAAAATCATCTGTTATTTCTTTAGGTCCAACTACTTTTGAGTTGGTCACCCAACGTTTGGAAGCTTTGCCGTCGAATGTTACCAGTTTTTCAGCTGAACAAGTTATTGCAGTTACAGAGCATATAATGCTCCTACCAAATGATGAAGATATCATGAGTTTAGCTAAAAACGCTAGTAAAAATCTTTACAGTGATTTAAGTGGTGCTGAAAGAGTAGATAAAATAAATGTGTTGGTAAGTTGCTTGCTTAATAGTTATTGTAAAAGTGCTGCACGACTTTTAACAACACAATTTCTCCACAAAGCATGTGTGCTCTTATTTCCTCCTTTCTTTATCAATTAAGGCAGCCTTGCCAAAGTCGATTAAATTAGTCTGCAAAATAATTGCTTCGTTCCTTTAAATAAAAATATGAGAAATATAAAGAGTTTATTTAATGCGATAATTTAAAATCCTCTTTCAGGTTTTTTCTTGCACGTACAGATTTTTTTAAATAAGCATGTATAATATGGCTCCAGAAGTACGGCGGTCACGCTATCACAACTCGAGAGTGGTTGGCCCAATTTAGACAAAAAAAAACAACTAAAATATACATGAAATAATTATCTTTAAGCATGGATTTTTTATTTGATCGGCGATTTCTGAGATATTCATAAATTAGTATCGAAAAAATTTTATTTTTCTTGCAAAATTAAACATTTTTTCTTCTCTAAAAACCCATAAAAATGTACAAGTGCAAGAACTTTACCGGCCTTTCCAACAAAATAAGTCATATATCATGAAAACCTATAGATAAATGTTTATTTTATTAGCAGTTGAGTGAATACATCCAGTCATAAATTTTGTTTTATATTTAATACCGAAATTACATCCAGAAAAAAGTATTGTTTGGAAAAGGGCTCAGCCGATAAAATATTAGTTTATAAGACTATATTTGAACTAACGCTATAAATGTTCTATGAACCAAAAAATAACAATCCATGTTATTAACATAAAATCATAATTGTGATAAAATATTATGAACTCGATTTTAGTACCAATTGTTGGTATTTACAATTAAAATAATTGTCTTTCTACATTTACTTTACTTTTTATCGGTTCTTGAAACTTAGTAGTGTTTTATTTTATTATCATTGTTACACCTAACCGCTTAAACGGCTCGCATTAGCAATTATTTATTATTTTTCATAAGAATTCTATGACAGTTGGTGCAACTGTCAAAATTAGGTTGGAAATAAATTCGGTTGTCTCAACTAATCTGTTTTCTCTGTGTTTACTTTTTAATTGTCTGGATGTATTCACTTAATAAGTAATAAAATCATCATTTGTCTATAGATTTTCATGATGTGTGATTGACTTTGTTCGTCACAAACCCTTTTTTAAGCACACTACCTAAAAGTTAAGGTTTTTTCAGCTTGCAATTTTTTTATGGGGTTTTAGAAAGCAAACAAAAATTTAAATGTTGCATGAAAAAAATGTGTTTTTCTATCTTAATTTATGCATAACCATCAAAGAGTTGATAAAATAAAAAAACTATATGTATCAGAAAAGTTTGAAAGTAATTTTGTCATACATGTTTTGGTGTTATTTGATCGAAATCGGGCATACTTTTCCTAATTTATAGTGAAATATACTGATGTACATAGGGAACATATTATATAGTCTCCAACAAATTTTGTGGGTGATCGCAAAAAACTGAGGACATAGTATTTTTTAGCATATTAAACTGTTTAGGAATATTATAGTTTTGTTCAAAAAGTTCTTCATCCTTCAACCTTCTCCTGTCTGATCTCCAATTCATTAATTGCCCTGCAGAGAATGTTAAGTCGATTGCACTGTATGTCAAGCGCATCTCCAGCCTGCACTTTGGGGGGAGGGGGCAGGTAGCTTTTAACCGAAAGACACTATTTTGCAAAATTTGTTTTAGAAACTCAGTAGAAATTAAGTATATTTTATTTCCTTTTTTGGAGGAGGGAATATCCCATTTTCCTCCTCACTGTATCAACGACAATAGTATATACTCATCATATAACTGGTAAAAATAAAGGTTCTACATTAATTTCACTTCTTGCTTAATAAAGGCTACAGCTATCAGTAAAATTGTCCGAACAACTGATAAGGATCAACCCATTTAAAAATACTTTAATTATAGTTTTAGCACACCTCTGTATGTCCCTCTTTCCCATTCTGTCCCTATCCGGATGGACCGATTCTAATTTGCTTGAACGTACTTGATCGAGAGTGTGTAAACGTCTAGTATATATTTTACAACACAGAAAAAGCAGACTTGAAAGTTATTAGGCTTTGCTGAAAGTTGTCTTTGCCTGCTTAAAAGTAAAAGTGTGGAGTTTTTCAGTGTTCTACCGGTCACATATACTCAATTAATGATTAGAAAAACTCACATATTTCTTTGCGGGTTTTTGATATGTTTTTAGCATATTTACGATTTATCTATTTGAAAAAAAAAATAAAAAAAATAAAAAAAAATATATATATATATATATATATATATATATATATATATATATATATATATATATATATATATATATATATATATATATATATATATATATATATATATATATATATATATATATATATATATATATATATATATATATATATATATATATATATATATATATATATTTTATTATAGTATAAAATGTCTCACCAGTCACATATATTCAGTAAATTTTTTTTAGATATTTTGAAGCAAATAACAAGCGAAAGCGATAATGAAAATATTTTACAATACAAGTACAAAAGAACGAACAAATTTATATATTTATTGTAAAATTTTGCGATAATTGTCAATATATTTTTCATTTAAATAATTCTCCTGTAAAACTTTTAAAATGTTAGATGGAGCTTTTTTCATTTTGTCTGACGATATATAAGGCCATTATCGCAAAATTGGTATAACCAAAATTTTTGGTTTGTTGCTGTTCTGGTGTTACATACATGTCAGCAACAAACAAAGAATGTGGGTTACACCACTTTTGGGCTTATGGCCTCATATGTTATACTATAAGCTCCATATCTTTTACTATTGTCACTCCTATGTACGTATGCATTTTTGCATCATTGATATTTTAATTTAGCTTCTAATTCATACTTTTATTAAATTTAGTATTTATATTTCGCTTAAAAGGCTAATATTGCTATAAAAAATTCTCTTTCTTGTTGTAGCTTACAAAACTACGTTTGGCTTTGGACAGTGAAACTGTTATACATTCAAATTTGGCAGCATCAATGAGAAATGGCAGCAGCGAACTGTTGGCAGCAATCGAAAACCATACCCAGCAGCAACAAACGACAAACAGATCACAAATTTTAGGGAAATCGGAAGAACGTATACAAGCTTTGAGTGTTATAATGTTGTATTTGTGCACCGGACTACAGCATGCACAGGGTGTGGCAATGCAGTAATATTGCACTAAATTACATGTTGAATTAAAAATATAAACTAAGGCTGATATATTTCGAATTATTTTATGGAATTTTGAAGTAGTCAAATTTGAGTAGTCAAAACGAAAAGCTAAAAAATATAAAAATTATTAATCTTATATGTTTAGAGCTAACTAAAAAAAGTAGAATTTGAAGATTTTGAATTTAAGATTGGAACTTTACACACATAAAAGCATGGTAATTATATAAAATCAATCTAAATACTTACACAATAAAAAAAATAAGGGAAAGAAGAAAAGTATAAACATGTTTGCTCCCTTTTAAATACACAAGATTGTAACCAAATTTCCTTGATAGTTGATCGTATAATTCTAACCAAAATTGTAATGGATATTGAATGTACTTAATTGTAGTATGTACAACATTTAAATGCTTAATATCTGTTTAGAGTTTCATATAAAAAATTTTGCACTAGGTTTTTGAATAAGTTTATTTTTAATTGTTTATTAAGTTAGTCCATCTTATTGTGTGTGTATGTAAAGTGTGTTTGCATAACGACTGCAGCCTTGCTAAAGACTTCTTGATGATCTATTTAAACTTTTTTTTTTTCAAATACTTTTACTACAGCAATGATGCGATGAGCATATACTGTAAAGCACTATAGAATTTGAATGAATTTTCTATTTCGGAATATTTTCTGAATTCAACACCATTTATAAGACATAATACTTTCAGTCGGAACTTATAATTATTCGGCTTAAGTTCAATAATTGAATTAATGTAAATTCAAATTATTTTTAATAGTGGAATAACCTATTTCATTTCAAATAATAATTTCGTACATATATTAAATTATTGAACTTAAGCCGAATAATTATAAGTTCCGACTTAAACCTATTTCAGTTCGAATAAAAATTACGTAAAAATACAAAATATTTTCCTTTTATGTGAAACCAAATTGACTATTAAGCAAATATTCGTAACTTTATAGTCCAAAATGATCATGCATGATTAATATTTCAAGTAGCAAGGGAAATTTGGCATTAATTTAATTTTACACAGCAGAACATTGCAACGCTGCTTATGTGTATTTTGCTTATCACAACTTGTAAGGTGGCTCTGTTGAATGTGATTTAAGTTCTTATATATACGAACTTTTCTAGAAAATTGCACAGAGATATGGGGTAGTCCTTACAACTTGTTTCGCTCTTTCTTAAAAACAATTGATAAAACGTTATATGTTAAGTTTGCAGAAAATCATATTCTTTGCAAATTTAATTAAAGCCTCCAATGTCGTTTTCAATACAGCAAGTGCGATATTTACATTTATACTATAATATCTCTAATATCTCGTGGCAGGTATACGAGACTAAACCAGAATTTGGAGGAGCCTTACATAATGCCAAGACAAACTTGTGTACAAAATGTCAGTTTCTTATCTTCAATTATGAGATTTGGAGTGGGCTGGCTATAAACACACCATCAAGAAGTTGTAGATAACAAGTGCGTATTATGTAATCTAGATGAAAAATATTCATGTCCAAAAACGATTACGATAAACATAATGAGTGTGACTATAAGAAAATTATTTGAGAACCCATTATTTTTTCAAGTAAGCAAAATATTTTAATTATACCACAAAAAAGATAGAAAAGTTCAACTTAGTGTTACAAATACACCAATTATATTTTAATATTTTTAAAAATATATATTTATAATTAATATTTAAACCAAACAAGTGTAAACATTTTTATTTAAAAATACCAAACAAAACAGTATTTGATATTTTAATTCTAAAACAAAAAATGTAACTTTTAAAAGAATTATGTATTTTAATAGTTTTTAAAAAGTATTGTTATAAACAAAAATCAATTATGACTTCGAAAGAAAAAACCTTATAAAGAAAATGAAATTAATATACATAAAAACACGATGTTTCAATAATAAGCAAATTTCTCTGCAATGTTTCATTACTATATATTTTCAAGATTTACCAAGATTTTTCTTAAATCGTACAACCATATAGAAACTACTTAACAGCTAGCAAGAAATCGAAAGGAGTTCTAAGCAAAGTAACAATTTTGAAATAACAGTTTGTCTAAAATATAATTTAATTTTCATTAAATGTTCTTTACTGAATCAGTGAATTTTTTGTTTGACTTTTCTTTAGGCCACAAACACAACAAACAACAACAAAAACCATTTTTCTGTGTCGTAAAAGTTTGTTTACTAAAGATTTCCTAGTGAATCAATTCGTTAATGTTATATTTTTAGAAAAATTATTTTATAATTTTGGGCAATTAGTTTACTGAAATAACCCGGTTTTTTCAATGAAATTGTTGAGAAATTTTTGTCTGTATTTACAAATTTGTTTGTAAGTTCGTTTGTAGACAAAATATTTACTAATTTATTGAACTTCTTTACTGAAAATGAGATTTAGTTTTTCAGTGTAGTTTTTCCTTATGTGATTTATTTCTTGTGTGACACTTCCTGGTGTAGGTATGATTGCAACCTTAAAGTAAATGCGATAATATTTAAGGAACAAAACAGTATTAGAGCAAATTTTGCTTAAGTCGACTTAAGCGCTTATTCCTTAATGCCACAGAATTTTTGAATTTGTTACTAAATTGAAATAACATGTTAACTGTCTTTGAATTAAAGCTATGATTATGAATAATACCCAGAACTTTTTATAAAATAATTACACTGTACAACAAAATCAAATTTTTTCCAATACAACAAGTTTCTAACGTCTGCTTCTGGTAGAAGGTACCAAAAAATATATGCATGTATCAGCATTTTGAAAATTTACATCCAGGAGTCATATTCGAGTAACTAGATTTCCTCCCCTTTCGTACATAGTTGTAGTGACTCGGCATAGGAAATCTTGAAAGCTTCTGGCTAAAGTTTTAACATGTGTTTAGGACTCTTTTGTGAAACATCACGATAAACATTTTTGTGGAATATTTAAACCCTCTCAGTCTTCGTTATATTGATCGTTTTGTCCGCGATATAGCGTGCTAACATTTTTAAAGAAAAAGTTTGTATCTTGGTAATTTACATAAAAGTGATGAGTACATATTATACATTAAAAGTAAATCTTACATTATATATTGAACTTTGGTTTCTTCAAAAACTTATACTAAAATTTTATGAGAAACAATTATGTTGCTTAGGGGAGTTCTTTGTCAGTTTATCAAGAAAGGAAAAAAAACCATATCGCAAGATGGTTGTACTCCACAAAAATGTTCTTTGTAGTTTCTTTACATAAAAGTGCTGAACACAGCTTATGCCTAAAATGTATAGATCACAAGAATACCTATGCCGACTCACTATAAAAATGTGCAAAAGGTGGACAACTTTAAATCATAAAAGCATTTAAAAAGAAACATCAAAAATCAAAAATTGTAAAAAATATTTTAGTTTACTTCCCATAAAATTGATTTTTCCATAACTTTCAACATTGCTAACCCATAAGTAGGCACCTAAAAGGCGTAGAACATCATTTCATATGTTGATCAATTATCTATCTTATGCTTTTTACATTTTTTGATTATCTTATTTGGTTCAAAAGTTATGATTTTTGCAACGAAAAAACTCAAATGGCGCCACTGTGCGTGATCGAAATATGTGATGGAAAATCACTTTATGCGTACTTTTTTCAAATTCCTGGAAAGAGTATCTTTCCTATAATTTGATTGTAATTTATTTATCATTTGTTTACATTGTTCAGAATATTTTCCTTTTGTTTTTAAAATTCATCATCACTGGCTGTCGGCTTAAATTATAAACACTTGCAACATCAACAATATGAAAATATTAAAAAAAAATATTGACCGAGTCACGGCACTCAGGAAATATTGTTCTTTTTGGCATTCAGCCAAATAAGATCTGCGTTTTGTTTTCAAAAAATTTTAATTTCTTTTATTTGTCAAATCGAATATAGTGCACAAATTGTGTCATGTTGACAAATTTTTTTTTTCTTTAGTGTTCTGAGCATTTTCAACCTCAAAATGTTTTGCTTTTCATCAAAATATATATCGTTACCTTAATATAAAAAGACCCTAACTAATATCTTTTCATTGAGTTTTTTTTCATATTTCGGTAGATAACAAAACATCGAAATATGCAAAAAAAATCTATCTCAAAAAATGAGTTGGGACATTTATATATTAAGGTAACAATATGTATGTATATATATTTTATATAAAAAACTAAGAGGTTATTTACAACAAAATTTTCGAAATAATTTGTAAATAAAATAAAATTAATTGCAAGCTCTTTTTAAAAGCCATGATATAAAGAAAATGCTGTCAATTAGCGTTCTAGAGGGTCCGCTCAAATTGATGTTTGAACTTTGGTGTCTTTAGACACTAATATTCTATAGAATTTTACAACAAACACTTTTGTAGGACGTTTTAGCTGTTTTAAGAGTTTTTTTGCCCCAAGAAGTTGACAAAATCACCCATACAACACAGAGCTAGAGTGTTAAAATATTCCACACAAATATACCACCTAAAGCTTTACATGAATGTTCTCAACAAATCTTATATCTAAATCGTATGCATTACAAAAAGAAAGTATGATTTAACTACCCGTAAAAGGAATTCTTTGCATAAGTTTTCAAAATGCCGATACATCTGCAATTCCACATGTATGCTCTTTCGTCCACAGAATATGACTCAGAATACTCACTTTTGACAGTTAAAAAAGGCGGTTATCATGCAAAATATTCTTACTAAGATAATATGAAAGGGCTAGCCAAATTAGAAATCACAGTAGAATATAATATTTGCTATCTCTTTCATACAATCTCTGTAATGTTGTTCTAAGCTGTCAGGTCTAGTTAGTAGTCTACGATCTCGTCCCTTTTGCCTGAATCAGTTGTTAGATCCTTGTTGTTGTTTTATTGTGCTGTACAATATAATTTATTAGAATAGTGCCCAAACGCAATTCTGCACGGGGTATATCTCAAAATTTCTTTAGGAGAGCTAACAAGTTTCTATTTAATATTACGGGCTGGGCATAAATCTTCATATAAAGTTTTTTTTTAATGGTCACATGAATTTACTAATTAAAAAAAATTAGGTAAAAATTTCAGAAATTATCATTGAAATCTTTCATTAAAATTTATGAAATATTCTACACATAAAAAACCTTTAGAACAACAAATGAAAAAAGATTTCGACCTTAAAAAATCTAGCTTATTAATATTTATGATCAAACTTATTGCAAGTCCTTCAATTGCAGACAACTACAGACGTATTTATTCTTCTTACAACATAATCACATGACATTTAACGTGCACACATCACAAAATATGCTTAAAAAAACGAGATCTTTTGTGCTTGATCTATTGTATACAATGCAATTCATAGTAATGAATGCGTTTTTTTTCTAATTTTATTTTATTTGCTAAGAGAAATTAATCAGATGAAAAAAACATTCTAAGATGTGTGTGCCAAAATTTTCTAATTATTTAAAAATAAACATTGGCACTTTTACAAAATTGGCGTACTTCTTTTTAATAGCAATTAAATAATGCAAGAGCCATATAACATTTGAAATGCATTAAAACAAAAAGTGAAAAAATGCATAAAATAGACTACAGCTAAAATTAAAACGAACATACCTGCAGAGTTTTAATTTTTGAAAAAAATTAAGAAATTGGACAAAAGATATGTATCTTGTTGTGTGTGAAACGCCAATAGCATATATTGTAGGGCCAAGAGACAGATCGATGATAAAGGCATAGAAAATTAAAGCTTTAAAGCTGTAAAAGTAAAGTTGCCATAAGATGGGTTATCAAACATAAATGAGTATCTTTTTTTTTTTTTGTTAAAACTAAAAATCCGAACAAAAATACCATACACAAACTCACGGCTTATAGTTAACTAACGCATGTGATTTAACTAATTGGTTTTCAGATAAATATTACGAATAAACCATTATCAAGTTCACTATAGATTGTGAATTTGAGCCTTAGAGATGTTATATTTCTATTAGTTAACCTTAAAATGATGATATATTTGTTTAACACAAGTGGGAGGGGCATTTTTCGTAAAGCGGATATGTAACATAATTTTAATTTTTTTCAATTCTGGCAATATTTGACCATTTTATATCTATATATCACTCGTTTATTGCAACGTACTGTACCCATATCTAAAAAAATTAACATTTATTAAGTTAATGAAGAAAACATGTTCCTTAATACCTTCTTTATATGCAAAGAAATTTTCAGAAACATTTCTTAATCTAACCAACAAAATTCTAGTGCCGGCCTTCGACTATAAGCCAAAAAATTGTCCCTCACTTACAGGAGCTATTTAAGGCAGAGATCAGTAATACTGATTACTGAAATAAATTTCAGTAAGCAGTAAAATTTACTGATACTGAAATAGCTAGTAAATTTTTAGTGGTTACTGAAATTTTCTTCAATGACCAGTAAAATTTTACTGTATACTGACATTTTGCTCAGTAATCAGTAGACATTTACTGATTACTGGAACTTGTAATGCAGTAAAAATATAATGCGGTATGTCCATGTATGATATACACGTACGTGGAGTGGATTAACAACACGTTAATTAAAAATTATACAGTAAGGCTTTTGGGACCAGTTGAATACACATTTTTGTCATATTCAGAAATTTTAATATATCCTCAAAATTGCAAGTTATCGATAAAAAAAAATTTTTTTTTTGACCACTGCGCTATTTTTGTAACAATTTTTTATTTTCAAACGGTGTTGTATAATCAAGATAAAATTGAAATGTTTATTTATATACGATTATTTTCAAATAAATAATTTTTATTGATAAATTCCGATTTTGAGGATAAATTCAGTAAAATTTGTTCAGACTTTTTACTCCGTGTCTCAATAGCATCGTAGCTTAAGCAGGAATGTGGCTACAGTGCACCAGTGCTGTACAGCTTTTATAATAAAAAAATCTGAGCCGTGTTATTTTCTTAGATGTTATCCGATTTCAGAAATTTGAAGCGTTTATACCTGTACTAGAAAACAAAAGGAAATAATGTCTTGCCATGTGTTTCCGTATCTGTCATAGTTTTAAAGATATTTAAATTTAAGGAGAAAAATATATATATGTCTTGACTCTTTTAGTTTTTTGGTTATGCATTTCTAGTTTATTGTTCGATTTTAATTTAAAAAACATCGCTCGATTCTTGGCCTTAAGAACAAAACCTATTTTTAAAATTTAATATTTTCGCCCATTACCGGTAAATGTCCAAAATACAAAATAGTTGTATCTAGACATAGCCTTAAGGTATTGCCTTTCGCGATATGTAATGGAAGAATGAATGTGTTTAACAATTTTTTTTTTCAAATATGAAAATAATGAATAATGAAAAAAACACAAATATTTTTCGATGTCAATTGTTACCCTTTTTCCGACGTAAAGTATACAGATAATGAAAGTTTTTTTTCAATTTTTTCCTAAGATTTTATCAATAATAGAACTGTTTCATTTTCAATAAAATCGATTACTTACATAGAAAGTTAAAAGTAAAAAACTAAAACAAGTCAAGACAAAAATAGTTTTTCCTTTTTCGAAAAAGTTTTATTTATTGCGGGTTAAGTCATGTCGAAATTGGTAGATATTCTCAAATAATAAACTTAAGAAATATTATTTTTGTTTCTTTAAATGTAAGGATATTGTTTCCTTATGTTTTCTAGCATAACTTAATAGCCTTTAAAATTTAAAGTTTAAAGTTTTTAAATCGATTCCGACAAGGTCAAATTTTGCCCACTGTAGCTCCGTTCCCGCTTAAGCCAGGATGGCGCGGAGATATGGAGTGTACAGCTTGGTTCCTCCTCTTAGGATGTTTAAATTTTTAGATTAATACAGGATGGCGCAGAATGAGCTATATGGTTTGAATTCTTTATAACTTTTTTAATTATTATTTTTTTCTTTGTTTTTTTCAGCATTTTGTAAAGAAGACTTGGGGAATTAATTATGAATCATTACACGATCGAACAAAGTACAGAATAATTGAACTTGCGCGCATATCGTCGTCATATTAATGTGCGCATTGCACTCACAGTGTCAGCAATAAACCATTTGATTGGACATTTTCGTCAACATGGCTCTGTAAGAACCCTTACTGGTGCCGAAAGAACACCTACCGCGCACGCACACTGGCCAAAATAACAAACCAAGAACCATACTCCAACTAAAAACCAACGTTCGAAATGAAATCATGGTCTTTATACCTGAAATTTTGCGAAAAGTTATGGAAAATATACTAAAAATAGCACGTATGTGCGCAGCAGAAAATGGACATCACTAACAGGATATTATTTTTCACAGCTAATTGCAAAAAATTCCCCAATAATATACTGTATTTAAAAAAAAATTATAATAATCGCATAAATAAAAAAGTTATAAACCATTTAAACCATATAGCTCATTCTGCGCCACCCTGTGCAATCAGCTGTTTAAAGTTCCAGACTTATTACCACTTATTTTGCGAAAGTCCCACTGTGCCCTGTAAGGTATGTGTATTTGCTATGAGGTATTTGCTCTAGCTATTTGCCTTTTGATATGGAGTTTAGTAACGAAAGTTTAAGAAATATCCAAAAAATTTTATGTAAACTCTACAGATTTCAGTTAATGTCTAGCAGATTTCGCTCTGGTGTAAACGCAGTATAACTGCATTACAATTAAGGGTACTTTTTACTGAAGTGCATAAAATTTCTATTTTGTGTTCTTATTGTTCAAAGTCCTATCTAAAAAACGGGTTAGTTTAAATGCCATAGCTGGCATTATGTCCCCTATCCAGATAAGGATCTTGAATATCGTTTGAAAATATAAAAAGGATATACTATATATCAATGTATATTTCTTATATTCTATATATCAATATATATTTCCATTTCCTCACCCTAAGTGGTATAATACTATTTCCGGACCGCAATGACAAAACTATACCATGATCTTTATGAGCAGATTTATTAATAGTAACTTCAAATTTTCTATCGACCAGTTAGCGTCACATATATACATTAGTTAGAAATTATTCCTGGGGAAAACTATTTTAATATTTTGAATTTCTGGGTAAGTGTGGTGGCGATGGATAGAGCAATTCCGGGGGTGACCCTCCCTCCTAAGAAGGGCCTATCTACTCCAATGGGCACATACCAACTTCCCAATAATTTTTAAATAAGCATCTTTAATGAAAACACGGAGCAATTTAATAACAAAAAGCTTTCTCTAAAAGTTTGATTAACAAGAGTGAGAGTAAAATCAACCGAGTGCTAATATATAAACAAATTAAAAAGAAACAAAATAATAAAAGACGCAAATGTGCGATCGATCGCTGCAATTTGGCTGCCTTTTGTTGTTAAAAAGAAAAACAAAACAGATAAAATCACGTCACAATAAAAACAGAAAACCATCCAATACCAATAAATAATGTTTCTCGCTTTTTGATTTTTATTTTATTTCGTCTTACATTCATACGTACTCTTTAATTACGGCCAGAGTGTTTTGTGTTTTTGTTGGGAATTTTCTTTTGTTTGCGTTTTACGGTGGTATAAAAACAGCTGATACAAAAGCTTTGGAAACATTTGAATAACGGAAGACTTACCAAACGGTTTGTAACTGAAAATTAAAGAGATTTTTTGTATCAATAAAAATATAATTAATGATAAATTTACAAACAAGTTAAAAAAAAACCTAAAAAACATTATATAATAATAGATATATGTATTAACAATACAAGAAGCAAAGTGAAAACGAAAACTAAAAACAAACTAAGTAGATCTTAAATAATAGTAAAAAGTGCAGAAAAAACGTATTGTTTACAAAAAGAAAACTTTAGTGTTTCAAAAACAAACAATAATTTAAACAAAATGCGTCCATTCGGTAACGATATTACTAATACTGCCAATAATGGCAACAACAATAACAACAATAACAATAATAACAACAATAATAATGGCGGTAATAACAACAATAACTCAAACTCACAGAACGGTGAAGATGATCCTCGTGTACCTCCTCATATCGCCAGAATCGGTGGAATTCTCACATTTTCACCTGTAGCTGGTCGCGGTGTTATTCGAGTAGTGGGTCGTTGTGAAGATGCCAAAGAGAACAGCATGTTGGGTAAGTTTTTTTCTCCAAACTTTTCCTTTTACTGACCCCTAACAAACCAGCCTGCAAAATTGCTTAATATATATAGAAGCAAACAAGATCGCAAGGTTTATGCAACCTTGGATAATTGGATTGATTAATCATACATTTGTTGCAGTATAATTTGCTCTTTATCTGAAACCAACTTGCGCTATGGTTTTTCTTTTTTTGTTACGCGTTCTTTTGTTTATATTTTCTTATATTTTGCGAGTAGTAAAATCTTTTTCATTCGAGAAAAATTTGAAAGGAAAATTATTTACAAATAAAAAACCTTGGGTATTTGCTATTACTTTTGTAAAGATTTAAACAACAAAATCAAAATTTCAACATATGGAGCCAAATGTATATGTCCGGCATTTTTGATTTTTATTTATTGAATCACAAAATTACCAAAACAAAAATTAAAAATTATATTAAGTTAAATTGCTCGTTTAACAAAGAGTACAGATACAGAAAAATTTTTAAAATTTAAGAACGGTTGAACAGAAAAGGTTGAACAGTTTTAATTTGAATTATATGATGGTATACAAACTGCAGTGTTTCAGTTAATGGTCCAAGTTCTATAAATTTTCTTCCTTTTTGGAAAATTACATTCATTATATATTAACTTTCTAACAAGAGAAATACAAAATGAATTTCAGTCAGACTAACATAAGTATTAATCTAATTTTAAAACGTAGAAAAATTCAAAACGTGCCAAATCGACTCGCATGTGCCGATGTATTAACAAACAAAAGTGATTTTGTATTCAAACGCGTAAATAAAATATTTTCGCAAAAATTTTATATTGGGCCACAGTAAAGCACACTCATTTTTGACATAAGTCCAGGAAACTGATTGTTTTTCTATGATTTAAAAGAACACATTTATAAAATTTTCTGATAAGCCTAAGTCCCAGATATCAATTTAAATCAGTGGCGGCCATTGTCTCAATTTCCTATGCACTCGTGCATAGGCTGTTTTTTTACCATTAACACACGCAAACTCTGTGTGAGACTCAAAGCCAATCTATTTAGCCGCAAAGCACATACACAAAAACAGCGATTTTTGTATATTTACCCCCATATTCATAGAATTTAAAATGAGTTTGAAATGTATTTTATGTCAAATTTTGCATACAAAATTTTCTTAAAATAGATTTCAAATACATTTTATTTATTTATGAATATAAGGGTTAATGTTTAATATGGTTAATCTATGTATACTTTTATAAATATATTTAAGTTTTCTGTAATAAAAATAAAGAAGAGTACGGTCATCATTGGACAAAATATTTTATTCGGTATAAGCCTGTACGCCTTTGTTGCAAAAATATGGTATGCAGCAAGTGCCTCTCGATATTACTATTGCTTTGATATATATTGTGGGAAATCGAGAGGAATTGCAAATGAGCTATTAGGTAGCAAAGTTGCTGCGGAGCAAACTGAAATCATGAAATATTTTTGATACATTTTTCACTAATTGTGACACTCTTCAGGACTTACGTGATTAGTGCTATCGTTCTACGGGATCCGTGAAAATCTAACAAAGGAATTCACACTCCAAGGTCAACGGTATTTGTACAATGACAACAAAGTACACTTCCTGTGATTCGGTAGGAACTATAAAAATATGCAGTTCAGAAAAAGCCTAAAAGTGAGATGAAAATTGCAGACTTTTTTCAAGCTCGATGGCGAGGCTGGAGTTGATGGATTGCATCAATCCATTTCTTCGTATAGAATTGGCGTACATGGCAAAAAATGTAGGCAAATTTTATTCATCTTAATGATTGATATGGAATGCATAAATGAATTGAAACACAAAAATTTTTTATTATTTTTAGCACTTATTACTAAAAAACCAATAACATAAGAAACTTAGCAGTTCCTTAACTAAATTGGACAGAAGAAGAATTTATTCCGCCGTGCCATTACAGTCTTGTGAATCGTTTCTATAAGTAATTGTGAGAAGGTCTCACATCGAAAAAAATTTAATCACCCCTATCGTGAATAAATATTCCCTCAAAATGTTTTCCCTTTCCCTTCTTTTGCGATCGTGAATGAAAAATCGAAAAATTCCCGGTATCATGAATGATTTTTTTCACGTGGATTTTTTCCCTTTTCCCCTGTTTTTGTTCACTTTATTTTAGCAAGCGAAATGGATAAATACATCATGTAATTGCTATTTTATCCTTCAAATTAATTATTAAAGCTTATAAATATTTATTTTCAGTAAAAATTCAGTAAATATTGTTCATTTATCTTATTACTAACGCATTTATCTTGACACTACCTCCATGCAACACCCTCCCGGCACACATGAACTAAGTTTCGCGATGATGGAATAGCAATTAATTTTTGAGCGTCTGCAGAGAATCATTCATCGCGTCCAAAATATATAAAAACCCAGTTTTATTTACTCTTGAGAAAATTTAATTTAACACCAAAAGTCTATTTGATTGAATTAGGCTGCCTGCAATGGCTCGGGTACTCTAAGGTATTGGATGTATCTAGTAATCCTGGACGAGCAGTTCGATTTTTTTTTAGATTCCTCATGGAATAAAAAGATAATTCCAATTCTTAGCACTGCATTTTTTTTTATTTTTAACAAAAATTGCTTAGATTTTTAATTTATTTTATTAAAGTTTTCCTTCGAAGGGAAATGAAAATTTCATGGGAAAATAAATTTTACTTGTTATTCGCGATAGGTGTGAATAATTATATTAGTCATCCGATCTTTTGTAGAATGTTAATTGGATTATTATACTTCAAAAAAAGGAGAATGATTATCAATTCGTCATGTATTTTTTAAGGATGTTCCCGCAAAACTCCGTAATTTATAGACGGTAAAGGATGTATTTCCAGATTGGTGCCATTTAAAGTGGGCGGGGTCACGCCCATACGAAGTAAATACACATACATTTTCATCTACTTCTACTCAACCGATTCCAATGAAACTTTCCACACACATTAAGCTACTGTTTGAATACTACATAGTGATAAAAAAAGTGGGCAGTGTCACGACCATGCCAAGTAAATATTATATTTCAACAACTCCTACTAAACTGATTCTTATGAATTGTTGCATGCACATTTAGTTCTTTTTATAATACAACATTATGGTTAGAAATGTGGGCAAGCCATGAAAAGAAATATTCATTTAAACTATTTCTACTAAACCGATTGTTATGAAACTTCGCACAGTAATAATTTTCATGAAAGTACAACATTACGATACAAGTTATGGGTAGAGTGACACGCATATTTTGTAGTCGATTTTTTTTTTGCAAGAATAAAAAGAGTACAAAAATATTAATTTTACTTCTATCTCAATCCTGTTTTTCACAGAATAATAATAAATAAGATTTTATATACCCTGCGGGAAATTTCTGTAAATTTTTCCAAAAGTACCTGTCCTATGACTTGTGAAAATAGGAGTGTACCGTGACCGGTCAAACTAGACCCCATATCTTAACAGATATAAACTGTGCACAAACTAAAAATATATTGTCTTCGTTTTTTTTTGTATTGGAATTCTGAATTTATAAAAATTTAATTTCAGGTGTAAATACCAATTTAGTTGCATTTAGTAAAAGCAAAATAGTGGAGTTCAGTGTTTGATGCAAATAGTCTTGCGAAAGTGAAAAAGCCAGCTATGGTAACTTTTTTGTTTTATCAAATATATTAACGAAATGTGTTAGGATTTAAGGCTTACCGTAGCCTTTTGCATTTTCACTTTCGCAAGACTATTTTCATCAAACACTGACCTCCGCTAATTTTCTTCACACTATTTTTAAGTTTTGGTAGAATGAAATCAGATGACGACTGGTTTGGTTGTCAAAAGAAAAAATAAAATAAAAATATAAATAAATTTCATACATACGTCATTGAAAATAAATAAAATAAAAAGTTATAAACAATTAATTAGAACATAATTAAATCCAGATGAGTTACAATGCTCCTACTCATGTAAACTAAATAAACTCCTACTTTCTTTGGAACTATACCCGAAACCAGTTTAATAGAAACTATTACGGGCACGATTCTTTAGATCAATCTAATGATCCATCACAAAATGTCTAAAAGGTATCAATTGCTTCCTCCTATGACAAAGCCATGTTAAAGTGATAGGTCCCTTCCATGCAAAGTGTTAGAACTCGATCCGGTCCCTATCCCCCAAGGACTAGTCACGTGACAGGTTCTGCGTCAATTCCCTTTCCCCTAGGATTGCTATTGTTGTTAATTTATAAACAGTTTGTCAAGAATATTCATTAAATTGTTAAAAAAAGACATGTAAAAATTTATTGGGACTTTTAAATATAGATATTTCCACAGGAAAGTCCACTTTCTGTCCCATACGACACCAAGCAATTATGTTGATTTTTTACAAAACAACGTAAGTTTTTTTTATACTTCTTCGTATATTTGTGTAGTCCGTAAGTAGCTCTACAGTTAGTAACATTTTAGGAAAAATTTAACCACATAGTTCTGAAAAACAAGCTTACTTTCTTGGTGTCCAACGGGACAGAAAGTGGACTTTCCTGTGGAAATGCCCATATCATAAAAAATGCCATAAAATTAATGTAAATGAAAATATATACATATTTTTTACATAAAAATTAGTACATATAAAATCCCGGAAAATCCCGGGATTTGGGGATTCGTGATTTTTCGCTTGGCATCCCTAGTCGACACCTCTAGCGAACCTGTTTGGAAATCACTCAAAATTATTGAAGCTATTCATGAAAACTTTCTTTACAATTAGGACGTTGTATTGTATAAGCAACACATTAGAAGAAACAGATTAATTAAAGATTAAACTCTTATGTGAAATGTAAACATTCGAACCAAAAATACGAATACACCGTAGAGTAGGGTATTAAAAGCATATGGCATGTAACAAACTTTCATTCTCATTAATTTTTATTATTAGACAGACAGAGTCTCACACAAAACTGACCGAGCATATGTAACAAATGAAATATGTATATTGTTTTTATAATTTTCAAAACGGTTTCAACGTTTTATGTAATTTAGACAATTACTAGCAAAAACAAGCCCCAAATGAGTATGAAGTGTTTAATACTTAAAAATATAATCAAATAAAAGCACACAAAAAAATTAAATTTAATATACTCGTAGTAAGTTTATAAAAATAATTTATATAGTTTTCCGCAATTGAAAGTGCATGTTGTAAAAAAATATATAAGAAAGAAAATTTCAAAATATTTGTTTCTATTCATAGCGATCATCACCTTACAAAATTTTTACTATGCAACTAATAACCTAAAAATACTGTTTTTAAAATATATACTGTCAGTTTTTTTATTTTATTTGTTTTGTTGTATTTGTTAACAAAAAAAAGCTAACTAATCCGTCTTAACCTACTGACTAACGCACAAGTGTCTGCGTTTCTGCCCATGTGATGGTCTAAGTGGCCAGTGAATTATTAAATATTATTAAATATGCGTGTTAATTAATTAATGCCTGCATTACAAAACAGATTTAATATAAATTTAATTTCAAATTTATGAAATAGATAATTATAATTCTTAGTTCATATTGTTTTTATTATAAAACAGATAGCACTATTAATGAATTGTACTTTTTTGTACAGTTATACATTACATTACGTTACGTTAGATTAGTTTCGTTGATTGGATGTAGATGTGTCAAGTTAAATTATTGTACCCCAAATAACGTACATATGTATGTGCATATTGAGGCTTTGCTGTAATATAGCCCTAACTCAAAAAAACGTGATGTTTGAGTTAATAATGGAGAATTAAATATACTGTATACAAATTACATACACATATTTTATATACTCAACTCTTAAGAGAAGAATAAGCTTTTCTTTTACCTTTAAACTTGTTTTCTGTAAAACAATTTTTTGTGAGTTATGGCTCCATTGCAGCAAAGCATCGAAACTCACCAAACAAAACATAATTGTTGGTAGAAATATGTACATGCCTCTTTTAATGTCACGTAATATCTGAAATTAAAATGTTCATATATTATCTCCAGTTGGTGAAATATTCCCATCATATACAATTGGAAGATTATTTCTGATTTCAGTTTTCATTGTCATCAGCATAAAACAAAATCAAGCTTTAAGACATCTGTTTCTTTCTTATTATCTTATCTAGCTAGTTCTAGTTATAACCATTTAAATTATTTCGGTGTTGCATTTGTTTGATCGCATGTTCGCTTACAAACATGTTAACAATGTTAACAATTGTTTAACATTAAAATAACTTAAAATAAAAAACATGTAGTATTTATCATGATTTTAAGATAAAAATTTAAATCACAATCGCCGAAAGGCTCTTAAACAAGTAACTAAAAATGAAAATGCCAATATTTATTATTTTAAGGTCATTAGACTAGATTGAAAATAAGGTCTGCATAAAGTGATAGACAATCGCTTATGACTTTAAAAATATGTTTAAATGGTTAAATAATTATGTTTTCAGCAGAGGGAATAGTAAATTTATGTTAAGCTATTAAACTATTTTTATAACATTTTATTTACACGGCACTGTTACCCATATATACTTTCCACTTAGAAATTTCGGATTTGCTTTAAAAAAATTTTGCTTCTACCGCACTGTGGATTGATATATTATATTTTCTTAGAATGTATTAATTAGGTCGTATTTTTCTATGAATAGTTATTTAAAATTGACACAACTTTTAACATTCTTGGTCGATTTGATTAAAATTAGTCTTATTTTAAAGAAGAGTTAGCCTTATTTTCGGTTTTTGTTTGTAAAAAACTATTTTAAGAGATAACATTTTTTTTATTTTTCCATGTGAATCCAATTAAAAATTGAAAAAGTGGTAAAAACTTTTAATTTCGTCCTGCAATGTGCTTTCAAACATTATACTCATTTTTAGTAATGTACTTTTTTCGCAAAAATCATTCCCAGAGCAACGGCGAAAGCAAATGTAACGCTCCATACAGAAATATTTAAAAAAAATCAAAACATATAATTTTATTTCAGGATCCATTGCATCAGGCGAAAACTATAATAAAAATTCTATTTTCTCATATGTACATATTTCATTTAGTTACAATGGAAAACAAAAAACAAAAAGAAACAAAATGTACGTTCAGAATGAGAACAAAGATACTTTAGCGATAACTAGTGGTAGAAATAACAGTTATGTAGATCATGAGCATCGTGTTACCCGCGAACACGCAAAAATAGAAACTGTGCACTCTTATTTGCGTGCAACAAACAAAACTTCACCATCACGAAACTAATTCTCACGAAATACACTCGGAAACCAGATATTACATGGCAGGGATGCAAAAGTTGGTACAACTGTACTTTTTTAGCCCTATTTGAAAGTAAGTCAAAAGTACAATAGCATCCCAATTACTAATTTAGCACTATTTCAAAATGTTCCTTATTTACTTCAAATTCTGGGAAGTCTTAAAAGCAAAAGTTGATTTTAATAATGAAACGTTATTACGGTTTACCAAGTTTACGCCAGCAAATAGTTTTTTTTTCAGGAAGAGCTTCTAGCATCGTACCATTAATATGAAAATATGAGAACGCTGATGGATGTAGAAATTATTAAGTTGAGTGTTGGCTGATAAACAGACCGATTTCGGCTATGTGCCATCTTGAGTATTGTCTTGACTATTCAAGAGACTGACTGTCTTCAATCTAATCCAAGCAAAGGCTTTGGTGCTACAACTTAGAAATAACTAAGACGTTATTTGTATGACCACATTGGAACGACGGAAATAAATATATTAGAGTTTTTAGCAAGAAGTATATCAACATATGTGGTGATCCTGATGAAAGGAGACCTAATCTTCAGTAGAGTCAAAAATAGGTCTTTGAGTAAATTTTTTCGATTTTGAGATTATGGTTGGTATCACTCCTCAAGCATATTCACCCACTTTACAAGTGGAATTATCTCTATATTCACCTCCGATAGCAATTAAAAATAGATTTTTCCCAACCTCTACATTTAGACAAAAAGGTACCTTAGTTTCCCTCATATGAACTGCATTGGCGAAATTAGATTACCTTTTCCGAAATGCTATTCTTATACAGAAGATCTTATGATTTACTTCAGTTTTTCACTCGTAGAAAAGAACGAAACAATACAGAGTAAAATGCATTGCAGATTTGAAAACTAGATAAAAAATTCTAAAAGATGGAACTATCTTAGAATTTTAAAAGAAATATGTCAAATAATAAATTTCTTATTTTAGAATTTGTTAAGTGGTTTTATTATTGCTGAAAATATCCCACAATATTGTCAAACTTTATCTAGTTTTAGGAAATGTAGCTAAATCAATTTCGGCCTCCGGAAAATAAGGTTTATTTTTATCAGGATCATCACATATAAATAGCTGATGCAAATGAATGTCAATGTGCATTTTTGTTAATTGTTATGTTCTTACGCTCATAAAAATACTTAACAATACTTAACAAAAAAATTTAGTACATTCGGACTGAAAAAGTACACTTTTTCTTGAAAATTGGTACAATTTGTAATATCTGATTTTGCATCCCTGTTACACGGTACAAGATTCTAACGACTGATCATGGTAGAGGATACTAAAAATTAGCCGTTTTCTCTGTTTTGAAAGTTTAAACCTATGAATCATTTTAGTGGGAGTTATAGTTCCTAGTTTAATCACCGGCGGTAGTTAACAAAATATCTTAAATTTGGCACTTAATATCTCAACAACATCATTTAGAATTGAATTTCATAACATTTATTTCTTATGCCAAATATGTTATAACTACCAAGAAAAAAATTTTCGTTTGCTATTTTGGTCCGAATTCAGGCAGAAAGTTTGCACAGGATGCCGAATTCATATCCGAAGCCAGTCAGAAAAAGTACCAAAATCCTATGAGTGAGTGCTTGACAAGAAAGCGGACGTCTTTGCTTAAGGAAGTTCTAGGAACTTCGTAGAAATGTCTGATAGAATTTCTTACGAATACTGAAAGAATTTTCTAAGGAAATTATAAAGGAATTTTCGACATGTCTGAGCAATGTTGGAAAAATATCTGACAAAACGTCAGAAACTTTCCCGAATTTTCTGCTACTTTTACGTCCTGTCGTATTAATGTGAGAGAAAATTCGAAGTTAAAATTAGAAATGTGTATATCAAAAATTTCAAATGTGCAGGCAATTCTGTTAAATTTTTTAAAGGAAATTTAATTGCCTTTAGACAACTCGTTCGATTGTCTGGTAAAGTTACAGATACATATTTTTGAATTTTAATTCAAACTCAACTCGAATTTTGAAGAATTTTTGTCCCATAGTTTTTTGACACACATTTTTGCGGATAGCATCGGCACCTTTTCCTTCATAGTCAGATTATAAAAAAATAAAAATATAAATTAGGAACCAGACCTACTAACAATGCCATAAATAAAATAAAAAATTTTAAAATAGTTATTCAAAAGTATTAAAATGAATTAATTAAAATAAAAAATAAGAAATATCGCCAGCTGAAATGAAGAACCATGCAGTTCACTAATAAATGAAAACGGCAATTATTTTTATTGTACATTATAATCTCTATTCAAACAAAAACGCGTATCTAGTGTGAGTAATAAAATTCTTTTGTTAGCTCTTTTCCTTTACCTTACAAATTATAAAAATGTACTTACATGGGTTTACATTTTAGCTGACGATATGTTGTACTAAAAGTAAAATTTCTTGTTAAACTCGTGATTTGAATAAAAAAATTGTTCAAAGGCGCAAAAAGAAATTTTTATTAATATTAAAACGGTAATGAAGGTAGGAAGGGAGGGGCTCATAAATGGGGCAATATTTTGTCTTTAACAATTTTGCTTTTTATGTCGTTGTTAAAATGAATAACGCATTTTTTTATCGTTGAAATTGTTATAATTTTTTTTACATGTTGCAGGAAAAACAAACAAAATTGCACAATTAATGACTGTAAATTAAAAAAAATAATAATTATATTATTGCTGTTTTCCTATTTTTTCACTATTGGGTCAAAACATTTTATATTTTCCATGTGTTATGCGGAATTCATGATTTTCTTTAAAATGACGATGCAAAATTTACAATATTCTTTCTTTGTAATTACGTTTTCTTTCTTTAATAATTATTATTTAGAACAAATAGAGAAAGGAAATTTCTTGGCAGCATTTCAAAAAATATATATTTGCGCAAAATGTTTAAAATGTTTATTTTTTGAAAAGAGGAAAAATACATACCCATAAAAAAGCGTGTGTATTTTTTTAGAATTTCGAAAAACAATATATAATTATGGAAAATGAAAACGTCATTTATTTTAGATAATTTCCATGACTACATAAAAATATTGATTGCATTTTATGGTATTTATAAGATGTGTGTTTGTGAGTATTTTAATTTATTTTATATGTTGTGAAACAAAGCAGACAGCATGACGCTAACATCAAGTATATAACAAATAGAATAACAGTCCATTTTATACACATATTTACATACATTTTTACTACGTTCTTAACAAATTTTAAAATATGTGTATGTAGTTGATTTAGTAATATATGTATCGGGGGATACCGAGCCAGTATACTTCACTTCTGGATACAGTTTCGACAGTATGAGTTGTTTGTTTTCTATGCAATTCCTTTTTTTTATTCATTACGACATATCTTACTGCATAATGCCTAGTGCGATTCAATGTTGTATCGACAACAAAGGTATGTGCTCTTAATGAAGAATGAAAAGCTTGGGGTTCGGGAAAAAATTCTCTGATTTCATTCGAACGCATTACGTTGTAGTAACGATAAGACAGCGAAATACATTCCACATGTCATTTATGGTCCAGCCAATCAATAGAGTTGACTTCCCTACTGTCAACGATGAACTTCGTCGCAGGTCCATAAATGAGAATTTATTCCATTTTCGGTCGGATGTAGGTAGATATCAATTGGAGAGAAGAATCTCTTATACCAACATTGCGGTCTGAATACTTATGAAACTATTGAGTTAATAAAAATATATTTATATAGTTTTTAGTGGTTTTTCAAATAAACTTGCACAAGACCTATTCTAAAATCGGTGGAGCAGCCTCTTCAAAACTCGATTAAAAAAAAGGTACTTTCACTTTATTAATGCAAAAATCTATATTTATCCATCGATTTCCATAAAATAGAGCTTATTTTATTTATAGTATGTGTCGGTTTATGGTTAGTTAATAAAAATTGTAGGTTTTTGCCATTGTCGATTTATTATAAATTAAAAAAAAAAAAAAATTTTTTTGATTTTATAAAATATTATTTTCATCGTTGTGGTCTGAATAATTTCGAAACCGGGTAGTATTTAACAAATATTAGTTAAACGGCTTAAATGTAATTTTGTTTCAAGGTTTTTAGTAGTTTTTGTAATAGAATTGGACAACCCCTTTTCAAGTTATGATAACTTCAAAAATCACAAATTTAAAAAAAAAATTTTTTTTTAAATTTATGCATACAATCTAAAATAAGGCTGTTGTTTTAGTTAGGAAACCATAAAACATTAAAAATAATATATAATAGTACCCTCTGGAATTTTTCTTGTTGCATAGTGTTATTAATAAAAATACCAATATTGGAAATATTTTCAGTTAAATGGTTTGTCGTTTCATTTATGTAGTGTACACTTCATAGTGAAAATAATATATTTCGAAATTAAGTATTGCGTATAAAATATAAATCCATCTCTAAAAATTATAATATTTTATTAAAATAAATGTATATATATTTGTTTTTCTTAATAATGAACTTATAAATTTTTCTTTGTCACATTTCCTATAAAAAAATTTCTTTATGTATACAAAGTCATACAAATTGATGTCATTCATGTTGGCGGTGGAAAAGCGTGCCATGTTGTCATACACTCCCGTGCACAAAATGTTTTTGTTTTGATTTTATCTTTGTTAATTTATTTATTTTCCTTTTTTTTTTTGTTAAATTTTCTTTCAATAGTTTAGTTTTTTTCTACTAATGGCTAATTATATGTGTGATTTAATGAATTCGTCTCTTTGTTTCGATTTCTTTTTAATCACGACAAAAACAACAAATTTAGTGTATAAGAAATTATAAATTTTAGTTAAAAAAGTTTGCAATTTATGTTCATGTTGTGGCAGTTATACTTCCTCTTTGCAAAACGACAAGTGCAACAAATAGCGGAGACAACAATTGACGCACTTCTTTTGTGTAAAAAATAAACCCATAGAGTTGTTTATTAATTTATATATTTCTCGAACTCTTTATATATCATCTGCATTAGTGATGTTACGAATATCAGTTTTTAATATTCGCTAATACGAATACGAATATTTGAGCCAATATTCGCCGAATACGAATACTCAATCTGAAAGTTAGTGCTACTTGGTATTTCAAATTTAATTGAAAAAATATCTCCCCTTTGCGTCAATAACAATATATTAAGAAAAACTGTCACGCTACTATAGGTATTCAACATTATTATGATATTTCCATGACTGAATTTGAAATTATAAACTTCGCACTTGAATGCCACTTTTTTAAATGTTCATACTTCCATACACACTTTCAGATTTTGTTTTCTCACTCTGTTTGCAATTTTGCTTAGTAATTCAGTGTTGTTTGATAGAAAATATTTACGCAGATGCTGCAGCAACCTGTGTCGGTGTTTTTTCTTTATTTTTCATAATCTTGTTTTGTCTAAATTTATTTTTCAAAGTGTGTAATAATGAATATCAAACTGTTTAGCTAGTTTTAATAAGGAGAACGAAAAAATATTTCCGAATTTGTTTAAACGTGTCTCATGCATTTCAGTTATATTTTCCAATTTGTTGCCGATAGATGATGTACTTTGTTCAATCCAATTTGTATAATGGGTATCGAATTATCTTGATATTTATTTGACACATATAAGTTGTCGACAATTTTCTTACGATAATTAGACAAATGCTTCAATTCATTGTAGATCTGGAACGCTCAACGTCAACTTAGACTCCTTGAAAAATGGCCGCAATGAAAAATGGCCCAAACTTAAAAACGAAAATGGCCCCAAACTGAAAAACGGCCCCAAGTCAAAAATGAAAAATGGACCCAATTTTTTTTTGGTGTTGTTGGCAATAGAAAATATTTGGGGCCATTTTTCAGTTTGGAGCCATTTTCCTTTTCCTTTCCCAAACTGAAAAATTAAAAATGCTTCCAAAATGTTTGCATTCAAAACAACAACAAAACTTTTTGGGTCATTTTTAATTTTCTGTTTATTTATTTGGGTCCATTTTTCTTATTTTGGGGCAATTTTTTAATTTTTTAATTTAGGGTCATTTTGATTATTTTGGGACCATTTTTCGTAAAACGAGCTGAGAAAATGTACCTACATAGCCGGCCTTCGGCCGTGATTAATGGTTTTTTCCTCTAGTTATATCGAAAAGCGACTTCGCTGAAAAAAGATTTTTCAATAACCGGCCATCGGCCGGGCTTAAGAATTTTTGCTTTAAGTATATCGAAAAGCGGATTCGTTCAGTAAGGATTTTTGCATAGCCACTTTTTAATATACCGACAGAGAAAATCTCTTAAGCCCATCCGAAGACCGGCTATGTAAAAATCATTACTTAGTGAAGCCGCCTTTCGATATACCTAGAGGAAAAAACCGTTAAGTCCGGGCTATACAATAATCTTTATTCAGCGAAGCCGTTCTTCGAGCGCATAAAATCCTAAAATTTGTGTTGTTGTTTTCAATACAAAAGTTTGAGGCCATTTTTCATTTTTGGTTTGAGGCCATTTTTCATTGCGGCCATTTTTCATGGAGCTGTCAACTTAAGGTACTTTCATAAATTTTTGTGGCGCCATTATACTTCCTCCACTTCATTAGCAAATTTTCAGTTTTAGAAAATGAAATATTGTTTATTATGGCAATCTTCATTGATCCAAGATACAAATTATTTTTTTCTAATACTTTAACGATCATTTAGCTTATCATTTAGCTCATTTTGAATTTGCTTGAAGACAATCAAACAGATGCATCTTATGGCTCTCATAATCAAAATTCGAAACGTACCGTGTTAAGTAAAAACTTTGAGTGACATGATGGCTTTACTCATGGATACAAGTGAAAGTGCCGGTGAAGGCAAAGATGACATTTCTTAGCTCGGGTTCCAAGTTCCTGCTCAACTGACATAGTGTGAAGTAAATATGAAAAAATACGGGCTTATTTTAGCTATAGCCGGGTAATATTTAGTGACACCACCAGCGAGTGTGCGAGCGAATATTTAGTGGCGATTTTCATTCAACATTCCTCTACTGATCTTTGATTATTAATATAACATTATATATATGTAAATAGGACTGAATTTTTTAAATGCAATATATTTTTGATATATATTTTGTTTTTCTTTACTAAAAGAATATTATTATTATTTTGCGTTAAGGACAAATCTTTTTTTGTATACTTATTAAAAATTAATAATTTTTGTTTAGTTTTCTGTATTTTTTACATTTTATGTATTATTTTTTGGAGCGCAAAATATTCGCGAAATATTTGCGTTTCGGATACGAATACGAATATTTGTAGCATCACTAATCTGCATATAGCTATAACTTGACGTTCATTCACGTGTGCACAACAAATGTTCTTTGTTGTAAAGAAAATAGTCCTAGCCTGTCTACATACATATGTACATAAATAAGTATGTATATATGTATTATTTGGCATTTGGTCAAATTTTATATATCGAGTACAAACGACGCGAGTGCTTATAAATGTATTTTTCCGTAAGTGTAATGACCTGTTTAATTATAATTTTTATTTTTATTACCAACTCTTTGCTTTAAGCAAACTAACAATTTTCTCTGGGTGTTCTTTTATTTAAGAGTGAGTTAGTTGTACTGAAAGCTTTTTTTTAGCAAATTATTAAAAAAGCTTTTGAAATATGGCAATGAAATAGCAGGGCTACCAGAAATATTTTGCTTGCATTCTATATTAAATAAATAACAATAAAATATATGAAAACTATTTGATAAAAATTAAGTCAATAATTTGTAAATACTAGTACATCCATGTCAAATTATCCATTATGCAAATTCGCACTTTTCAGAAGAGCGCAAAGACCCCAAAAGTTTTAAAATAGTTCTTATTGAGCTTACAACCCTCTATGAGAATTTCAGAATTTTGAAATGGGGCGTATCGTATAAATTGGAGTACCGAAATAACGAATTTTGCATATTGGTTCGTTTGACATCGCATTGACGATATGTCAATAATCTTTTATGAATAAAAGTTTAATAAAATGTTATTATTCAGGCTTTACTTCGTTCAATTTAATTTTACAATTAAATGCAAGTCCTTGGGAACCAATCACGTGACCTGTATTGTGACAGGTTCTCTTCCCTCTACTATTAGAATTATATTATGTATATGATATCGTCGCGCCGTTGCTTTTGCAGATGATGATATCATTCCATTCTTGTAAAATATAAAAACTTTAACTTTTCAGAAGATCGCTAAAAGCCTTCAGTTGTGAACTCAAAATCGGCGCATTCCTAATGGTGCAAATTTAAAAATATTTCTTATTGTGCATTCAATCTTCTATAAAAAACTCAATAGTTTTCCACAAGGCACTTCTTATAAATAAGAAAACCAAGTAACGAATTTAAAAAACGAGTTTTACACATTCGACAGTTGAATATATTAGGGACGATAAGGCTTTGGAGGTAAAAGCGTTGACTGTTAAACAACTCATGAAGTAACATTCATTAGTTCGAGCCCAACTTGTGCCAGTCGGCAAAATATCAAAAGAATACATTAAATTACGTGAATATACATTTGTAGAATTCATAAGCTAGTTGTATAGCTGGGAGTATTTTTTTGTTAATTAACACTAGTGTATAGTTTTTATTAATGTAATACAACTATGTAATTTCATTTCATGAGTTTTGAAAAAGCTGTATTGAGTGATGTATCAGAAAACTTATTAATATAATTGTCCAGAAAAAAATATATTATGTTTCTGGAAGCAGTAAGAAAGTATATGGGTCGTTCTTAAAAAACATGACCATTCTGAATTTTATAATTTTTAAAAATTAAGTTGGCCAAATATGTTTATAATTGGCCTCATGTGGTTACGGATGGTATCAACAATAGGAATCCATAACCAGCAGTATATATGCCTTTCACATGCGAAGTGCTTCCGAGGATGCCTACAAAGAAACGAAATTTTTATACATTTTACGATGAATTTATACATTTTTACGACCAACATAATTTCTTGTGATAGCATTTTAGTGAAGATCCTTGCGTTTGCTTTATCATGTCATTGTACTTCAAAATTCTCTCAGCGATACAATTACAAAACATTTTACTGAAAGAATGCTCTAATCCAGTGTTGGCCATACATACACTATCATATTCTTTGTTTGTGTATGTGCTTCGCGGCTAAATAGATAGGCTGTGTGTCTCACACGCAGTGTACGTATGTTGGAAATTGAGAGAATGGCCACCACTGCTCTAACTACATGTAAAGCATGCTCTTTGCACATTTCTCACTTATTGCACGGAGGAAAGATACGTATTTATAATAAAAAAGGGTTTCATTTCTCTGTAGTTTAACGATGATGCAATTGGATGACGCAATAATATGGAGGGACATGATTTTACTGCATTTTTGATGCTCCAAAAGAAGCTTTGTTTTATGTCAAAACAAGAGCTCCCAAGTGGGACATCGGGAACAAAAATTATGCCATCTCGCAGAGTTTTGCGAAGCAGGAGAGACAACAACAACCAGAATCTCTCCCTTACAAACCTGCTTCGGCCGAACCGGTAATATTTGCTGGGTGATTACTAAAGAAAGATATAGACTCGGTAAAATTTGATTGCATAATCGTACAAACCGAAAAAATTACGATTACAATTCACTCGGAACATGGGCTCAAATTAAAAGAAAAGAAAGAATATATTATAAATGAAGTCACAGTTTTTTACTGACAAAGTATTGAGTAGTTGGTACCGAGTGTTGAGTATTTGATGTTTTTTTAGGGTACTCAATACTCAGAGGTAGTTATTCAATACTTTTAGGGTAGTATTTTTATTACTAACCTGAACAAGAAATAAAGGACAAAAAGAAACAACTGCTTAAAATTATTTTCTAAGCGTTAAGAGTATCGAATAAGTGTTGAATACCCAAATAAAAAATATTTAGTACTAGGTATTTAGTAATTAAAAGTAACAGAAACTTCCAGCACTATTACAGTTTATTGTTAAAGACGTTTACAACCACTGAAAGTCGACTACAAACGAACCGATTAAATTTATCTGAAATTTTTGTGAATTTCATGTAGTTTCCAATGAAAAATTTCTCAGTGTAAAAAGCTTTTTTATAATAAAAATAATAGAAGAAATTCAAAGAGGTTCATAATATGTACTTATGACAATATGTATCTCATAAATACTCTTTGTATCTGAAGAAAGAAAGACAAACATTGACAAAGAACTAAAACAGCGCACGTTGTAAGACTCAATAAATTAAAAAATAATTCAGTTGAGGCAAATTCGTGGAAGTGAGCAGCATATGAACAGCGAGAAAAAGAAACCTAAAAGAGTTTTAACATAAATTTATGAATACAGAACCAAATTTTAATAAATATTCACAAATAAAATACCTATTTTAATAAATATATAAATAAAACAAAAAACATGTTTCTGAACAGTAAAAACTTGCAACAAAAATATGAAGGTGCAATGTTATTATTAAGAGAGTTTTGTTATCTTCCAAATGGCGTAATTTAATCTAAAATTTTTTAAGAGAAACAAAAAGAATTATCTAGGGACTGACTCTTTCAAATAAAGTATAATAAACAATTTTTGACAGCTCAATTTCAGTTTCTCTTGCATTCGCTCGCTAAATTCGAAGTGATCGATCGTGTGTGTTTAAAAAAAACTTCCCCATTTGGAAGATTTACTAAGATACTTAATACAATTTCTTTATTTATTTAACTAAATAAATTGTTAAATTTTTGTGAAATTTTATTTTAAAGGTTTTGTTAAACGAATTAATAAAATGGCTCATTTGGTTGTGCAAGTTGTTGAACGTTGTGAAAATGCTCAAGAAAGTCAACATTTAGGTAAAATTCTTCATAGCCCGTATAATAATTTTTAATGTGAATGACTAAATTTAAAAATAAAAATATGAGTGTTCTGTATTAGCTTTTACCATTTGTAGACAAAATTCAATAACAAAAATAATGTGTTATAAAAACAGAGTTGTATTAACATTGATCATAGACACCGTTTCCAAAAAAAATTTTTTTTTCTTAAAACCGCACACTGGGTTAATTAGTATCCATATGTGAGATTAATTCATCAAGAGACTTTAATGAACCAAGTTGTAGTTTTTTGTATAAGGCGCCCTTCACATCTCACATAATGCTATTTTTCTCATATTCGAGAAAACTGCGTGTTTCGGGTCTCTTAAGCATCCTCGGATAGTCGGCCTATTGGCAACAACGCATGTGATATTATTTCCGGATCATGTATAAAAATGTTGTGCTAGTTAGGAGTGATATAATACGCGAAATATTTTTCGACAAAGTGTGCATTTGGTTGCTCTTACAGATAAATGTGAAGCATGTAGACAAAGAAAATTTTGACTGCGCGGAGGGTAAAGCGGTAAAGAACTCTGATGAGATTAGTGGCAGCTATCAAAACGTCAGTTCAACCCTCCGCGCAGTCAAAATTTTCTTTGTCTACATGCTTCACATTTATCTCTAAATAAAAATATAATATATTTGAAAAATGAAATAAAAACCGAACTCAAGCCAAAAATTAAATTTCTTTGGATATAAACTCATACAGTTCGACAAAACTCATAACTTAATTGTTAAACTCTAAAGGCATCTAGCAAAAAGGATGTACATGTTCAAATAAACTGAGCAAACAAACATTCACACATACACTACTACTTGTAATTATCAATGATAATTCATACTAAAATAGAGAAATAATAAAAAATAAGCTTAACACAAGACAGAAGAAAAAAGTGAATATCAATAACTATCAAATGAAATAGAGCTCTAAGACTGACAGTATGAATTTATTAAAGGTAAATGATATTCAACTCTTTACTGCAAGCCACCGACTTTGGTCGAGTGGTCTAAGCGGTAAAGAACTCTGAAGAGATTAGCTGGAGCTATCGAAACGTCAGTTCAACCATCCGCGCAGTCAAAATTTTCTTTTTCACATTTATCTCTAAATAAATATATAACTTAATTGAAAAATTTAATTAAAACTGAACTCAAGCCAAAAATAATTAAATTTCTGACTAAATTCATAACTTAATTTTTACTAATATTTTGTATAATATAAAAATTTTCTTCCTGAAATATTAGTTTTTTTTTTACTAATTTTGCCATTGAAGCTACATTTATAGCCAGGATATCTTCATTTAAAGCAAGATCAATGCAAGATATACATCTAACGAAACGTAGTTCAAGGATTTTTGAGGCGCTCTGTACTAAGTTTTTATAGGCCCCTAAGCTTAAAAATTATTTTGAATATCCATAAATTGTAGAGTATATGTCCAATATAAATAAATAAATATCTGCTACACATCCTTAAAGCATGGCCTTTCACCATGGAAAAACATTAAATTAACATTTCTAGCAACATTTTTAACAATTTTAAAAATTATGAAAGGACCTAAAAAATAAATTGAAGATTTTTTAGTTAAATTTCATAGTTTTGAGCTTACAACTTTTTTCGACTTAACTGGTCAAGGTGTTTCAAAGCTTTGCTTCGTGTCTTTTATCAGGACTTTTATCAGTAATTAAATGGTGTACTTTAAGTTAAAATAAGATGCTTAGTAAGAGTGGTCCAACCAAGAAGCTAAAAAAATCAAGGCAAAAAATTAAAAATTCTGACTTGGAAGTGAAATATCTCTTAAATTTTAAAAGATACAAAAATAATTCTCAAAAAAAACATTTGTTATCTTGTCTAAGTAAATTTAACGC
This sequence comes from Panzeria rudis, assembly GCA_956483635.1. Taxonomy (NCBI): domain Eukaryota; kingdom Metazoa; phylum Arthropoda; class Insecta; order Diptera; family Tachinidae; genus Panzeria; species Panzeria rudis. The sequence goes on along the minus strand of OY101448.1, from coordinate 37,754,413 downwards.
GCTTAAAATTTTCCAAATCGGTCAGTATTTACGAAAGCTACAATCCGTGCAATTTTCTTTGCACCTTGTAGCTCCACCCTTGGCGCAGCTTAAGACTTTAAAAGGCACGATTCTGAAAGTTTTACTCTTTCTCTAGAGCCATTCAATTTTTAGACAAATCTATTGAGTTAACTTGTTAAGAAGTTCTCCATACTTATTACCACTTTTTTTATTTACACCATTGTGCGATGTTAAATGGAATTTACCCAGCTATTAAATTTTTATAGGCTTTCATTTTAATTACTTAGTTTTGATCATATTTTATTTCAGATTTATCAGAATGTGAATTGATGCAAATCCCAGATGCTGTTTATCATTTAATGCGTAATACAGAATTAAAAACCTGTGATCTCAGTGGTAATGTGATCAAAAATATCTCTCCGAAGTTTGCCTTAAAATTCAGTTTGATAACAGGTAAAATCTTAAAAAATTATTTAAATACATTAAACTCTTGGTGAACTTATAAAATAAAAAAATAAAAAATTTTACAGACTTAAATCTCTCACACAATCAAATGTCCAAGCTACCCGACGAATTAGCTGATTTGATGAATTTGAGCAAACTTAATATATCACACAATTCATTTATTGTATTGCCTCCAGTTGTCTTCAAAATGCCTAAGTTAAAGGAATTAGATGCCAGCCACAATGCCATCATAGGTAAAGAGATTAATGTTACAATAAGATTTAAGGCGTTTTTGAGTATATTATCGCTTTTCACTTATTTTAGAAATCGATACAGATGATGTTATATCAAGTGACAGCTTAGAATTGGTAGACTTACGTCACAACCCTCTGGGACGTACATGCCATCGCAGACTGAAAAACGCCCAAACACCTTTCCGTCTCGAAATTTCTGAACTCAATGAGGATGACGAAGACTGGTAGAACTCTATTTCCCAACATAAGTTTAGTTTACTACGCATAATGAATGATATTCATTTATGAACAACCTAGAAATATCTCAATATTGAAGAAGCCTTGTTTTACTGCTTAAAAAGTTTACTCTCTCTTTATATACATATCTAACGATAATAACGATTTAATTTTAAGTTTTTAAAACCTAGTTAATAAGTATTAGCTTTAAGTTTTAAAATTACACATATCTAGTTCTAGAACATTTACATGGAACCAATAATAGCCTTCGATGAATAATTTTTACATGAGAATTTCAATTTGAAAACTAATTTTTTGATCTAGAATTTTTTTAGTCTAAAGTCTCATTGACAACTTTAAGGAATAGTTGTGCTATGTATGTACGATATTAGCAAAAAGCTAGTTGTACGAAATCCTAATATTATTTTGTAATTTAAAATCAAAATCTTGTTCACGGGGCGGATGTAAAGCGTATTATCGCTAGTTACAAGTGAATCTAAAAACTTCCCGTTTCATTAACATAATTTTTGAACAAGTTGTCTAGCAAACAAATACACAAATTTAGAAATGTATTTGGGGTAAATTTTTATAACTTTTTGAGTTAACTCAATTTATTTGTACTAAAACATACAATTTAGAAACAATTATTTTGCGTTGCTAATTTTATTAAAATGATACTTGTGAAATCGGAAACTGTCAGCACTGTCTTAAATCTATTTTCGTTTTTTAAAACACATACACAGAAAAAAATAGACAAGAATTATATTCAATATAACCATGTTATTGAAAAAAATATGAATTTGCAATAACATTTGTCATTAGCTTAATACAATATTTCGTTGCATGTATTTATTTCCCATGCCGGTTATTTCTTTTCTTTTCATACATTTGTAAGTACTTAAAACAAGTTTTATCTGAAAAAAGTAACTGGGATACGGCTCAGCTGTAGAGAGGGATATGCCTTAAGTCCGGGAACGGCGCGCCGCGGCGTTCGTATCCCAGCCAACATTTTTTTAATATATACATTATTTTCTTTTGAAATAGTTTTGTTATCAATATAGCGGAATTCTTTATCACAGGAAATTTGAAAAAAAAATTATTGAATACCGGTAATTTCATTATCAAAAACGAAACTTATTTTTTTCTGTGTAGCCAAATTTTACAGCATTTACATTAGCTAATTCAACAAAAAGAAAAATTACAAAGTAAAATCAACAATTTTAAATCTAAAAATTTTTGACCGAGAGTGCTTTAATACATTGGCTCGTATACATTTTTAGTGTTGCAAAGTTTAGAAGTTTTAAATTTAACTCATAAGAAATATACTTGCCGTTACAAAAAAGCTCATCCGAAAATGTTAGTTACAAAGTAATGAAAAATCTGATTTGAAATTGCATGTAAGTTTCAGTTTTCTGGTGATCTCTTTATAGGCAAATATGTATCTCTGTTCTTTTAACATATATCTTATAGTTTAAGTTATCACAAGCCGATCCAAAGATTTATTAACACCCATTACTTAAAAACACGTTCTTACTCTTGAAAACATATACTTTGTTTGTATTCTTTCGAGTCTGGTCCACTGGCCTATAGAAGAAACAAAAATATCTTATAATAATGAGTTGTTATTAAAAATATTTGCTTAGATAAATAAGAACATTTTTGTATAAATTTATAGCTGTGATTGTCATTAAATAACACTGCTTTACAAGCAAAATATATAAACCCAGGAAACATTTTTTGCCGAGTTCGATCCGAAGTCGGTCAGATATTCTGCGCAAGATGCAAAAGTCGGTACGAAAACGTACCAAAGTCATATGAGTGGATGACTAAAAAAATAACCTTTTTGCTTGAGGAAATTCTAAGAACTTTGCCTAAATGTTAAGAAAATTGTGTACAAATTCTGAAGAATTTTCCAGGGAAATGTGAATTATTACGAAAAAGAAATTTGACGATGTGCAGAAGTGGCTGCTGAAAGTGTTAATTCGTAGATTATAAAATGTGCATTAAATTCTGCTAATTGTCTTAAATAAAATTTAATTGGCTTCAGATAATGTGCAGACTAGTCTGATATCAATCGGATTGTATATTAGAAAATGTGCTGAAACGTTGTAGCAGAAAACTGGCACTTATTCTGTCAAATGTCTGAGTGAATTTTAGACAACTCTGTTGATTGTCTGGTAAGGTCTCAGATCGACAAAAAATATTTCCTGGGAAGTTTCTAATGCATTTTTTTTTTGCAAAATTAGGATGAGCTAAGCGCAACAAAATAAAAAATTTTCATTTCCGTCATTGTCAGATAACGGTACATTTTAAAGCGCCATCCAGGATCAACAAATTAATTAAAATTTAAATGCTAGTGTTTTCTTTTTTTATTAAAGCATTTTTGGTTTTTATACGATTTTGGTCCAATATGGTTTAAAATTTTGAAATCGAATAGACTATTCAATAAAATGTTTAAACTATGGACTTTGCTATTATTTCGGGTACAAAATAGCTTCCGAATAGACAACATTTATTGAAAAACATTAAAAATTGTATAAAATTGTAAATTTGATCCTCTATAACTCAGTCATTTTTTATCCGGTGAGACTATTTATTCAATATTTGACACGTAATTTTGTAGCCTTTCAAAGAAGTTATAGATCACTTAAATCGAACCAGCTTTTAACTGTAGATGGCGCTTTAAAGGGAAGTGTACATCGAAGTACACATATGTACCGTTATCTGGACAATGGCCAAAATAATTTTTTTATTTTTATCGTGCTAAGCAGATCCTATTAACCCTAAAAAAATGCATTAGAAACTTTATGTCTTCCAAAAATAAGAATTTGTAAAGCAGTGTAATTTTATTTGTTAAATTTTTATTTATTACTGTGCTATTTTTTTTTATTTATATATTTACTTGAGAACAGACTTAAGATCCTTGCATGCATGACTATTTTTTAATACTAGTCTCTTATTTACATGTAATTTTTTTATGGATCACTTAGTATTTGTACTTACTGCCCATATTTTTTGTATTTTTTACTTTTTTTTTGTTATTTCTTTTTAGTTTATTTATATTTTTAATCTTAATTAATTTCTGTTTATATGATTTTTTATTGAAGGAAATAAAATAAATAGTTCTCTTAACTCTTTCATTTGAAGGAGAATGACAATCAATCGGTTTGGTCTTTCGTTAATTTAGTTAATAAAAATAACACATTCTATTAGTTTTGTTTGATACAATAAATTTCCTGTAATAATATCTTTGCAACCGCGATTTTAAATGTGTACCGTACTGTAAAAGTCCAAATAGGAAAAACGGCAACAATTTTCATATACAGTTATGTTCGAAGAAATAGGGCCACCCTTATCAACAATTTTCAAAGCTAAAAATATATATTAAACTTTACAACTGCACAAAAAAATACCAATGTAAAATCAACATGCCGTAATTTTGATTGGAAATCATATTAAGTTTATCAGAAATAATATATTGTTTAAGTCTGCTGGTGTTTATTTGCTATGTTAATAGTTACACTGCACTGTTGTACTCAGTTGCGCGACTTGTTGTTGTTTGTTTTGATGTCCATGTTGTGTAATTGTAAATAGTCGATAACTTTCTCATTATCAGTAAAAATTTCCTGCATCTGATTTAAAATTACCATTGTTATGCATTAATTTGAAACGAAAAATGATTAATCTAACCTTAAATCTTCTTGATTTAATATTTTTCACTGTTGAAATAACATTGTTATAAACCTTACATTTTGATTTAAACCAACATGATTAGAACTTTAATTTCAAATATATTTCAAATAACGTTGACTAAATGAAATGCTTGTTACTTATGATAGTATTTATTAGTGTATATTACAGAAAGTGAAAGAAGCCCTATCTAACATTCTAAAAGTTTTACGGAAAATATATTTATAACTAGTGGCAAATTTAATAGTAAACAGTTAATTTTGTTTGTCTATTTTAATATATTGTAAAATGTTGCGCCAATTGTCAATACACAGAAAAAACTAAATTTCACTTTCAGTAAAGGAGTTCAATGAAATAGTAAATATTTTGTCTAGAAACAGAATTACAAACAAATTCGTAAAAAAAATTGAAAATTGAAAAATTGAAAAAAAATCATGTTTTTTAGTGAACCAATTGCTTAAATCTATAAAATAATTTGTCTAAAAATGTTTATAAATTATAAACAAAACAATTTACTAAATCAAGCAAAAGGATTTACTGGATTTTCTGAAAAATATCAAACAATATTTTTTTTTGAATTTATAAAACAACTAGTCTAAAAATACTATTAAATATTAAACAAAATAGTTTACGTAATCAAACAAAAATATTTACTGGATTTTTGTAATATATCAAACAAAATTTTTGTCTGGGTCGTCATCATCATCCTTATGCTTTTCATATAAATAACTTTTATGTTTCTCCTGTAAAACTTTTAAAATGTTTGATGAGGCTTTTTGCATTTTCAATGGCGATATAGAATTCTCTTAGCTTATTTCCTTTTATTCACGCCACTGTTATATTTTCTAGAACTCTAGCTAAACTTCATAAGGCTGAACCCACACCGAATAAGACAAAATTGTTTTTTGTGTTTTATACGAGAACAGAACATTAGTTCTTATGAGACGACACACACCAAACTTTTTTTTGATGTGCGCTTTAATCATACGAGTGTGTTTGACTTATAAGACAAAAACGTTTTGTTGTATTTGGTGTGTTTTCAGGCTAAGGAAAATCAAACTACATTTCTAATGTTATTCGGTACGTCTACGAACGATTTGCATAATAAAAAATATTCATCGTAATTATTCGGTCACATACAACAACTTTTCAGAAGAAAATTTTTCATGATGTTATCATATATTCCAATTTCTCGGTCATCATGCCGTATGACTGTAATTGACCAAAATTTCAACCGTAAGTCGGCATGGGAATTCGTAGTCCCAAGCGCTTAAAATTTTTGGAGAGCAATTTGTGCATGAAGCCTCAACTTTTTGAGGGGTGAGACAAAAAATATTTTCACTTTTAATGATCGCCGAAAAATTTCTGATGTTATTGATTTCGGAGTGGTAAAGGGTGTGTTCAGCGAAATGATCCAAGTTGAAGCATCTTTAGATTTGTCTTCAGATCACTCACCAACTATTGTCACTATATATTCACATACAACTATTTCACTCACTTGTGATTTAGCGATGACAAACACACGTATTAATTGGTTGATATACAAAAAATTTTTGAGTACTCATTGCACAGAAAATATTCCATTAAAAACGCCTGCTGACATAGATGACTCTATTAGAATGTTTGAGGCAACCATTAAGCAAGCAGATGTAGAACGGCTTTTATCAGATCATCAGATCACAGATCACCTCAGCTAAAATTTAAGCTGAAGGAATGTACTACACAGCTTAAAGCGCTACCAGAATATCAAAAAATCGCTTCACTTAAAAAATTTCTGAATGGACTCGACGCAACACTTCAAACAGACTATCCGCTATGGAGAGCAGCCCGAGACCTTAAAATACCAGTGATATATAAACCTCTAGTGCGAGCTTCGAATAGAGACTGGGCAAGAACTGACGCTGAAAAAGGTACTCTGTTTGTAAACCACTTGCAGTAAGTATTTATTCCTAATACGTCTGATACTATAGTTGACTTGCCACAATTCCTCGCTATACCAGATGTTACCTGGAAGTTCAATATTCATCAGATTAAACACTGCATTTCGGGCTTAAATTCGAAAAAAGCTCCAGGCGCTTATAAAATAAGCAATAAAATGCTCTTAGTGCTACCCTATACTGCAAAACGGATAATTCTATTTATTTTTAACGTTTTTTGCGGCTTAGATGCTATCACGCAGAATGGAAGGTTTCGCTGATACCATGATACCTAAGCCAGGCAAGGATCATACGAAAGGGGAATCCTATAGGCCTATAAGCCTATTGTCTAACATGTCAAAGCTATTTGAAAAGCTAATTATGAGTAAGCTAACACCCATACTGAATGGTACTGGATGCATTCCAGCCCATCAATTCGGTTTTAGGAGACAACATAACACAATTGAACAAACACATAGACTCATGAATGTGGTTAGAAAAACCTTCGAGGAAAAGAAATATTGTTTTGCGCTCTTCATCGATGTTTCTCAGGCATTTGATAAAGTGTGGCACGAAGGTTTAATACATATCCTAAAGCAAAATATACCCGCAAATACCCTTAAGCTTTTAGAAAGCTACTTAACTGAGCGAAAATTTGTTGTTAAGGAAGGTAATTTTCTAAGCCCTCCACAACCGATTGAAGCCGGAATTCCTCAAGGCATCTTCCTCAGCCCTGTTTATATCAGATATATGCCTCTGACTTGCCGGTAAGCAGTAACATACACACATCAACATTCGCTGATGATACAGCTTTTCTAAGTGTTCACCCTGAGTGCAAGAGTTTGAACAATGGCTAAAACAATGGCGAATTAAAATTAACGAGCAAAAATGTCTATATATTACCTTTACATTGTGCATAGAAACCTGCCCACCTATACAAATAAATAACCAAACTATAACTCAACACACTGATGTAAAATATTCCGGTGTTCATCATAATCGTCATTTAACATGGAAGTCCCACATTAATGCAAATGTGACCCAAATGTAATTAAAAGTATTTAAAATGAATTGGCTCATTGTAAGGAACTCTACTCTAAGCCTACATTGTAAGCTTCTTCAATACAACTCTATTCTAAAACCAATATGGTTCTACGGTATCCAGTTATGGGGCACTGCCTCGGCATCAAATGTATACATAAATTCAAATGCGACAAAACAAAATACTCCGTACGATTACAGCAGCCCCATGGTATGTCAGAAACAATCGAATTCATAGAGACTTAGATGTGCCGCTGGTTAAGACAGTGTTTTCTAAACACGTGACAAGATACATAAAAAACTTGAGTTGCACCCAAATCCCCTAGCAAACAAACAAATATTTTTGGCTGCCATTGGCTGGACTTAAATATTAAAAATTTTTAGAGTTAAGATTTGATTACTTATTGTAAGTTCAATTTTATTGAATATATAATAAACAAAATTAAGCCGTAAAAAAATAAATAAAACTTTTAATAATAACGCTCACTCCCATGTACATATAAGATTTGATAGTTTACATTAAATCTCTGTTTACAAAGTCTATATATTCAATTAAGTTTAGCCGTAAAACAAATTTTAACCTTCAAGTAAAACAGTTTCGCACTTACCTTTCGTTATAGCAACTTTTTAAATAGAATATTACAAACCATTGAATAGAATAAATTTTTTATTTAATCTTAGACTTTAAATGAAAATCATACATAAAACTACTATAAAATTTACTCTTGTTTGATTTTAAAGTATGAAGATACATGAAGATATAGTATGTATTTAAAATTTTATATTTAATAACTATCAGCATAATAAGGTTAACTACACATATTGAAATAAGAAAATTAATATTAAATAAATATATACATAACAAATTGGTTGAAAGATTTTAACATTGTAGAAATTGTAGAAATATTTATATGCATCGTTACCTAAAACGCAAAACACCCTAAATAGCAATAAATTCGAAATCGACTCTGCCGATATATTTCACCAAAGTATATCACCACAAAAACAAAATTAGACTAAAATGTTGGTTTTATTAAGAAATTAAAATTATTAATATATAATTAGGGTATTTTGCTGTTTCGGTGATGATATATATAAAAGCTTATGTTTTTTTTGGCGATAAAGAAAAACTTCTTGTGTTTTATTATGTCATTCGACGTAGAGTACTTTTTAATTTTAATTCAATTTAAGTTGATTTTTATAAATTATACTATCCCTTAGAACCTCATCTCTGGAGACTATCTATCCCCTTATTCGTAATACTTATCAAATGTTTATGAAATGTTTATGAAACAAATTTTGTATGGAAATCTGTTTCATAAACCTCTAATTAACATTTGATAATTTATTATGAATATGGATCTATATCTATATCTTGCCAATAACTAAAGAGTCAAATTTAATAAGATATTAACGATAGCCAAGTAAAAACGCCTTAAGTCAACTTAAGTGCTTATTCTTTTTTTCCAAAGATTTTGTAAGTATACTTCCAATTGATTTTAAAACTTCTTGTAAATATTTATATTCATATTGTATTTCTATTTTATTTATGACTTTAGCTTTAATAGTTAAATTTATACCTTGTTTGTTTACCAGTAAGTACATATTATCAATTATTTCAGCTTAACAATGAAAAAAAAAAAAAATATATATATATATATATATATATATATATATATATATATATATATATATATATATATATATATATATTTAAATACATATGTGTATCGAAAGTATTCGCAGGGGCTTCATTTACAAGTGTAACTTACTATTTCAGGCATTTCATTTGCTATTCAAAATATTTTGAATGCACAAATGTTAAGAAACATTTAGTATAGTTTCTGCAAAATACCTGAACAGATATTTTTCATATATACTCTCTTTGTTTAAACAAACTTTATTATACTTGGTAAACTTTTGTTTGCGACAATAATTATCTTTGTAACATTCATAAAATTTTCTTTTTAGTGCCAACAACAATAACATCACAATATTGTACTTTTTTTTATTAACACAGTTTTAATTTTGCACTTTACATTATTAATTTATCTTTATTTTATGTTATTGGAGTTCACTTGTTATTTTTTTTTTAGTTTAATGGTAGCATTAACAAAAAAAGTTTATTGGGTTTGTACTTAAAAGCCACCAAAAACGTGTAAAAGAACATAAGTTTTTCAAAAAGTAGGGCAAATAAGTGTGGACATATGTATGTATTTATAAAGTGTATACCAAAGCTTAATCTACGGTTGAGTTGGTGAGCGGGTTATCCAGCAAACACGAAGTCAAGTATTTGAAATATGATGCTTCTTAGCACAGTGGGGCTGAATCAAAATATTTGGAACATAAATGTAGCATTTCTAAATGGCTAGTCCTATCGGACATAGCAGGGGAGTACTCCCATTTATATTCATAGTAACAATTCTCTACATTGCTTAGGACCGGAGATATGAAGTTTCAAGTTAGCGCACTTCGGCCATGCACAATTTTTTTACTACTTGCAATTTTTTTGTTTCTTATCCAATTTCAAAACTTTGCTATTCCTAAGAATGTTTTAAGAAATCCCTAAAAATGGAATTTTAATGCCCCTAAAATGCCTAGGTAAGCGAACGAATACAAATGAAATACAGCCCCAAATTTGGGTTAATTTTGTATTATGAAAAATAACCTCAACGTGTTTTATGAAATATTGCCCCAAGTTAATGAAAAATTGTTCGAAATCTGAAATAAAATGTGGCCCCATATTTGGTACACGTTTTCACTATGAAAAATCACACCAATTAAGGCAATGAAATTTGACCCCAAAAGTAACTATTGGCCCAAAGAAACAATCGCCAAAATTACTTTAATGTTTTGCTTAACCTTAAATCCAGACAACAGGTATTTCCTATTGATGTCTCAAATAGTGCTTTCGCTAAGTAGACGTGTACTGCAGAGTCGACCTCCAGCCGGGCTTAAAGGTTTTCTTTTCTAGGTATGTCGAAAAGTCGGTTGGGTGAGTAAAGATTTTCAATCTAGTAGAGACTTTGAGACTAGCCTTCAGGGTTTTCACCTCCAGGTATATAATAGTGGCTTCGCCGAATAAAGCTTTTCCGCCTAGTAGATATTACATTTCTAGCCGGGCTGTAGAGTTTTCTCCTTCTTGTATACCGAATAGTGAGAGGCTTTATTTAGTAAAGGTTTTCTGCTCCATGACTGACGGATAGTTTCTTCGCTGATTAAAGATATTCCACCTGTTAAGGATATTCTTCTCTAGGTATGTCGAAAAATGGCTTTAATGTTTTTGCTTATATTATATTTACTGTACGCACCCGCTTTTCGATATACCCAGAGGAGAAAATCCATAAGTACGGTTAGGCTAGGTAGAACAACTTTATTTAGCGGAGCCGCTATTCGACATACCTGGATGAGAAATCATGTAGGCCAAGCATAAAATATCTACATTTAATTGAAATGCAATATCGCACCAACAATTTTTATTGTATTTTTGTTGCCATTGTTCACTTTTTTGTTTTTTCTATTATCTGAATAGTTGTCGAATGAACATAAGGCACAAAATAAAAAAAAGTATTTTGTGTGTGTAGCTCCAACACTAGAAATAAAGAAAGGTCCCAAAAAAAAATTTACAAAAACACCCCCAAATTTTCGCGTTTTTGTTTGCTTTGCCATTTTTGGGCCTATATTTCATTTTACACGTTGGGGCCTTATCTCCTAGGGCCTTATTTTCCAGCAGCTACACATAGTAGTATATGCCAGTGGTATTTGTTTTTGAGTATGAGTTTTGATATTTTAGAACATATGTTCTAAAATCAAAACTTTCCTGCAAAATAAGTAAAATTCGGTACGGTCTCTTGCCAACAAAAATGCTAAATTGAATTAATTTTCATTTTATATAGTGTTTTAAATCTGTTGGGCTGTATCAGCCCAATCATGAATATTCCCTGGAAATTTCTTTCCCACGGAAAACACTTTTCTCGAGAAAAAATTCCTTCAATCATAAACTCCGTGGGAACAAAAATATGAAACAGAGGCATCATTGAATATCAATGGCGGCGTTTTGGTTGTTGACATTCAGTGTTTTTTGTGCAAAAATATATATAGAATATATGTTTTAATTAAATTTAAAGTAAAATTAAATAAATAAGTAAATAACTAATTAATTTCAGAGCTGTGCGACCATTTGTGAAGGAAATTGATGCTGTATAAGAAAAAAATCGTGCAAGCTTCGCTTTGCTGCATTTATGGAAATGGATCCATTAAAGCTAAGAAATGTGTGCTTTGCATTATTTGTGGTATTCGACCTACAAGAACAATAACAAATTTTTTTATTGATAGAAACTTTGTTTTATTCAAATAGTACTTCGATTTTTATGCAAACTCCCTTCTGTTTTGAAAGTGAACATTTTCGGGGGAAAAAGGAAGTTCAAATGCATTGAGAATACCTACTTTTTTCATCATCGAATTTTTTCCGAGGTAATTTTTATTCATAAAAAAAGGAGAAAAGAGAAACGTGAAAAATCTCCCACGGAATTTTTGTTTGTGATTGGACTGATAGCAAATATATCCTAAAACAAAACAAATTTTCTAAAAAAAAAATAAATGATGGTGCTTTTTGTGGCAAAAATTATAAAAATCCAAATTCTTTTTAATTCTCAAATAAATAATTGTATGTTTTTCAACTCACAAAGCATATTTCCTTCAAATGTTTCAAAGCGCCTTGACTTTTTGTTGTTTAACTTAAAATAAAAATTGTGGCAATAGTTTTGGAAAAATTGGGGGAAAAAATATAATTTAATTGAAAAATTAAATTTAAACCGAACTCAAGCAAAATTAATTAACTTTCTTGGATATAAACTTCGACTAAAACACATAACTAAATAGGGAATTTTTCAAACGAGTATAGGGTACGTCATTAACTACAAAAGATAAGTCCTGATTTATTTCCTAATTCTTTGGATTCAGCCCCACTGTGAAATGTGAATATTTCAAGTATTTTGTTTTGTTTTTAACCTATAAGTAGCGTAGTCGTGAAAAATAATTTAAATATTATGTCGTTATAACTACAAAAATATTATTAAAGTTTTCATAATAATCCATATCACAATAAAAATATTTATAAAAAAAATTAGTCGTCTTTTAAAATTAAACATTTGAAAATTTGAAAAGTCTTTAAATTAACTTCTAGTATTAAGTATACAATTAAAAGCATTGGTGAAGTCTTTCAAGTACTTTATAAAAAACATTAATATCATCCAACATAATTAGAGGCCTCATTTTGTAAAGTGAAATGTTTCTAAACTTTTGAAATTTCTATGAGAGAAATTTTAATTTCGAAAAACTTCCATATTTTCTTAATGAAAATTTTAAGCGTTTAGAAACTTTTAAATTTTCATAATTGGGTCATAACTAAATGAGTAATTTTTTCCAATTTGCTTAAGCTAGTCATACTCATATGATTTGTTCGCCTTATATCTTTAAAAATTTTCAAACTTTCTCGATTTTTTCGCCGTCATTTTTACGTGTTGGGAACATTTGGGAGTTTTTTTAATATAACTTGAGTTTGAAATGCTAAACACAAGATCTTTAGATAAGGAAATAGCCAAAAATATTCAAAAGTTAAGAGTATAAGGCATGAGTATGCTCATACGTTATGGTATTTTGATAAATATCAAAAATCTCAATTACATCATCCGTTTCGTCATTAATGTTGACATGATAAAGTTAAGCATAGAATCAAATATTCGATCAGACAAACAATTCATGTGTGTACGTCTAGCTTTATACAATTTTTGTTCCTTAATATTGAAACCATGTAAAAATATTATTTTAAGGATATTGCGATCAATATCAATATACATTTTTTATTCTTTGGCTCTATATTTGCATAGTCACTTAGTAACCTTCTCCCTAACGCTGCAGCATAAGCATTTCAAATCGTCTTTCATCCTCCTCATTGAATTTATTGTCATCATAGTCATACAGATCTATGGACTTTTGTTTCTCTATAAATTCCAAAGTCGGCGGTATGTGGGGTTGTAATTGTTCATTTGACTCCTGAACCAATTGTCATTCGGTCGTTTCATTAGTGCTAGCCAATGGTAACTGGACATCTATAGACTTTTGTCTTGATTGCATATTCAGTGAGTATTGATCACGTAACAGATTTTGGGGCTTTGTTGCAGTAGCATTAAAGGACTGCATGTGAAAATGTGAATGAGCTCCAGCCAATTTGGCCAAAGGTATGCGGTAAACTCTTAGAGGCTTTAAACGATCTGGTGATGAAGAATAGTTATCTGTAGTCTGACTGACATTGGAGAAAAGGCTGCGATATTTCGAGTTACGTTTTGTAGGTGATATTGGCGAATGTTGTTGATTCGTAGCTTTTGCATTGTTGTTATTATTTGTGTTTGTAGTGGTATGTGGTGAGTTAGGAGGAACACCTGCATATTGCGGTTCATTAATAGAATTACCACGTAAAGAGTTGAATTTATTTTCAGAATTATAAGAGTCTCCACAAGAATTACTTTTAGCTATTAGTGGCTTTTCTTCTAAATTGCTGGTTTTTTGTAAAGATCGTGCTCTTTGTATTGACGGTTGAAGTTGAGCATCCATTGCATTAGGTATTTCAAGTAAATTGTTCATTTCATGTTCCAGATTCCATGGCAAATCTTTTACACTTATTGAATTCTGCAAATCGCTGTTATCTCGCGCCAATTCTTCATTGGAAGAACATTCACTTGGTGTTGTAACAAGTCTTTTTTCGGGAGTTTGCTCATTTATATGCAAACCCTTAATATTAAGATCTTTTGACATAAACTCGGGAGCTGTTGTTACAAAGAAAATATCTCGCTTTGATGTGATCAGTTGAAGTTCTGGCAAAATGGCTGTGTGAACTAAGTTGCCGTTTACTAGTAGCCGTATTTCCATATTATCTGATGTGAAGCCCAATATATAGGGAAAAGCACAGACCACTGATGTTGGTGAAGTATTCCAATGAAAATCAAACTCGTTTCGTGTCTCCTCTCGGTCGTTAAGTTTTTGAAAGTGGCAAGTATCTAAAATAACCAAGAAGCATTTTTTATATCATTTTATTAAAGATAGACATTTCATCCATGAGAAAATTGATTTCATAAAATGCGCTATTGCATTCCGAGAGGAAAGCGAATCTATCCCCAAACTAGTCATGTGAATGAATAATAATATTATATTGTTTGGTAACAAAAGGTAACATAAAAAAAATCAAAAATGTTAAAACCCCCGATGCAGTTGACGCTGTATCAAAAGTTTAAGAATCCCACACATATTATTGAAGTAACAGAATCGCAAATATTTACTCGATCAGCAATGATCGATTCTTCAACCAGAAATGTACTTATAACATTAAATAGTTATAAGGCAGATCCGTTAGCATCGTACATATTTCGTTTACGGAAATTAAAAAATGTCAAAAACCAAAAAGAGCAACAGGCTACATCTAGAAAAGATGTGATATCTTCTAAACGTCTGGACCAATTTTATTCAAACATTGCTAAGAACACTCTCGATCAAGTCACCTTTCAAACAAAATTTACTAAATTAATTAGATACACAGACACACACTACAAACTTATAACACCCCTTTTTTTAGTCGGGGGTTAAAAAGGTAACAATTATTTTTATAAAAAAATTTTATTATATATAAAAAATGCCTAATCTTGATAAAGCTATCATTACACTGTTTAAGTTTTCGTCTGAGTTCAATACGTAAAAGTGAAGTATCTTTTCTATTATACAATTTTTAATTTTTCATCGGAGCTCAGTTGAAAATAGAACCTATTTAAAAATCAAAAGTTCTGCAAGTGTAAATAGATTATGAAACTGGATATATCTCGTTGCCCTGACTATAATATTTGTTCAAGTGATTATATAAATCTCTTCACTACTTACGGTTATAACACAAAAGCAGTTCGGTTTCCAAACCATCACACAGTTCAATAGCAGCTGTCAATTGGGTTTGATTTCTTTTGGCAGGTTCAACTTCGTGCAAACGAGTGGCTACTCCACTTTGATCACAGACAATTTCATAATGATACCTAAACAAAAAAATTTATTAAATAAAATTTTAAGCTAAATCTATGAAAATATGTTTCGTACTTATAACCCACACATATTAGGCCACCATTCTTAGTATTCGTGGGACCTTCCAAAGGCGTAACAATCGTAGGTGAGTCACTTAAAGTAATTTCCTTTTGAAAAATGAAACCCTCTGCTGTTTCTGTATCATTTTCTGGACACCAAGAAGCCCATGCTGCCGTATGCTTCCACTGAAAAAGCTGCAATTTACGGCCAACGGCTACTACCAATCGTAAGTGGCCACCACTTATATGAGACGATGAATATAAATTACAACCGCGTGTCTTCTCAATGCGACGATCTTTCACTTCTGAGCGCGAGCGACATTTTAAGGACTCCTCTGTTGCTCGGCTATAGAATTCTCTTAGGCGAAAAACATGTATGCGATGAGTATCACGATTTGTGGCAGAGCCGCCACGTATCAAAATTAAGCCATGCTCTTCTAAAACACTCAATTGCCGCACATGCAAAGTTTTGTCAAAAATCAACTGTAAGGATTGATCCTCTGGTGTGTAAAATTAAATTTCGGCAAGAATAAATGAAAATAGATTACTTATACATTGTTTACAATGAATAACTTAAATAGTTTTGCAAAAAAAAATATCATCATTGCTTAGATTTGTATGTTTATTCGCCTTTATACAAAATTTACTTACCTTTCATCAAAAACGTACCGTCATCGGTGGTTATAAATAAATACTCATCATTAGCACCGAACGAGTCACCAGCCAAAGAGCCACGATGAGGAAATGTTGCATAGAAGCAATGTGGCTCCCAAGGGGGTTTTTTGAATATTGTACATGGGCTGGCTGATGCAATACTGGTGGGAGCATCACCTCGCATAATGGCCTCCAACTTAAGTGCTTGGCCTATACGAACAAATTCAATTTGTCTTGCGTCCTCCTTTAGTTTAGATGTTCTTGGCACGTCATACAATACTTCAGAGAAAGCGCGTCTATTTAGCATGTTCTACAAGTAGATGAACGAACACGTTTTTATTTGTGTACATAAAAGTTTACATAAGTGTTGGTATGTGCAAGTGTTAAAGTTAACATGTATGTTGTCAGTTTGTTGACTGTTTTAGAGAAAGGATGTTTGTTTAAGGGCATGTCAATGTATGCCAGTATATTGTTAAGTAAAAGTGTTTAAGAACATGATTTGTGAACAAGTGTACAAACGTAGGTTTATGTGAGTTGTTAAGTCAAAGGATAAACAATAGAAGAGCAAATGGGGAGGAGAAATGAAAACATACGTTTTTGATTAGTTTGAATTAGACTTAAGTTCTTTTCAGAATATATAAATCTTCTTCGATGTTGCAATTAATGTTTGAGTATGAGTGGCTTTGTATGTTTCTAATGTCTAGAAATATTTTCTAGATAGAGATAGGAGGTTAGGTATCTTTATTTATTCATTTGTGTCTGACAAACTTAATTTTCTTTGTAAAGTGAGTGGCAGAAAGAAACAATATAATGCCACAAGTGAATGTCCTTATAATTAAACTTTTAATGAGATGCTTGCAAAAGATTTTCAATTGTTTTATTTCTCGCAAATTGCATAAAGCTTCAGACTACAAAGAAATCTTAATTTTCTGAGCTAAGTATTCTGTTGTCCCTGCTGTTACAGATTCACTTGAAAATAATTAAAACAGTTTTCTAAATAAATACTAGAACAATACACATTTGAAATAGAATTTGGTTATTCAACCGGATATAATAATTATATTAGAAGCATTATTGTTTGATAGAGTTCTTTGTGTGGATATTGAGGGCATTATTTTGTATTATGCGTTACTATATTATCACAATCTTTAGCTTAAATTTTGTGATATTCGGGGTAAAACACGTTGAACGAGGTAGCAATTCTTTAGGAGAGCTAAACAAAAAATCAAGCATAGAAAACTTTCTAAGAATGAATGCATGCTTGGCGGTGTTTATATTTTGCACATTAGCCACTTTAATTAAAATTGTAAAGTCAAGTTTAAGGTGCTGTTGGCTGAAATGTTTAGAGCGTTGGCTACAAGCCCTGAGGTCATGAGTTCAATACTAGTTTCAAGCAAGCCAACAGCATCATGAATTTTTCTTATGTGCATTTGTGTGTCGTGTTGATTATTGCTGGACTGTTAAAGTGATGAAGGCATAGAACTGATAAATTTAGCAGTACCGGCAGCGACTAATACTGACATAATGAAGCATATTATCCCTATTGCTTAATGGTAGCTACGATAAACTATCAGCCAGGAGGTCACGGTTCGAAGCTGCATACAGTCAATCGCTTCCAGGCGTTTTTATTTTATTTTTTCTATTAAACATATTTTGTTAAAAAATCAACAAAGAGAATGCTTGTGTAATTTTAGGTCGATAATAATCAGTAAAGTATTGACGACTATTATCGGCCTAATTTTCAACAAAAGTGTTTTTTACATAGAGAAATGGGTTTTTAAACAAATTTGCAAATATTTGAAGCTGAAATATTTCAAATTCGTTAGACAATTGATTGTTTTAGAGAGATACGATGGTGTTGTATCAATCATTTGCAATAATTGTTTCGGAAGTTCAAATGAAAAAGGACTTTATAGTTATATTAGTGTAACTTAAAGTCACTTTAGATATTTCGATTTAATAGATTTTTTTGACAAACTCATCAAAAATTCTATTGTACATAAAAAAAGTACTCACTTGCCAGATTATATTCCATTTATTAAGGTTTCGAATTTATAAATTCTTATTGCTGAAACCTTCATCTGAAATTTACACTTTCAAAACATATTATAACGTAACGGTAAAGCAACGTGGCGGGAAAATTTAAGCAGACATGTTTAGCTTCTTATGTTTTAGACATATAAATGCAAAAAATAATTGCTAATTTTCAATAATAATTTTTTTAGTTTAGGCTAGAAAAATCTAAAAATTTCCTATAGTGCACTGATTTAAATAGATTAAGAAACACATAAAACAAAGACAATCTAACAAGCATTACTTGTTTTTAGATATAAACATGACATATCTGCTTATATTTCTATTCCTTACACTCTCTCGTCTAAAATCATATGAAATTCAATTAATTTCTGTGGCTTATTTTGTACACAATTTTACTAAATATTCATACAACCTCGTAAGAGTGCACACATTGAGACGAATCATAAGAGTACCAAACGTATTTTGGTGCTAGAATAATATTTCTTTTAGCACATACTGACTGATATTTTGCACACTTGCTGTCAGGTTATACATAAATACATATACATAGTGTGAAGAGCTATATTCTTCACTGAAACGGGGTCAAAAGGAGTTTTTTTTCCATAAATTTTTGTTTGGCTCTATATATATCCGTATGAATATGCCAGCTCAACTTTCAGCACAATTTTTTATTTGTAGCATTAAAATTAAATCTTCTGTATAATCATCTTTTGTTTTGTTTATTAATATTTAAAACTATTTCTTTATTTTGTTTTCCCATTATATATCCAAGATTAGTTTAAGCTTATTTTTACAAGAGTAAAAATCCGGATTTTATTTTCTTTTTTGGATATACTATACCATGCAGGTTGAATGTTTTTCTTTTTAATCCGTTAACCAAAAAGCTGACAAACCATTACTTAAACATTCATACTCTTACTTACCAATTTGCTGTCACCAATATAGTCTTCATGTAAATCTTTTATCAGCATTTCAAGTGTTCGCTCACGTTTTTGAGAGAATATTGGTGTTTGGAATGTTGCTTTTTCGGCATTTATTAACTTAACAAGTATAAATTCACGAAATAAATTAATATCCTGCAAAAAAAAAGATTTTTTTTTCAATAGAAAGATTAAATGAACTGTTTATATTTAACATGGTATTAAATTAAATGAAAAATGTTTATGGTAGCCGAATCAATTAAGGCGAAAAAATGTGCAGTCTCTGAAGAAAAAATTTTGTATATTTGTTTGTTTTGGCATTGTCCAACAGCGCACAGTGGGACAAAATCAAAATATTTAGAACATAAATCAGGCATTTCTCAACGGATAGCTCTATCGTTCACATAGACGTAGAAGATGAGCATTTCAATTTATGTTTTACATAATAGGTTTACTTTGTTTGGGGTAGAGTTATGAAGTCTCAAAGTGGCTTTCCCTGGGGCAGAGTTATGAAGTCTCAAAGTGGGGCACTTCGGCCATGTAAAATTTTTTACTGCTTGTCACTTTTTTATTTCTCATCCGATTTCAAAACTTTTTTGCTGTTAAAGTTCTTAATAAGATCTAAAAGATACATGTACAGTACAGTAAAAAAGTTTTGAAATCGATGAAAAACAAACAACTGGCAAGCAGTCAAAATTTTACATGGCAGAAGTACCCTAATAAAACATGAATGGAAATGCTCCTCTGCTATTTCCATGTGAAAGAGCTATCCGTTTAGAAATGCCTGATTTATGTTCCAAATATTATGATTCTGCCCCACTATGCAGTACGTTATATAGTATCGTGTACGTGCTTCTAATATATGTATAAGTCAAATGTAGCAAAAATCGGGTTGTTGTGAATATTTCGATTCTTGTCGATTCTTGCCCTCCTTATTCTCGAGGTGAACAATTATATTCAAAATTAAGAAGATTGCACGAATATTTTATTCAACCAAATCGGACCAGCCGTTCTCTAAATACAGCTAAACTTTTTAATTTATTATGTAATTCAAAATGAGTATACTTTAATAGGCCTTCTGGATTTATGTCTTTAAAATTAAAGCGCTATTAGTATACACGCTGAATAAGTGAGTTCTTGCTTAACGCTATTTATATATGATATATAAATAAAGGTATAAGTATATTTAAAATTTTATTTTGTAAAAACTATAGTTTCACTTTTTAAATTTATTGATGAGCATATTCAATTCTTATGGCGTTCTAATTTTGTGTAATTGCTTAATTGCATACATATTGATACATATAATGTTTTTTTGGTTTAATTGAACAGTGTAAACAATTAAAGAATGAAATGAATATTAATATATACATATGTATAGTATCTGTGTACATGTGCTTGAGTATCAGTATGAGTAATAATAATATGAGCGCCATATACAGCATTTGATATATAATTATAAATGATAGGTTATATTAGAAAGCGTAGTGTTGAAACACTTCCACTTGGAGGCACAATTGGATCCATTGTGACTGCTTTCTGTAAGTAGGGTTACTTTGTGCCCTACCACGTGTCATTAAGCTACTTAATTCCCATGATAAAGCCTCTAATGTGCACCAGTTTTCACTTCGAGATATCACTAATGTTATCATTGGCAGGAAGGAAAGAGTTGTGCCTAGTACAACAGACTATACAAGTTTATTACTGAATTAAAAAAAAAAACTTTAAAAGAAATATGAATTAATTTATGTAAAATTTATTTTTTTAAAATTATCATGTTCGATGCATAGCAATTATGAAAAAATTCCTTGGATATAAGTAATATTTTTTTCTGTGTATGAAAACAGTAAGTTTTTATGTTTATTGTGTTTATTTATTTCATATATAAATAATAGATTATTATGAACTTTTCTCATACTATTTATGCTCAAACTTTTTTCTGTCTAATGATAATTTACGTATAATGAGTTTAAACTTAAATTTTTCTCTAGTCTGAATGAAAGAATAAAAATCTCCTGCCATATCTTGCTATTATTTAGATACTTTTCAGTGCCCACACAAAATTTGAGCGTTCTGACTGCGAGTACTACAATTTTTTCGATAAATGAAGACTTGTATTTTAGTCCAAAGTAGTACTTAGGCTAACGTAACTACTTATTTAGTATCCTAAAAGAAGAGCAAATAGTCGGTACCCACTATTCAATAATTTACCAGCGCTGGATATTAAATATGTTGAGTCCATTTGTAATTTTGATACACAGAAATCATTTATATATTAAGTTTTCAGTCGAATAAACTTGTTCAGTTTTTCGTTAAGGTCATAGTGTAAGTTTATTACTAATTAGCTGGCAACTACTGCTGTCAATGTATCTGCAAACAATGGAGGGCTGAATTAGTCTGCCATCGACTCCCTGATGTTTTTGATTATCGGCAATAACCCCAAACTGACAACAATTGCTGTTGTTAAACGATGTGGATTAATTACTCCATGTGGTTTGTAAGACAGATGGATTATGGGAAATGTAGATTTTAATGAGTTCAAATTGAAAAAGCTGTTATTGAACGAACATCAATTTTATATTGTAATTTTTATATTACAATAAATTTATAAATGTAGTGATGCTGTGGGCTGGATACACTATTTCTGTTTGTTTACTTATTAACAGTTAGTAAAATTTGTATATGCATGTATGTGTAAATGTGTTTGTTTTGTAATTGTATTTATAAGTGTATTAGTGTTTTTGTGTAATCTTTTAATTAAAGACCAAAAAAGTTTTACGCGTTGACTTGATGTTGCAGTTTTTCACATTGTTTTTCATTGTAGATGGCATTCAATCGATATTTGATGCTGACTTGTACGTATTTGTATGTTTGTGCAAGTGTGAATATGTAGGTCACATCAACGGTTCATTTAGTCAAAATAAATAAAAAACGGATATTCACATTATGACGCATGTAAAATTAATTGTGTTTAATTTTGGTTTTACTTACTGTAAATTCTGGTGGGTTTGGTAATGTTGGACCAAATGGTGGCACATTTTCATCACAAAACAGGGCCAAACGATAAGTTTGTTCTGTTTTTGTAACCACAGCAAAAATATCTGTAAATATGCAAAAGCACGTTTTTATATATTTTAATCACACATGTAGTGGGTTTATTATTCAGTGAAAATAAAAATACGCATAAAAACAAAAATACAAAAATAAGGCCAAATTCCTATCTAAAAATTTCGGCCGTAAACAGTACTCAGATCAAAATAAGGACCAAGTTCTTGATGGGTACAATACCATCTCATTTCTAGGCAGCCTGTTAGCTTAGCAATATGTTTTTTTTTGCTATTCTAATATGGGAAAGAGTTATGAATATTATGCCCAAGCTCACAGCTTGCCTAGAAATGAGATGGTATTATACCCATCAAGAACTTGGTCCTCATTTTGATCTCAGTGCTTTTTACGGCAGAAATTTCTGGATAGGAACTTATCTTTATTTTCACATTTATGTTTTTTGCGAATGTCAGTACTTTTTTCTAAGCTTTTATTTAATACAATAAGTAGAAGAAAAATGTCCGTTTTGCCATTTTTCTTAGTACCTTCCCATCAAAACCTACCTGTGTATCAAATTTCAGCTTTCCAGCTATACTGGAAGTGCCCAATATGAAAACTGCCCGTTTTATAAGTTTTCGTTAATTGCGCATCAGGGCCTGTAACAAATTTGAGTTTTCTACCTATACTCAAAGTGCCCTATATAAAGAAGGGTCACCCTAGTAAACCCTATCCCCCTCTCCCCCTCCCCTATGAAAAGTACCCATTTTAAAATTTGTCTTGTTATTTGCCTACCAAGACCTACCTGTATACCAAATTTCAGCCCTCTAGCTGTAGTGGAAGTGCCCAATACTCATCAATAGTAAGTCAGTGAGTGAGTACTAAAATATGCACTTTTTACACCTTCATATCTCGGGAAGGTTTTATGGTAGAACTTTCAAACTTCACCTATTAGGTTACCTTCTTATGTTTCAAGTTTCATTATTTTACGTTAAGTGGATCAAAGTCATGACAAACAGCTTGAATGGTTTCGTGTAAAAATACACACTGTGTGTCCGGAATTGAGCCTGGCGCACTACTGTGCGCCTAGATAATGGCCCATAATCGTGGTCACAAATTAAAGCCACTCAGAGTGGTTCCGAAGAGAAAAATTGGTAATAAATCTGTATCTTTGTAACTTGCGATCCACTTACAAAACGATGTACTTGAAAATCATAGAAGATGACCTAAGCTTAAAGAGTGTTAGAATTAGGACCACCCTGTTCAAACACACGTTAGATACAGAGTGTCAAAACTCATAACTTTTACAAATACTATGCGACTATAATAAATTTAAATTTGATAAATAGAAAAAGAAAATACAGTTTATTTCATTAAGATATTTTTAATAGTTTTAAAGATATTTGGCTTTGAATTTTACAATTTTAGGTTTTTTAAAGACAATTTAATCAACTAGTAGGCAATTAATGCCTACCAGTTGCTTAATTAGTGTGTTACCTTCTTTGGGAAAGAGATGGTGTAGGGAGAACAAGTGGTGAAGTGGGAGAGAGATTGAAAGGTTAAATCATTTACAACTTTGCTATTGCGCGTTTTTGTCCAATAGTGACATTAATTTTTTAAAGCTGTGTAGCCATTTAATAGTTAGTTTACTTCGACGATGGCTCTACTACAATACCGACATTGCAGAGTGCTGTGAAGTGCATTAGGATATGCTAGTATTAATCGCCGCCGTTACTACTAAAGTGATCTCTGCTATGCCTTCATCACTTTAACAGTCCAACAACAACCAACACGGTAACACACCAATGCATATAAGAACTATTCATGCTGTTGTTGGATTGGCTGAATCTAGTCTTGAATTAAAGATATCAGGATTTGTAGTTAAACGCGCTAGCCGCTCAGCCAACATCACCCGCTTTTGGCCTTGACTTCTTTCGATAATATCTCCGCTAATATCAAAACCAAATATTACAAAAAAAAAAAATATTATATGAGTTTTAACACAATTCCTGATAACATGCAGAAATTTTGTTTATGGATTTTTAATTAAGAGAAACAAATTATGTGAAGAAAACGCTAATATTCTATATTTTTATGGCAAAGACTTACGTATGAGTAATATGATGATACCATCATATAACTCATACGCGCTACACTAAAAATGTTGGATAATAGGTACTTATTATCTTCACTTATATTTTTATAAATTAAAAATTCATAAAAAATTACTGTTAAACATAACAGGATTTCTTTGTTTATATAATAAACAGTAAAGAAATAAAAATTAATAAATATATGAAGTTTAGTACAGTTTGTGTGCAAGTAAATAAAATATGTCTGAGAAACTTACTATTTTTTTAAATATGCTCCACTGGCCCCATTTTTGAGCGGGCAGCTAAGAAATAAAAGCTGTATTAAATATATTGAATATAATTTGTAGAGAACTTTTAAAAGTTCGATGTGCGTTTTTTTAAGCGATTAATTTAGAATTTCGTGGAAAAATTCACTATTTTCGTCTAATGCTGGATGTAGCTGCATGCTCTAATCGATTTGGAATATCAACTGTAGTCATTTCTGAAGTCTATTATTTTAAAATTTTAAAAATAAAATTTTAGTTTTGCAAATTTTTTAAGAAAAACGTCGAATAATTAAGCCCTATTTTTGTAAAAATTTAAAAATTTTTTACTCTGATTTCAAAGCATTGATTTTTTCCACTACGACACGAATTGCGATAATTAAACAAATTTCCTGCAGGTTATCAAGTATTGTGTTAAAAATCAAAAAAAAAAAAAATATTTGTAAGAGGTATAAGGCCAAGGTAGTATTTTTTGACACCCTGTAGCTCAACGCGTGTTTCAACAAGGTGCTCCGAATTACAACACTCTAAATGTTTAGGTCGTCTTCTATGATTTTTACTTACATCGCCTTGTAAGCTCATCACAAAATTTAAAAGATATATATTTGTTACAATTTTTTTCCAATTGAAATCACTGTGTACTGCGATCATGGGAAAATATCTATGTTTTGATATTTTATACTAAATTTATATTAGTTCTGTCTTACGTGTAAATTGGCTTTTTATCCATGTAGGATCGAACATTGTTGGCAATACGGCATCAACATTGGCAGACATACTCTGATCGATGAAAACAATATTCACAATATCGTTTCCAATGTGACGTTTACGTTCCACCTGCAATTGAAAAGTAATATATATATTTTTAGTAAAAATTTTATATAATATACATATAAACAAACGCTAAAGTATCAATATAGAGTATTTCGAAGTGAAATCAACAAGTGTGCCGTTTGGTTTTAATTTTAACAAAAAAATTAGGATAATCTTGGAAGCACCAGAAATGCAACACCACCATCCTTTAATTTTTTGTTATTGTATATCTTCGGATTAATAGCCATCCGAAGTAAAACAATTTTACAAATTTCATACGTTTTTGTAATTGTTCTATCTATAAATGATATTATCTCAATCTTTTGCTTTTATCAGCTCTAGCCAAATTTACTGTAGTTATAATTACAAAGGCGTTATTAGATTATATGAATCAGAGTACTTTAGTCGTATGTTACATGCTTTTACAGCAGATTATTTTTCATATTTATTTTCTTTGAATACATGACAAAAAACAATTTTGATTTGATAAAGGAAGATTGTGCAATTTTGTGATAAAATCTTTAAAAAATTTTTTTGTTGAAAAGGTATTTAAAAAGTTTATCAATTAAATAAAAAATAATAATATGTATAATTTTGTGACATTAGATAAAATGCTTAGCGAATATCTGCGAAAATATAAGAATTGGGAAGAAGGTGCATTATGATTATAGCTTTTTAACTTCAAATTCGATCTTTTGTAAATCCAATTCGGATTTTTAAAAACAAACTCAGAATTTCCTAAATCAAATTTAGTATTTTACAAATTAAATTCAACATTTTTCAATCGAATTCATTTCAAAAAGTCTGATTTTGATTTCTCCAAACCCTAGTCGTGTACATTAAATTTAAAATATTTAAGATAACTTTGTAAAAGCACTTGCTTCTTAATAGCCACGGTAACAAATAATTTAATGTGAATTGGAAATCATTTTAAAACAATTAAATTTATATTATATCATTTTCTGTTACCTTCTTAGGTATATAAAATAAAGAAAAATCACAAAAACATTTTCCGGTCAACCCTTTGTATTCTACCTTATTGTTTATTCGATAAAAGAGCTTAATAGCAAATAACAATACTTGTAAACTTATTATTTAACTTACCTGTTGTCGGTTATCCTTAGAAAAGGGCAAAAGTGTTGAAACGTGAAACATAATTTCGTGACCCTCATATAAAGTGTACACAGAATATTTTCCGGTCATATCGCCTGCAATAAAAATGAAAAAGATTAAGTAAAAGGAATCCATTTAGAGAAAAAGGAACAACACAAATAGGTACAAATATATTTTATGATATTTAAAACCAAGTAAAAGTTCAACATTTCCTTCATAAGAAAATATTGCAAAAACAAGTTGAAAATCCAACAATTTATACAGATTAAATTAATAGCATATTTGTCGAACAACACAAACAGCATTATAAGGCCATCTTGCCCACAAAATTACAATAACAGTGTTATATAAAATTAAACTTACAGTTTTGTTTGATTGAACATTTAAGGAATTAAATTATAAGATACAAAACTTTTTGTCATAAAAATCTAAGAGGTTTGTTGGCCTCTCTAGGCAAAAAAAAAAATTGACAAATAAAATTCATTAAATGTTTGAAGTTCGTACATACTCTTTAAATTCTCTAAAGATACAGTGTGTCTTATTTATTAAATAATACAAAAGTAATAGACTCAAAAGACCCAAAAGTCCATAAAAAAAGAAAAAATATATACAACGCATAGTTTATGAAGGGAACAATAAAATGAATACAACTTCAATTTTCATTTCAGTTTTAATTCTTGTCAAGTTTTTATTTTCCTATCATTTGTTTCGTCTTACCTTTTACATCTAAGCCACCACGAAAACGATCCCAACCTTTAAGACGCACACGTTCACCCAAAACATCCAAGAAGTCTTCAAAGTCTTGGCTCGCTTCCTCTGCAAACAATAAGAAGAAAATTATGATGAAAATGTTTGCTATTCTACTGCATTCATCAAATGGTTTGACAACAAAAGAAAGTCATTAACGGAAAACAGACAATATGAAGTGTAAGGCTACAAGAATAACAAAGAAAATTAGAAAAATTATAATGAAAGCATTTGTAAGAAGAAACGAAAACAAACTAAAACACTACCTAGTAACATTTTTTATTTATAATTTAAGTTGAGTTGACACGAGGCAAGTAACTGTTGAAGCAACGTGCTGCCGTAACTTGATTTGCTTGTTCAGTGCACTCGAATCAAACTGATAACTTTTCGCTATATATCGCATGCCCGACTAGAAATTCTTATGCAAACACATTTGGGATCTAACTGGGATCCCAATTCCGATGTAACGCAGAAACGTATTTGGGACCCGATTGGTTTCCTGTGGAGAAATATCTAAATCATGCAAAAATTTTCTCAAATCGGGAAAATATCAAACTCTAATATTGAATTAAAATTGCTGAAGCTATCCAAGGGACCAAAGTATGTAACATTTACCTCTGTTGAAGATGAGCAAAATATACGATTAAAAATCTGTGTTAAATTTTCCCAACAAGTTTTCAACAGTTTCCCACTTGGGAAGAACTTTTGTTAAGTCACTAATTTGTAGATTGGCTATCCCAACAAGTTTCCGATCAAATCACAAATGGGATAACCCTTTTCGATGTGCCACATGCATTCACAATCGGGCCCCAATATGAGTATTGGGAAAATTTCTAGTCGGGTGGTGGTATAAATTAAAAAAGTATGAAACTTCTAAAGAACTAAATGGATTTGTCTAAAAAATTATCTCCACATAATTTTTTGCCGATTTCACAATTAATTTGTACACTTTACCCACAAATATTTGCAAGATGCATTTTCTTCAATTCCCCATTAAAATTATATACATAGTTCTAAGTATTCATTTATAAGATCTAAAAATAATATATTTCTCAAGTTATCTAATATTTTGAAGTCTCAATAAAATGAATTTTATTCTTGTCTAAAAATTTAAAAAAATTGTAGGTTGTGAAGTATATTGCTGCACCATGGGCGGAGCTACAGGGGGTGAACGTTGGCTATATCGGGTGTGAAAAAACTGCAACTTTCGCAAATACTAAACGATTTATACAATTTTAATCGCGTTAGATTTCACCAAACAAGGCAGAAGCTAATTTAAAACTACAGGTAATTTTGTAAACGTGTAAAATTGATAGACTTACACAGAAAAAACTAAATTTCATTTTCTGTAAAGGAATTCAATGAAATAGTAAATATTTTGTCTATAAACGGACCTACAAACGAATTTGTATATATAAACAACAATACCTCAACAATTTCATTGAAAAAAACGTGTTTTTTTCAGTGAGCAAATTGTTTAAATTTATAAAACAATTTTTCTAAATATATTTACAAATTGTAGACAAAACAATTTACTAAATCAAACAAAAATAATTTCTGGATTTTCTGAAAAATATCAAAAAATATTTCTGTCTGAATTTAATAAACAATTAGTTTAAAAATGATAACAATTATTTGCCAAAATAATTGACTTAATCAAACAAAAATTCAAACAAAATTTTTGTCTGTCTCGTCATCATTAAGCATTTATGAGATTTCACTTTGTTAAATGTGTTCAAGTCTGAATGTTTATCTAAATACTTAAAACAAATTAATGAGAATTAAAGCAACGACATTAACTAATCGATTCACTCAAAAATCTTTTGTAAACAAACTTGGTACAATTGCATTCCTCTTGTTATGATTGTTGTTATTGATATTTGTATGTATGTCGTCATCGGGGTGGTTTTCGACACAGTTTTTATTGTTGTTTTTTGGTGTTTGCCTTCTAAATAAAAGTCATACAAACAATTCATAGATTATGGACAGAACATTTACTGAAAACTAAATTTATTTTTAGACAAACTTTTGTTTGAAAAGTTTTTGGTGATAATTTTTTCTGTGTATGGTAAAATATCGTACTGTAATAGTTTTACTTGGCCATCAATCATACGTACAATACTTAATATTTGGTACCAAGTATACATAAGTGAACAACAGGGGGAAAACTAGTGTTTTGAGCAAAAGTACAGGTTTTTTTATTCTATAAAATCTTTTATAATGGACGAATGAAATCGAATGAAATCTTCTGTTATATAGGAATTTATGTACTAAATACAGAGGAAGAAAAAAAATTAGGATTTTGAATGAAATTGGGAGTTATATAGGAATTTATGTACTTAATACCGAAGACGAAAGAAAGCTAAGATTTGCTTTTGTGAACCCCGCAATTCCAAAAGAAATTCCAGAAAGTTCCAAAAATAAGATTTTCAGTACTTTCGCTATAGTCCTCAAGGTGACTTGATAAACTTCTTGTTAGCAGCTTTGCGACTTCTCGAAACACTCTTAAAAACTGATATTAACAATAAAAAATTTGTTGTGATATACCTTATAGTATTACCTTTCAAATTGGTTTATATATGGGGCTGGTATACTTGCAACAATTTTTTATAGTAATAAAATCATTATCACTCTTTTTTCCGCAAAAAAGAGGAAAAAATATATATATTGTTTTTTAATTCTAATATGAACTGTGTAAAACTTTTGAGTGATTTTTGCTTTTTAAACAAAGTTTATTCAGAATATTAAACTTTTTGGTATAAATTTACGAAAAAATGTTTTTGCAAATAGGGTACGCTTTGACTTCTCCATTAACAAAACAGGTGGGTAAAAAAGTTATAATTTTTTGTAGCCGAATATCTGCTAAACTGTATGCGGAAAGCCATAAATGCACTAGACTTGCTTTGCTTCTTGCATAGGAAAATCTAAATGCAAAAATCTTTTTTATCAGATCAAAAACAATAGCTTGGCATTAGTTTAAATGTTTAATAAGCTCGAGGTGAATTAATTTTGGGTCTTGATATAAAATCAAAAATCCAAACTTAAGATCATAACACTTCTTTAAAGGCAGTATAAAATTTCATAAGAATCGTACGGCTTGTTTAGAAACTGATAATCTATTTCCATTTTTCTTCCAAAATCTCCCACTATGCGGTGGTCGAAACTCAATTAGTTCATCCCAGATCATCAGTTTGGTTTCAGGAGACAACATAGCACTATCGAACAAACGCATAGGCTTATGAATGTGAATAGACTAACATTCGTAGAAAAGAAATATTGTTCTGCTCTTTTCATTGATCTTTCTCAGGCTTTTGATAAAGTATGGTATGAAGGATTAATCCAGAAATTAAATAAAATTTACCCTCTAACACTCACAAGCTATCAGAAATCTATTTAACTGGACGAAAATTCGTCATCAGGGAAGGCATTGCAAATGATCCTAGCCAGGGCTCCTCAAGGTAGCATTTTTGACACTGTATTATGCCTGATACATATATAACTCCGACATGCCAACAGGCTGTGATATTCACACATCAACGTTTGCTGATGATACAGCTTTTCTCAGTGTAAGCGCAAGCCCTTAAGAAGCATCCGCAAAATTGCAAGAATATGTCTTGCATCTGGAAAAATGGGAAAATGGTAATTTATACATTTTACGTTTACATTGCGCAAGGAAACATGTCCGCCTATTTGAATCAATAATCATAACATACCGCAGTACTCTGGGGTTAAACACCTAGGAACATGGAAGACCCACATAGATTCAAAGCTGACCCAAATGAAATTGAAAACAGTCCAACTTAATTGGCTAATAGGAAGTAAAGACTTAGTCTAGACTGTAAACTTCACCTATAAAACATGATACTGAAACCAATCTGGTGCTATGGTATTCAGACTCTGCATTAAATATAGAGAAAATTCAAAAGTAATTACAGTGGCACCTTGGTATATCAGAAACTAGCATATTCATAAAGATCTAGACGTTCCATTAGTAAAGACTGTGTTTTCAAAACATATGGCAACATATATAAAAAAGCTCGAATCGCATGCAAATCCCTTAACCCGCAACATCATTAAATTTAGAGGTCACTCTCGCCTGAGAAAGAGAGACATTCTTGCACTCAGCCGAAGACAAGGGACGTAAGACATCTAAAGAAGCAACCGTTGATCACTAATATTTTGTCTAGCAGTGGCTGGACTAATTATTACAATTTAAGTTTTAAGATTTGAGTACTTATTGCTAGTTCAATTTACAAATGAGGATTCAATAAATAAATTTAGAAGTTAAAATAAAATCTGTAACCTGCTTTATTTGTAATCGGTTTTGTAACGAGCATATGTAGAGAAAACCCCCTTGTAAATCAAATATATTTGATCAATATTGGTGGACAATAAGATACTTAAAATGTGCCAGAAAATATTGTGTGACCTATTTGTATATAAGATATAAGATAATACGTTTTTATTTGTTCATACTTACGATTACTCAACATTTCATCATCACAACATTGTCCTGGTTTCATATACACAACACCAAATTTGAAATTAACTGAACCCTCTTGCTCCTCCAACAACAAGAGATCCTTTTGTATGTCAGCAGCAAAAATTTCTTTAGGATTCTTCATCGTTGAAGCATCGATGCCAGTAAAGTGTGTTAGGATTTGTTTAACTGTAAATTTTTGATTGGCTTGATAAGGTAATGCAATCTTTTGAGTTCCCTGTAATCGAGTAAGAAAAATTTATGAAGATATTGAAAGAAAGCAAAAACATATGAAATCATATAAAGCATATGGAGCATTATTTGAAAAGCGGACAAACCAAAAAAATATTTTTTTAATATCTTAGAACTGTAATGCTAGTAAATTGTATGTATACAAAATATTTTTCTATATGCGATGTTTATTTATCGACTTATGGATTGCAAAGATTATGTCATTTTAAAATTTTGTTTCCTAAATGATTTTTGCGAACCAAGAAAAAAGATATTAAGATGAATTGATGATTCTTATAGGAAAATGTCAGATCTTTACAAAAAATATAAAAATAAAAAAATTATATATGAAAAAATCTTTTTGGTCATGGGCTAAACCGAAAATGAGCAATTAAAATTTCGGTACAAATAATGCGTCATATGTGGATTTTAAAAATACTTGAAAAACACAACCAAAGCACTTGAATGTGTGCTATTACATATCATATGTAGAAATCGGATTAGCTATTTAATACTCAAACTAGTAATACTTTTTCCTACAATATTTCTTAAATATTTGCAACTTTTACACTTTTCCGTTTCATATTTGCCATTTATTTTCAAAATATATTTGAAGTAAACAAAAAGCATTACATAGAAAGCGAACTACAATCATCAATATTGAATAATGTTTCCTTCTTTTACATGCATTGAACCATAATACATGTAACATCATGTTTCCGTTTCAAATAAACGTGTACCAGTGATTTCAGAAGGAGATTATATGGCTGACAAATATGAAGGATTAGCAAAATTGAATCAATAACACATAAACGTTTTATGGCATTTTTACTTCGCAGAAAAAAGGGAAAGTAAAAAATAAAATTTATCTAAGGATATTTAAATATGTCTTTGATGTTATGATATACAGAGGATATTTTTCGTTATTAAATATACTTAGTTTGGGATAAAACGTTGATATTTATGTTAATGCAAATGATATTACACTAATTGATTCATATTATAGTTTTCAGAAATTTTAAACATTCAAACTACTTCAAGTGTTTGATATTAAAGGTGAATTAAAAAACCGGCACACAGGAAAATTTTGCAAAAATTTAGTTTCAGTCAGACAAACATTTGTTTAAAACTGCATTTAAATTTTCCCACTTGGGAATAATTAGTCTCTAATTTGTAGATGGGCTATCCCAACCAATTCCCGGTCAGATCCCAAATGGTATAAACCTTTTGGGCTTGCCACATGCGTCCCAAATTGAGCCCCAATATGAGTATTGGGAAAATTTCTAGTCGGGGTGATTTTCTTCATACATAACTACGGACACTCTCGATCGTGTCACCTTTCAAAAACAAGAAACTGAATAAAAATCGATACAGCCATTTAGGTTCTACGAGAGAACAGACAGACACACAGATACACAGATGCACATTACAAAACGTGTTTTTTGGTCGGGGGCTATTTTCTTTGATTCAGGAAGTGTTTTTGTGTAAATTTTTTTTATTATAAAATACACAAATTTTCTAATATTCTTTTTTAGTAAACAAATTCATAAAGTTAGTAATTCAGACAATTTACAAATTTGTTCACTGGTCCTTATTAATCATAAAGAAGTTTAAGTTTTTCCTTGCAGTTAACTTTGAGCACTTTAGAAGTTTTAGTTTCGTAATTTTTTTAATTTTTAGTCAATTTCAAATATAAAATAAATATTTTATGAAAACATTTTAGAAATTGATTTCATATATTTTTTTATTTGAGCGATTTTAGCGTAGCTTACTTTTTACATTAGTTGATTTTTTTAAACTTGTTAATAATTGGCAAGAAAGCATTTCCTAAAGCACCGAAAAGTAAAAAAGGTCTACGTTTCTCGGTCCATTTACATATATAACAATCGCTCAAAGCAACTATAGTTTATATATATTTAAAAATATTCAATCAAATATTTATATATATTTAATATTTATTAATATTCAATCACCCATTTTTTCATAACATTTCTTAACAAATTTTTATTTTTGGAATGTTAAAATTTTCTAATGCATTTCATTCGCGGTGACTAGTATGTGCAAAAAAGGAAATATCAGATGGTTGAGACCATGTCAAATCGACAAAAAATTATATTTTCGGAAACACTGATTTCTTAGCGTATGTGAAATATTAAAAAACAATCAAATCACTCATACGCCCTAAATCACTCATATTTGAAAAATGCCAATAAAAACATTACAAATAATTATTTTATATTAGTTATTTTCCCCTATTGTCAAAATAGTCTAACTTTCTATGGATAAGTTTTTTTTAATAAAATTTTCGATAAATCGTTTTCATAACTTGAATTGCATTTTAACAATAATGAGGTGACTTTATGGTGAGGAAAATAAGTATTTAGGCATCGATTTTAAGGAAGATAGTTTTTCTCATTCAAGTTACGCGTAGTTTAATGATTGCCAGTAAAAATAGTACTTTTCTTTATCGTTTGGAATATTTTATGAATAAAATAAAAATGTTTCAATATTGCACAAAAATATATTTTTCATTATATTGGTCTGAGTAAATCGAAAAACGATATCGAAATCGCTTACGGGCGATTAACAATAAAATGTTTTACCATCGAGTTATGAGTTTTAGTCGAACTGTATGTAATTATTTTGGCTTGAGTTCGGTTTTAATTTAATTTTTCAATTAACTATATTTTTGTTTAGAGATACATGTGAAGCATGTAGACCAAAAAAATTTTACTGGGCGTAGGGTTGAACCGACATGTTTCGATAGCTTCCGCTAATCACATCAGAGCTCTTTTTCATGTAGATCACTCGACCGAAGCCATTGCTTTGCAGTCAAGAGTTGAATAACCTTTATTTACTTAATACTGTTACTCTGTCACTCTTACAGCTGTATTTTATTTGATAGTTATTGTGATATTCACTTTTTTCTTTATGTCTAATTCACAGACTAGTACTTGTAATTGTCAATGATAATTCATACTAGAAAAGTAAAATTACAAAAAACTGTACACAAGACATAAAGAAAAAAGTGAGTATCAATAACTTTTTATGTTTCAACGAAACCCAAGACACCTGAATGCTGACGAAGTGCTTTGCGGCACATAAAATACGTATTCAATTCTGCTGATTGCCGGCGTACATAACGCTGCTATCACAACAACAACAACAACCTCAATGTTGACAACGCTAGGATATCTCATTCGCCCCAAATGCCTGATCCTGCCAATTGAACTTCTAAAAATTGCACCAGTGCAAGGCGGGCGCCATGTTTATGTTTCAATGAAACACAAGACACCTGAATGCTGATAAAGTGCCTTGCGGCACAGAAAATACGTATTCCATTCTGCTGGTATAGACCTATAGGCCACAAAATCTGCTTTGGTACCGCCATACAGAGAAAACAATTGCAATTTCCGATTGTAACTTGTTTCATAACCATCAAATGAAATAAAGCTCTAAGAGTGACAGTATGAATCGATTAAAGGTAAATGATACTCAACTCTTTACTGCAAACCAGCAACTTTGGTCAAGTGATCTTTTGAGACTAGTGGGAGCTATCAAAACATGTCAGTTACACCCT
The DNA here is from genome assembly GCA_956483635.1 of Panzeria rudis. Lineage (NCBI taxonomy): Eukaryota > Metazoa > Arthropoda > Insecta > Diptera > Tachinidae > Panzeria > Panzeria rudis. The sequence continues at coordinate 37,718,762 of OY101448.1, read as the reverse complement.
ACGTGCAGTAAAATTTTTCTTCATCTACATGCTTCACATTTATCTCTAAACATAAATATAATTTAATTGAAAAATTAAATTAAAACCGAACTGAAGCCGAAATAATAAAATTCATTAAAATGTTTTGCTATAACTTATAGAAAAAAAGTTGGACAATTTACTCGCAATCTTTGATTAAACCAGTAAAATCAGCAAAAATTAAAAATTTTATTAGAAATTAAAAAACTAGTTTATCCATAGAACATTAAATTTGGACTGTTTTTGTAGTTAGAAGACCATAACACATCACAGAAACATAAGACATATCTTTGTTATTTTTCTTGTTGTATGGTGTAATATAATTCATCACTTCTCAAAGAACTATCAATTAAAATGTAATTAAATATAAAGTTTTTTAATTCCCTCCAGCTAAGTGTGAGTAGTTAAGAAAATACATGTTATAATATAATTGAGTTCATTATCCAAATAATAAAATTATCTCGTATTTTAAAGTGTATGAATATAAAATGGTAACTAGATAAATGCATAGAGGAGAGTCAAAATAAATTGCAAAATCATTTTAAACTATAGCATGTCCTTGTTTGTGAATAGTTGATGGCAAAAATTGACGAACATATTGTTCTTGATGTCGTTGGTGTTTGGCAGAAATTTTAATGTTGATAATTAAATGGAGATTGTTATTTATAATTAAAACCAAAAAACCTACTGATATTTTTCTTTTGTCACATACAAATTTATCTCACCGAAAAAACTACAATTATCTTGTTAAAATGTACATTTTGTAATTGATTAAAGGTTTTATTTTTTAAAACACCGTGATAATTATTGAGATCAGTGTAAATTCTCTAAAATCACTTTTCTATTTGCAAAAAAATCGAATATAATGTATTTAATGAAAGTAATATATTGGGCGGCTCCAAATGAGAGAGCGTAAGTCATAGATAATAAGCCATAATTAGTGAACATTTTAAGCCGAAATAAGATGCTTGTACGCACTGTTATAATTTTCAGGAGCAAAATAGCAGCTTCATACGGTGGTTCCTATTGCAAAAATATTTGTTAATAAATGTGTATCTCTAAAACTTGCAAACCGATTATAAAACGATATGTATTTATACAAATCTTAGAGAAGGGCCTCAGTTTTAAGAAATTAAAATTTCTGATCACCCCGCTGAAAGACATGGTGAGCTGCAGAGTGTCAGAGTTGACTACCTCTGCCATAAAAAACCGTGTTGGTCTCATAACTTCAACAAATGTTATCCAATGTCAATAACTTTCAATTTCTTAAAAGTTTATAGGTGGATAAAGAAAATTCAGTTTAATTCTTTAATATATCTTATATAATATCAAAGGTTTAAAATTTCTGTTTTTGTCTTGAATTTATTTTATATTTCGTAAATATTTAAGGTGTAAATATATCAGGCATGGCAAAAATTAAAAAATAATAATAATAATAATAATAATAATAATAATAATAATAAATTGTATGATACCGTACTATGGCCGACAAATGGAATTAGAAATAAGTGGGTTGTTCACATTCCTTTTTTTAGTGGCGCACCTATAAGGGGATCTCCATATAGGTAAAGCGACTCGGCATAAGAAATCTTGTAAGCCTTAGATTACGGTCACACTTGGCATATATTTGCCGAAAAAAAACTTAATCGACAGACAAGCTAAAACTGTAGTTCCTTTACTTCCAATATCTTTTTTAAATATGGGTTGGTATTTATTAAAACTAATATAACAATAGCTTTTTTCGGCATAATTAACTCCATTTTGTGACACAAAAATCAAGATAAATCACACTAAGTTTGAATAAAATTAGTGATTATGTTTTTCTGGGCAAATATTTGCCAAGTTCAGAGGTCATATAGCAGGCTAAAATATTTCCAAAACTATTTGCCATAAAATTCTACTATTCGTCTTTTAGGACACCTAAGCTCCATACTCAACCGTAATGCCAGTAAGCACTCAAAACTTAAACAGTGTTTATGGGCTATTTTCGTACTTATTCGCAATTAGTGTTCGGCATATCAAATCTTGCAGGTCTTACGTTTAAGGTATAAGATGTGTGCATCATTTTTATGTAGAACTTCACGAGGAACAGTTTTGTAGAAGAATTTAGCCAGCAATATTGCCGATGAAGGGGAGTTTTTTTTGCGTATTTTATAAGAAAGGGCCAAAAAAGCATATACAACGAAGAGCTAGAAGTGTAAAATGTTTCACTAAAATGTTCCTTGTTGTGTTCTACATAAAAACGCAGAGTGCGTTTTATAATTAAAATTTAGGGAATACAAGATTTTCTATGCAAAAAATTTAACTAGACATAAAGCATGAGTTTCCCTAGTATAATTGCATATAGGAAGCCCCTTTGGAGTCTATCGAAGTAAGTACTCAATAAAAAACGATAAAACTTTTCAAAATATCACAAATAACGTGATCCATTAAAAACATCAAAATAAGTACTAAAAACAAACATTTAGCAAATATGTTTTCCAACAGTTAAAAACACAGACCTCGAGTATTAAGACCTTAAGACTAATGTTTTTTTTTTTACTTTTACTTTCCAATATATTGGAAATTGAATACTATACAACAATATTAAAATCTTAAGTTGGAAAATTTACTTTTTGCCGCAAAATTTGGAAATTCGGCCATAGTGCACTGTCGGAGTCTTAGTCTGATTGAAATAGATGTCTTGTCTACAATTTTAAATTTTTCGTCTGAGCTCAGTTTAAAAAAGAGCATCGTCACATAATATACTGTTTAAATAAAAATGGCAGAAACAAGCATTCGCACGCACCCCCTGTATTCTAAAAACCAATGGTTTTTTTAAGCTGGTAATGATAGAATTAAAAAGCTTAAGTTGAACGAGATAAAGAGATAAGTGAAGTTTTTAACCATTAATATTATCTGATAGAGTTTGGCGTAATAATTCTTTTTAATGACTATTACATGACTATATTAATTTTTTGTTTTTTAAATTTATAATCGCACTATTTCCCAAAATTAATATTTTACTTATTCAGTAGAATATTAATTTTTTATAAAAACACATTGACATTGATTACTAAGGGGTATTAGCTAGTTCCTATGCACATTTGACTGGGGCTAAATGCAGATAATCAGGGAACCTTTACCCAAAAATCTGATAGAAAAGCTAAAGATATTGTAGCAAACTTTTATTTAAATCAATAAGAAGCTTACACAATATCAATATATTAATTTTTGTTCAGAACAAAAATATGAACAAGTTCGTTTTTTCGTTCAGAGTTTCAAACATAGTGGGAGATGTTATTATATATTATTTTATTAGAAAAAGCTAATTTTATGCAAATATATCAATGCAAATAATTTTACTTAGCAGATATTGATATATTTTGTTAAATGTTAATGTATTTAGAAATAAATTTAGCATTTGTCTAATCAAATAGAAATATTAAAATGAGAAAAAAAAGACTGAACAAGTTCACCCAGTTCATACCACTGAATTATTCAATTGAACAAGTTCAAGCATGAACAGCACAACTCTAATAGCTGAGGGCAAAAATCCCAGAAGATGGCCTTTCCAGCCGGAATTGATTAAATTTAAAGGATTTTTAAGTAAATGGTTATAGCTGCCGTAGCCGTGAGGTTCTAGCGGTATAGCACTCTGAGAGAAGACCGGGAAATATGTAAGTTCAACGCTTCGTTCATTCAATATTTTTCCTAGTATCTTCCATTATTACATGCTTTAGAATATATATTTAATTTTCCGCTATTGTACGAAAACTTTTTTAGTCGAATTTATATGAAGTATAGAAGTGCAGTGTATAAATTAGTCCAGCAATTCAAAAAGAACTAATTCAAGGGAATGAATAATTCATAGTGCCTAATTGTTGTATGAGTTCTGCTTTTACTTTGCCAAAGCTCTAGTAACGAGTGCTATGAATCCTTTTATGAAAATTATTAGAAATATGAACTACTTCATGTATGTATCTTCATATATACGCATGTATGTATAACCAGGCGTAGGTATTTACATTTGTATATATTTATGTATGTAAGTAGTTTATATTACCAAAAAATGGCTTATAAGCAATAGAATTTGTAGAAGGAGTAAAACTGTTTTCGTCCATAACTAGTAAAACTTCTATGTTCATGATATTTTGTGATAAAGTAGAAAACCTTAAAACGGCTTACATAGAATAAAATTTTCTTTAGCAATATTCTAGGAACTCTAAATATGTCCTGTTGTTAGGTTTTAATATACATATCAGTATTGCCAGGAGCTGTAGCAAAAAAAGCTAAATCGGTCTATTTAAAAGGGCAAATCGCACAAAAATAATGACTAAGAAAAGCTAAGTAATTTCTTTGATATTTAATAATTAAAAGTACATAAACATATTAAATGTTATGAAATAAGAAAGAACCTCAAGTAGATAATGAAAGAAGAACAAAGGTACATAGTTTTAAGCACAGTCTCAAAGCTTATTTTATGCTGTTTATAACTTTCTCTTTAAGACTCCATAGCAACGAACCCGAAAGTAGTATAAAAATAATTTAGCACCATTTTATAGAGACTATTTTAACAATAAATATTTAGGGAATTCACAACAGCGTTCTAAAATGTGTTTTAATATAGCGACGTTTCAATTTTAGTCTTTTGCTATGGGTTTGTTGTTTTTGTTTTGTGTGTAAATGAAATTTACTACCAGATGGCAAGTTTAAAAGTACAAGAACTATTTTTTTTCAATGCGGCAATATTTTATATAAAGAATTTGAGTGTGGTTTAAGTGTATTGGTATTTCTTTGGCATGTTGATAAAGATAAGAAAACTAGAAATAAATGTTTATTACGTGAAGAAAAAATTAAGATTTTTTGGGGCTAAGTTAAAAACAAAAAAGAATAAAAAAAGCCTCGAAGCTAAAACTCAAATTTCGAGGCTAAAAAACAAAATAAAACGTTAAATCTGGCCTCGAAAACACAAACTTTCAACCCTGATACATGTGTATGTATGTGTGCGTACGGAAAAAGGAAACCAATTTTCCTATAAGCTAATTTTAAGTGAAGCGCAAAGTTAAAAAAGTAAATAATCAAATTCTTTAAAGGAATTTAATTTAAGTTTAACTACAATTTTTAAAACATTTTTAATGCTGCCAATTTTTAAAAAATATTTAATGCTGTCAATCTAAATAGAAACGCACACTATGCGTCCAAGCTAAGTTTCGTTGAAAGTAAAACAACCGATCTCTGGCAAACAAAGTTAATTTATGAAAACTTGCAAACTGCAGGGACTTTACAAACACAAGAATAAACTCTGTTGTTTTGTATGTACTCGCATATAAATTGAATGACTTTTCCGAAAAGGAGGTAAAAAAGGAAAGTGGAAAAAATAAAATTTAAAAATGCCATAAACATGATTTTACTTGTATCTGCATGCATGTACCGGCACTGCAGTTGTTGGCATTTGTAATTGTTGCTGTTAGATGTTTAGTTTTAGTTTCTCGTTAAATGTTTGTAGTACCTACCGTACCTACAGTTTTAAATGACCATTAAATTCATTTCTGTATACAATTTTTATTATCACAAACAAATCTATATTTTCATTGCCATGCTCGTAGTTACTAGCATGAATTTGATAGTATAAAACATTTACAGAAAAGAAAGCATTTTTAGTACCTTTCTTTTCAATTATTTGGTAATGTGGTAAAATTTAAATCTGAAAATATTTCATATAAAACAATTTGTTCTTTAGTATTAATTTTGAATTGTTTACAAAATACTCGCAGAAATCAAAGTATAATGTACAAAACAATCTTCACTGAAACCAAACTAAGAAGCATTGAAGATTTTGCGTGAAATATTAAAGAAAAAACTAAATCTGGCGGTTGTAAAAAACAGTTCTGGCAGTAGTCAAAGTTTCAGTTTTTTAGTATCAAAACAGCTCCCCAAAGAGCACAGTGTTGCACTTCGGTGAGTATCCAGAACTTGTGCACGTTGTGCTTTCTGGTGAAAATCCAAATTCAAATTTATTAAATATATAGAATTAATCTCCATTAATGGTATTAATAGAATAGTACCTCAAAACTCATACAAATTTTACGTAGTGCTATTTCAATTTAAAAAAATTATATACAAGTACAATTTTTCCTAATAAATTTAATGATAAGCCAAGATTGTTTATAGTGTTATTGTCGATATCGTGGGGCAGACAGTTAATTTGGAGCATTAAATTCTTTATATTCGATATATTTTTATAAAAGGTGATTTTTTCTGCAAACCGGTGTAAGGATACCTATTCTTTTCCCATCCATGATTTGTATAAATAAGGCTTTAATTTATATACAAGAATAACCAAAATAAAACAAATAGCTATAAATTACTACCAGTCTACACTTTGGTATACTCCTAAGCAAATTTTTTGCTAGGTGGCTTGTGCTTTCTATACAAACTATTTAGGTGGTGATGTGTGGTATAACCTTTATATACTAAGTACGGAAACCTAATAGAGTACATTGACAAATAGTTATAAAAATTACATTTTGGAATGAAACTTTATTTGGTACCACTTTAAATTTCCAACATACAACCATGACTTCAATGTATGCAAGCATGCATTATAATTCATAAATGAACACTCACTGTTTATAGTGCTTAAATAGTATACATTAAGAAAAAATATTCTGAAGGCTACACATGTGTTGCAACTCTACAAGGATTTTCGAAAAAAAAAACTATTTAGGTTAAACTTTTTGTTTTACTTATACGGTTTAAATTTTTTTCCTCGACTAGACTATTTATAGGCTAATAACAAAACGTTGAACAGAAATAGTTAATAAATAGTACTAAGTTTTAAGTTGAAAAATCCTTAAAAGCTTTATATTGCCTTTCACAGGATAACAAAATGTAATGTTTTCTATTTCAAAACATAATTATGGTTACATTGAAATAAATTACTTATAGTAGATAATATCTTGGGTCTTTAAAATGGAACTATGATTTATTTCAATTATTTACCAATACATACTTGTGTAAATAAAAATCTAATCGATAAAACAGATAGAACTAAACGCTTCGGTACATGAAAACTTCAATATTAAAATAAAGCATGTAAGTTTAAAGTAATAAAATATCTTAAAGAAGAATTGTATGTTTTTTCATTGTTTAACAATTGTTACACATACATTCATATTTTTTGATATTTAATATAACGTCCTTAATATCTTTTTACTTTCCAATTATTACAAAATAATATTAAACGGCTATATATTATATCCAGGTATATAAAATTAAACAGACATAAACATATTATGGCTAAAGTCCACTGCTTCTTTCATTTATGTCTTTCTGGCCTTGTTATTGACAAATATTTGTTTTGGTTGCTAATTACAATCATTAACATTGTTGACAAAATGACAACATCTATTACGAAAAGCCGCAATATTTTTATTGGTTTTTGCTATTGTTGTACTTGATTTTACAATAGATACATACATACACGCATACATACATACGTATGTATTTATTTTAGAGATGACCAAAAATGGCTTAAACCAAATAAATTTTACGTTTTAAAAATATTGCGAAAGTTCCAAATAAATATAAAAAAAATGGCAAAACTATAAATAAACATATTTTTTTCTGTGACAATAAATAAAAAATAAAATAATTTTAATATAAAACTTCGAAGATTTTTTTAAAGTAGGACAAATAATGGGACGCCTTCTCAAAGCCTGACTCTCTTTGCTGTGGAAATAAATCAAATAAAAAAAACATATATATATATATATATATATATATATATACAACTTTGAAGAAGTTTATTTTTTGTAGGAATATTTATTGAGACGCCTGCCATTAAATAAGTCTACTTCCCTTCGGCACTCAAAAAAACTTTTTAATTTGTAGCTCTAAAAATGTTGTAGGTATACTTCATTGTTAGCGCTATACAGCTAATGGTACATAGTATTTATGTTCTTAATTTAAGCGGCAAGAAAATATTTGTATCTAAAAGCTATAACAATTTGGAGTCTGTCTATGTCGAAGGCATTAATTTTTATTAACGATTAAATAGATTTAAAGTAAAATAAGAAATCAAAGAATGTAAAGACAATATTGAATAATTAAACTTTGTATTACAAATACAGGAGAAAGGAAAACAAAAAATTAATTCCTAAAATATTTAAAATAGAGTATGGCCCATTTCATGATTCACAACTAAATTGATAGTTGAGTCGTAGTTGTCAAATTCTTATTATGAATCACAACTTTCATCAAAGTGCGACAACTGGCTCTTAGCAGTTGTGTTTTGGTTTTTATTTCGACTATTGGATTACTTTTGTTTACTTTTGAAATGGTGATTTTAGGCAACAATCTATCTCACTTGTCAACCAATATTGTTGCCATATCCATAAAATCTCATAAAAAAATAGTAAGGCCAAAACTAAAAATATTTAAAATATTTTGTGATGGCTTCAAAAAAACAGAAAGTAGAGATAAGAATCTTTTCTTCGAACATTATTTCGAAAACAACTAAAATTAGTTGTGAATCATAATACAAAAAATATTTGAGTTGGGTCGTAACATTGACAACTCAACCTCGTTGAGTTGTGAAATATAATAGGAGCCTATAGATTTACAACCTAATTCATAAAAAATTTTTGATTAATAAGAGGCTTATAAAACAAGTTTTTGTATGAAAATTTGTTTTATTGATCTGTTATAAGTCAGAAATATTTTTTATGAATTAAAGCATTAGTATAAAAGAAACTAACATTTTGTTTTCTTATTTTAAATAACTAAATACCAGCTTTTTATTTACGAGTGTCTAAGTTTCAAACTATTTTTGTTGTAGAAATATGTATGTAATTTTTGTATATGCATTAGAGGTTTGCATACAGTTCTTCGTATACGTTTTGAGAATAGCAAAATTGTAGGTTATAACTACTTATTATTATCTTCTTTGTTTGCAGATGCTACGGACGTATTCATCTGTTTATACGCACCACGAACGATCGTGTTGTGTACGTGTCTCGCATGTGTTCTTGTGTGCAGATCTATTTTATTATTTGTACTATTTTCAGTTTATACATACATATCGTTGGCGTAGTCAGCAAACTTGGTTAGTCTTTTTTGTGAAAATTTTCAAGAAGGGCAAAGATTGTATAACTTTTGTTGGCAAACGTAGCTTTCTTCTATAGTTCGCCTTTTTTAAATGCCAATAATTATAGTAGTCAAAAATAGACCTGTAATAGATTTTTTTTGGGACTTAACATATTTGCTATTTCTGATTTTCAGCTTTTACTGACAGGCCCGCTATGTCGACACGATTGTTTCTTTCGTACAATTATGCAAATTTAAAATTTTGAATTTGTTTTTGTTTTATATGTAATTGTGCGAAAGAAATTATTGTGTTGACAGTGGCAGTTAATGCAGGCTTACCAGATTTTCTTTCAATCAAAATATTTACATAGTAATAGTGACACGGCATAGATAGTCTTGTAATAATTACGATTAGGGTATAAAATGTGGTTAGCAGGTTTATGTCCAACACTATTTTTGTAGAACATTTTAACCCTCTAGCCGTTGTATCTTTTTGTACATTTTTTTTAGAATGATAAAAAAACTTCCATTCAGCGGACTGAAATGTTCTATAAAAATAATCCTCGTGGTGTTTTTCATAAAAGTTTTAAGCACATCTTATACAAGCTTTCCTGTGCCGAATACTAATTGTAAATATGTAAGAAATTAGACCTTAAACAAATTTTAAGTTTTGAATGATTGCTTTCAAGAGATATAGTCGATTTTTATGGTAAATATTTTTGTAGAACCTTTCAGCCTGCTATATCGCCGCTGGAATTTGTTTGACGCCATTTTTAAGAAAGGTACAAAACGACCCATACAACGAAAAGTTAGAGGGTTAACATTTTCTACAAAAACATTTAACTTGTTGTTTTACATCAAACCGCTAAACACATATTATACTTTAAACGTAAAACTTACATCATTTCCTACGGATTTAGCATGTATATATATATTTTTTTTTCTTAAAAAGAAGTAACACAATCAGGCAATTAATACCTACCAGTTAATTAATTACTGTTTTATCTTCTTTGGGAAAGGGATAGTGTAGCGAGAATAGCTGGTGAAGTGGGAGAGAGATAGGAAGCTTAATTCATTTAAAACTCTACTATTGCGCGTTTTTGTAGATCAGTACCCGACTAGAAATTTTCCCTATGCTCATATTAGGGCCCGATTGGGAATACATGTGGCAAACCCAAAAGGGTTATCCAATTTGGGATATGATCGGGAACTTTTTGGGATAGCCCATCTGCAAATTAGTGACTTAATATAAGTTCTTCCCAAGTGGGAAACTATTGGGAACTTTTTGGGAAGATCTAGCAAAAATTTTTAATCATATCATTTGCCCATCTTCAATAGAGGCGATTGGTACATAATTTTGTCCCTTGGATAGCTTCAGCAATTTTAATTCAATATTAGAGTTTGATATTTTTCCGATTTGAGCCAATTTTTGCAAGATTTTGATATTTCTCCACAGGAAACCAATCAGGTCCCAAATACGTTTCTGCGTTACATCGGAATCGGGATCCCAGTTAGATGCCAAATGTGTTTGCGTGAAAATTTCTAGTCGGGTATTGCATCCCCTCTGGTGTTAAGTACAGGCATTAATTCATTTAAGCCATTTATTAGTTATTTTACTTCGCCGACGGTTCTGCTGCAATACCGACGAGGAAGGGTGCTGTGAAGTGCATTAGGATATGATAGTATTGGGTGTTTTTTATTGAGGTATAGAACTTTAAGTTGGCATCACTTTTTTAACTGGCGGCCATTTTGTCAGCTGTCAAGTGATTAATATTTAGTTTGGTTTGCCATTTCATCATGAACAGGTTGACAAAAGAACAACGCTTGCAAGTCGTGCAAATTTATTTCGAAAATAATGGTTCAGTTCGCGAAGTTTACCGCAAGCAAAATCGCAAGATTTTGTTCAGTGATGAGGCTCATTTTTGGTTGAATGGCTACGTCAACAAGCAAAATTGCCGCATTTGGAGTGAAGAGAATCCACATGAAACCCTTGAGACGCCATTACATCCACAAAAACTGACTGTTTGGTGTGCTCTATGGGCTGGTGGAGTCATTGGGCCATACTTCTTCCGAAATAATGCTGGAGAGTCAGTTACCGTTAATAGAGACCGGTATAGAGCCATGATAACCGACTATTTTGTTCCCGAATTGGATGGCATGAATGTGGATGAGTTGTGGTTCCAACAAGACGGCGCTATATGCCACACAGCGCACGTCACAATCGATTTATTGAAGGAAACATTCGATGAGCGCATAATTTCGCGGAATGGACCTGTCAATTGGCCACCAAGATCGTGTGATTTGACACCATTGGATTATTTTCTTTGGGGATATGTGAAGTCGCTCGTCTACGCCAACAAACCAGAAACGTTAGGGGACTTGGAAGCCAACATTCGTGGCGTTATTGCCAACATACGGCCCCATATGCTCGAAAAAGTGGTTGAAAATTGGACCTGTAGAATTGGCTTTATTCGAGCCAGCCGCGGCCGCCACATGCCCGAAATCATATTTAAACATTAATGGCATAAAATTATCCTTCCAATAAAGCCAAATTGATGGACATTAAAACGATTTTCTTGTGTTTTATTTCAATTCGAAGTTCTATACCTCTAAAAAAAACACCCTTTATTAATCGCTGCCGGCACTGCCAAAGTGATCAGTGCTATGCCTTCTTCACTTTAACAGTCCAACAACAAACAACACAATAACACACCAATCCCCATCAGAAAAATTCATGATGTTGTTGGCTTAACTGAAACTAGTCTTGAAGTCATGACCTAAGGGGTTGTAGTCAAACGCGCTAGCCATTCAGCCAACAGAACCTTCAAAAGAGAATTCATTGCGTTTGTTGTGGAAATTTGACTATTGAAACTAATATATAATAGTTATAACTAATCTGTTCTCTCTGTGTACTTATCACGCTCTGCAGTAAATTTAAAAGAAGTATACAAAATAATAAAAACTGTTTATGTACTGAGTTTTATGCCACTTTTATAGGAGTGTTTAAGTACAAAATAATTAGCAAAGAAGATTAAAAAAAGGTTTATTCATAAGCGACTTCCGTATTTCTACACTTTTTGTTTAGACTTTCAAGAAAAACATTTAGCGATTGCCGCAATTATTGCCATCACACACAAAAACTTTGTCTCTGTCAAAAGCCACAACTTGAAATAAAATTCTAGAGATGAATAATTTTTTTTGAGTTCTTAAAAATAATTGAAAAAATACATTTCTTGTATACCAGTACATATTAGGTTGAAAGATTTATATAAACAAGAAAAATCATAGCTAATGTTTGTCATGCAAATTTCGCATACAAAGACTATTTTTAAATTTGATAATATAAAGAAGTTTCATATTTAACTATAAAAACAAGTGGCAAAAGGACTGTAAGACTGTAAAGTCAAGTTGGCTGTTTTTTTTAATAAAGATGATAAAACTTAAATCCAAACTCGGAGATAGATATTTAGGTGAACAAGCGCGTTTTTATTGGAAAATAATTGTTAACGATAATGTCAAAAGGGATTATGCATATAAAACCAAACTGCAGGATAAAGTCTTCGCATCATCCCTTTTTTCTGTACATATTTTTATACGGTGTGGCCCGAACAAGATTACAAGATTCGGCAACATCCAGTTTTGTATTTAATATTTAAAGTTAAACTTCTACAGCTTTTCAAAGAAAAACCAACAATACTACCTACATATGTACATATGTAGATGTTTCATTAAATGTATATGTTACACATAATATATGATGTTCATCCGCTACCAGTTGATGTGTATGAGATCTAGTTGATGCTGCAATATTTCTTTGTCGGTGCGGTTGTTTGGTTTTTGTTAAGATTGCAAGTGCTTTTTAAAAATTCATATATTGTTATTGTTTAGATTTTTATGGTTTGTTTACCTGTTTACGGAAGAGTATTGCGCGATACATAGGTGCTCCTTGGTTGCCAGAGTCCTGTGAAACCACAGATAAAAAATACGGACTTTTTTCAGCATCAATGCCAACATAATTTTGATGTACTAGAATAATATGGAAATTAAGAAATATAATTGAAATATTTATTAAGACTAAAGAAACTTTTAATAAAAACAAATGTATAACAAAAATTAATTTTAAATTAAAAATTTTTGTTTTAATCATCTTCTTTCAGACACTTGAACAAATATAAGAGTGATTCTCATTCTAAGCAAACATATTTTTTTACAAATTTAGTTGATAGACATATGAGAAGGTGGGTTTCATATTATAGTTTTCGCCTCATTCAATAGATCCTGAAATAAAATTATATATTTTGATTTTTTTTTTTAATTTGTTGTATTGAGAATTATATTTGCTTTCGCGGTTGTTCTGGGAATAATTTTGGTAAAAAGTTGCACCACAAAAATTGTGTATAAGGTTTGAAAGTACTATACATCTACTCGCTAAAAACCAAAAATTATACTTATCGTAGGACGAAATTAAAAGTTATGACTACTTTTTTTAATTTTGACTTGGGTTCACATAGAAAAATAAAAAATTTTTAATCTCCTAATACATTCTTCGAAAATATAACAACCTACAGTGCGGTAGAAGCAACATTTTTTCAGAGCAAAGTAGAAATTTGTAAACGGATAATGTTCTCTATATCGTTTCTAACCTTCCGTTGCTGTTAACTTTTTTCTAACGTCCTACAATTTATAGATAAATTATATTTAACAATATTGTTAACGCATCGCTGTATTGTATTGTATATCGCAGCGGATACAATACTTTTTTCAGAACACACACTACCTACGATTTAAAAATGATCGATTTAGAGAAATTAAATCTTTTTATGGCAAAATTTTTTCAGACTTTTTTGCAGTTTCATATTTTTTGGAGCTTAAAATATCACATCTGATATTAATTTCCTATATATGATATAAAATACGTCAATGGAGGAATTATTTACAATTATTACAATTATTACAAGAAAAAGAGAAATTTACTCGAATTCGGTTTACAGAACAAGGCCGGATATTTCGAATTTAATATAATTTAGATGTATAATCTTCAATGAGTTTTAACATACACAGAAAAAATTATCACCAAAAAATTTTCAAACAAAAGTTTGTCTAAAAATAAATTTAATTTTCAGTAACTGTTCCTTACATAATCAATGAATTGTTTGTTTAACTCTTATTTAGGACGCAAAAACCAAAAACAACAAGAAAAACTGTGTCGTAAAAAACAACCCCGATGACGACATACACACAAATAACAACAACAACAACAACAATAATAGCAAAAGGAATGCGATTATACCCAGTGTGTTTACTGAAGATTTCCGAGTGAATCAATTTGTTAATGTCGTTGCGTTAATTCTCATTAATTTTTTTAGTGTCTTTAGATAAACATTAAGACTTGAACATATTTAACAAAGTGAAAGTTCATAAATGCTTAATGGATGATGATGACCCAGATAAAAATTTTGTTTGATATATCACAAAAATCCAGTAAATATTTTTGTTTGATTAAGTAAACCATTTGGTTTAATATTTGTTCCTATTTTTAGACTAATTGTTTTATAAATTAAGACAAAAATATTGTTTGATATTTTTCGGAAAGTCCAGTAAACCTTGTTGTTTGATTTAGTTAATTGGTTTGTTTACAATTTGCAAATATTTTTAAACAAATTGTTTTATAGACTTAAACAATTTGTTCACTGAAAAAAAAAACGTTTTTTTAATGAAATTGTTGAGATATTTTTGTCTATATTTACAAATTTGTTTATAGGTCCGTTCCTAGACAAAATATTTACTATTTCATTGAATTCCTTTACAAAAAATTAAAATTAGTTTTTTCTATGTAAACTTTTTATTTAGGCATTGCGTACTTAAAACCGGTAACGTTCAATACACAAGATTGCGATCAAAAACAAGTATAACAAAACTCATTTTTAATATTTTGCAAAAATTTTATGTGTGAAATAAGAGAAGCAAATGCAAATATTCTAAAACCGGTTAAAATTTAATGAAGTTTTTAGAAAAATTCATACTTACTTCATTTGGAAAATGAGCAGCATGCATTAGGCATACGCCATTTTGTATCAAGAGTATATAAACAGTATTTTCACTCTTTGTTTTAGTACATAATGGATAATTTTACACAAAAACCTTATGTACATTTATTTACAATATTTTAAATCGGGCTATAGTAGTTTTCATTTTAAAATTATACGTTTATTTTAATGGAATATTTTACCATACTTTGAACGGACACGAAAAAAGCAATTGAAAAGAGAATCACTCATTTTTTATATCAAAGTTTTATTTAAAAAATAAATTAGTTAATTTTAGCCAAAAATTTAATATGTGGTTTAAAAAATTATATTAGTTTTGTAATTAAATATATTGATTGACTTTGATGTTTCTTTATACAATATGCTATTTGTTGTTAAAAAGTTTCATTCTGACTATAATTTTTTTTAATATAAGAAATCTGTTTCTCTGAAGTATGCACACAAGTGCGAATTAAAGATTTTTGACAATTTTCGTTTTCTCTTTTATAATGACTTTTAAACATACAAAAAAATACAAACAAGTATTGCTTTGGTAAGTCAAAGTCAATAAAATAAAGTCTACTTAAAATGAAATGGCTCTTCAGAATTTTTAATTTAAATTCCACAATGAACAGTGGCAATGAATTGACAATGATTAACGTCCCTTTTCACAATGTATGACTAAAAGTTAACGTGAACTTTAATGGCAAGTTCGGCGTACAAAACCTGCCGTTAAAGTCCACGTTAACTTTTAATCGTACATTGTGAAAAGGGCAATAATAATATTAAACACATATATTAGATCTGTAGTAAATACCGGCTTTAGGCTTTTAAGCAATCTTTTTTAAAATGTTGTAGTTTTAACTCAGACAACGCTACTGTGGTTCAAAGCTAGCCAAGTCGGCCGTGAATAAATTTCAGTTACAATTTGCACGTATAATTTTCTTAAAGATTTAAATGTACTGTACTTCCTGTCCTTTTTGTATTTTTCAAAATAATTTAATCTCACTTTTGGCATGAAAAACACAATTTGCTGCTTTGTGGTTTAACAAAACAATAAAGCACCTTAAGTACGATACATTTGGATGGCACAAAAAGACTAAGAGACACAATTTAATCGCATTTTTGGTGCTTTGGTACATCGCGAACAAAAATTATGCCTTTTTAAGCGTATTTCGAAGCAGGAGGGTCAACAACAAGCATAAACTCTCGTTTACAAACTCGCTTCAGGCGAAGCAGTAACTTTTGCTGGATATGTATATAAGTTTGTCATCCCGTTTATAATTTCAACAATATTCATTTGCGGCCTCATAAAGTACCTCTAGGGGTATGTTCCGTATTTCATGTGGAATTAAATGGAATTATCAAAGCGTTGTTGTTGCAAATTAATATTTATAACAACAATGCTTTGATAATTCCGGACATTTTAATTCCAATGAAATACAGAACATACCCGTATATGTATATTCTGAGTTCTTATAGATAGGAAAGTAGAACTACCGATGTTTGTCAATCTAACGAACCGTCTGTCAATACCTGAAATCGATTTTCATGTCAGGTTATCATATCATGTCAGGTTATAATTCATTTTGCGATAGACCCCACCGTATAGTAATACACACAATAACTTCGCACAACAATTGAATTGGATATGTGCTAAGCAGCTCTGACCTACAATGCCATTAATGTCTGTTTTACTATAACAAAATCAAAAAAAATATAAAGGTAAAATAAGGAAATGTTTCAAAATGCTACTTACATTTGCCCAAAAAATATTTAAAATACCAACGTGTCTGATGTTCAGGATTTTCTAATATTGGAGCACTTGGCGAGCCGAATACCTGTGAAAGAAAAATAAAAAAAGCAAATAAATACCAAGTAACGAGAAAGAAAAAAAATAAATAGATTATCTATCTAGTTATATGTATATAAAAGTGAATCTGTGTTTGCATATTTGGTTTTTTATATGTTGCTTGTTTTTTTGTTCCTTATAGGAAGCCAAACGGCAAGTCCTATCCTCTTGAAATGTTGATGTTGGCTTACTGACGTTTAGAAAAGTAATATAAACTACACGGTTGGCGAACTAGTTATAGAGGACACTTTCACTAACGACTACTTAAGGAAATTTCGACATTTATCATGCACGATATTTGTCGATTACAGCTTCTTTTAATACAATATAACAGAATCCGTACTCAAAGACTTCGAAACAGAAAAACTACTCAACTGTTCATGCATCAAAATATTTGGATATTATCCGCAAGCTACTCTTTCAACGTTTAATTTAAAAATTTTTATAATTTCGTTACAACGAAAAATACTACGCTTCGTAGTCACAAGTTTGAATCCTTTTGATACATTCTTGCTTGCTAAAAAAAACGAACACACATACTGCTTAAGCCTTTATCGGCTTTTTCTGCAGAAACACCCAGGTTCTTGGCAGGAATCGAACCTGCGACCTCCCGGTTAATAGTCCGGCACACTATGCACTGCACTACGGGGGTAGCCGAATGCAGTGGATAGTGTGGCGGATGCTGTCATTTCTGGAGATGTTGTCACTTAGATGGTAATTAATGAAAATATTGTAGAAATTGTCAGTCATTGTAATGTTTTATTGGCCTTTTGTTGTCGATGTTTTAAGAGGTGCAGCAGCAGAGTAGTAAGCGCGAAAACTAATAAACATGTGCTCACAGTTTGAGTCTCAGCTAAATCAGTCAATACTTTAAATATGAAATAAATAGGAAAGAAAAACGTTCTATAATTAAATAGGTGACATTGTCGCTATGTAATGCTTGACGGCAAGCTAAATGACATTGATGCCACATTGAGGCAACATTGTCCTTTTTTTTAAGAAATATCACGAATGGGGATCAACGACATTTCTGAAGATGTATGACAACATGGTTATTAATGAAACTATTATTGACAGTGTCAATCTTGTTATCATGTACGAACTTAGAAGCCATTTATTCGAAAATGTCCTCACTGATCTGTTTGAGCTGTCACCAACAGGTCATCGACGTTTTAACATTGTCGTACACCTGCCTCGCAAGATGTCTGAAGGGCAAACCGTGTCATTTTTTTTACAAAAGGTGGAAAGGGGTGGGGCTAGGGTAACCTCAAAAAAGCAATTTTTAATTTCCAAATATCTGAACAACTACTATAGTGGGACTCGCTAAATTTTGCGTGGGTTGGTTTTTAAATAAAGGGCAACATCGAACAAAGTATTGATGGTATAAGAGGGGGAAACACATACATTTCTACATATACAATAGTGAGACTCTCTAAGTTTGATGTGGCCAACTCTTCGAGCAAAGAGCAATTTCCAAAAATGTTTTGGTCGTAAAGGATGGGAGGAGGCTGGTACCCCTCATACAAAGTAATTATTAATTTTCCTTTATCTGCACAACAGCAAAAGTGACACTCTTCAAATTTGATGTTGGTATTTCAAAAAACTAAGTGCGTCCTCCAGCAAAAGCCGGACGGTAAAGGAGGGTGGAGATGAGTAGCCAACCCCCACGAACTCCAAGAATCACCAAGTTTGATGTAGGTTCAACTAAGGACAAATAGCGATTTTAAGCAAAAACCTGGAGGTATAGTAGGGAGAAACGGGTACTCTCATACAAACGTGATTATCAAATTCCCTATATTTGCAAAACTATGAGGTAGCGAAGCACACCTGGTTGTGCTAGTATTAAATAAAATAAAGTCATTTATTTAGCATGTACTAACGGCAATTGCACCCACCTGCAATATATCAGTTAACATGAGGTTATTCAAGTTTATGCTTTCAGTTGAATTAAAGATACAATAAGAAAAAAGTAGAAACACTCTCTCTCACTCTATCTTTATAGCCATATTAAAGTTCAAATATTATTGTCGAAATTTCGTTATCATTTCAATTTATTAATCCGACTTCTTTCATTACTTATGTTTAAATTATTACAAAGAAATTTATCATTTGACATATGGTTATAATTTTATTTTAAATTAATTTTATTTGCTGGTGTTTAAGCATTGTCTATATGCATTTCATTGGTGCTCTACCGAATCGTGAGTAGACTTCAAAGACAATTTTTAATAGTTACAAACCCTTTATCTTATGTGCATACTTTCAAAAAACCTTTTGAGAATTTACAAATATGTAAATGATTTTCAAAAATAAGCATAGTAGGCTTTGAAAATTATACAAAATCCAGCAAATAATTTGTATTCGAAATAAATCTATTTAATGCCTATAGACAATACTTAAACACCAGCAAATAAATTTAATTTAAAATAAATTATTTCAAAATAATATTGTTATAAAATTTTTTATCTATATTGAAATAGCAATTAGCTTTTTTTCAAAATGAATTGTAGTCGAAGATATTATGAATGATATGAGCTGACAGTGAGCATATAGTTTTGATGGGCGCGGGGAGAGTATAAAGGACATGTTTGATCCCCAAAGCTAATGCTAAAAGTTTAACATACATATCATAGCAAAACAATGTGGTTTTGATTTTACTAAGAAAATTAACTAGCATTCGGCTAACAATATAACTCATCAACGAAAGGCATTTCATTTGAATTGGTTATGAATAGAAACATTTTATTTAAATCAAGTTTTAAATCATCCCTTTTTTCATTCAAATTCCTACACACATTTTTACCTTGTGGTTTCTATTGGTAACAATGGCTTAATGAAGCGATTTCATTTTAATCTTTTTTATTATTTGTTATTTTTTGTATATTCTCTGGTAAGAAACATAAACACATACACGTTTCTATCATTACAAGTAAAGGAAACAGATGTTATAACATCATGAGCCTACATCACATTTTTTTCCTGTTGCTTTTAAAAAGCATATATATGTGTCTGCTTTAAGTTAAGAGTAGGCGGTTTTCCAGTTTCATTGTTCTTAAAGTACTTTCTTAAATTTTTTATATATATATTTTCCACATTCTTTTTTGAAATTAGTCCGCTCAAGTTTAAAAATAAATTTCTTTTGCTTGTATTCGTATTCTATTCTAAAGTGTCGTGATAAATTACATGTAATATATTCTTAACAATTTGTTTTAATTTAAAATTAGATAGAGGTTTTTATTTATATACAAATTAAATTAAATAAATCGCTGTTAAAATTATAAAATAAAAGAATGAAAGAGAAAAAGCTTATATATTTAACTTTAACATAATTTGGAATAATGTACATATTGTGCACAATATTTTGAGGTTTTTAAATGCAGGTAATTAAGTAACGAAAGTTGTTTCGTAGGCGCTATTTTTAATCTACATACATATTTATTATTCACTTTGCATTGCAGAGAAATTCAAGTCGATAACAGCATTTGTGTTGTCTTTCAAAGTCTTAAATTCCTACATAAAAAGCAGATTTATTAGCAAACGTTTCGCTTATCTCTCTCAAAAACCATGTTCTTATAAGCTCCATTTTTTAGTTGGAAAATAATTAGGTGTATCGAAAGTAAAAAACTAGCAGATTTAAATGATATTTCTCTGCCGATAAACACTATGAAATGGATCGCAAAAATTATTGGAAAAAATCTACACTTCTGTTTGAGCCTGTAAAAAAATTTACATTAATTCAAATAACGAACTTAAGCCGAAATAATAATTTTCAACTTGTTCGCTCCTAATTTTATAAGATCGGCTTATATTTGTAAAAGCTACGCTCTTTAATATATTTTAAGCTCAGCTCCTCCTGTATAGGCCATGACATGCAGACATATTACACCGGCAAGGAAATATATATGCACTTCAGTATTTGGATTGCTAAATAGGAATGGGATGAAAAAACCGGCAAACTAGAACTCGTTTTTGAACTAAAGAGAAAAAACCATATACAAATGGTGCAGAAAGCAGCAGGTGGTACTTCTCGAGTGAACAAACATCACACAGCAGCCATGGACTCCACATTAATATAAATGAAATTTCGACAATATTAAGAGACCGATATGACAGTCATCCGCTTATCAAAACCGAATACATAGACAGATCAAGCAGTATTTCGCTAGCTAAAATCAAATCAGGTAACTAACAAAAATGCGAAATCGGTTTTTTGATTGATAATAATGCATATCAACAACATCCATGTCCTCTCGAACTTTTACTCTCGTATAATGAAAACTGGACATTTTATAAGCGAAAATCTGATGTACGTAAGTACAAGTGCAAGTAATATACAAACCAAAGGCAGGTAACTACATACTTGTATCCATTGAATTTTAATAATTCATAGTAGGTTTGGAATCATTACGTTGCATTTCTTATTATTAAGCTTTGCAAGCAATTCCAATATGCCCTTTTTAAGCTTCTGTTAACAATTTTCTTATGCCTATAGGAACTACACTTGTTATTTACAATTTTTACTTTCTTAATTTTAATAAATTGTAATCAAGGTTTCATTGTCAATATGATTCGTGTAGTAGTATATGATCGCTGTGCAATAATTTATTTTAAAGTCAATGTAAGAGATGAGTATAAACAACTTCCGCAAAAAATTGGAAAAAAGTGAAAAGCTTTTGACACTTTGAAATAACATTTTCAAAAAATAAAAATTTCAAGCAAAAAATGGCAGCACCTTCTGGATCTTAAACAATTTCTTCTGTCATTCTTTTTACAAGGAAGTTCCGTTTGAGAAGTAGTTTATTATTTTTTTTTTCTTTCAACTGTATTGTTAGTGCTACGAATTATATTTTGTTTTTATAAACCATTTTTTTACTTTCATAATTTTGTATTAAATAAATATACAAATAAATAAATAAAAGTATTATATTAAGTAAAATTAGAAAAACTCTTACTTATTCTAAGTTTACGGATGCAAAACAAATTCTATTCAAATCTAAACAATTTTCATTGTAGTTACGTGTTTCTCTAGAAGAAAATGTGAGTTCAAAAAACGTACATAACGTAACTCTTTCAAATATCAATAATTTATTATTTTTATTACAGAAATAAATAAATGGTTCTATATTAAGTAATTCTGTGACATTTGATTATCAAAATTGTAATTGTTTTTCAATATATAACATATTTTGTTTCTACTGTAAAATAGCAAAAATGTTAGTTACGTGGTTTTTCACTTTAGCTGACGATTTGTAGCCTACCCAACATGTGTCACGATAACTCATTTTTGGGAATACACCCAATGCTTGAAGAAATCAGATTTAGGGTTCCCGCAGAAACAGTTTTATGGAACTCTATTTAGTAAAAATGTTGGATGGATTAAATGGCGAACTGCGTAAATAATGCTCTTAGATTATGTGGCATATTAATCAAATTGTATTGAAAAAAGGAGATTCATATATATATATATATATATATATATATATATATATATATATATATATATATATATATATATATATATATATATATATATATATATATATATATATATATATATATATATATATATATATATATATATATATATATATATATATATATATATATATATATATATATATATATATATATATATATATATATATATATATATATATATATATATATATATATATATATATATATATATATATATATATATATATATATATATATATATATATATATATATATATATATATATATATATATATATATATATATATATATATATTATATATATATATATATATATATATATATAATATATATATATATATATATATATATATATATATATATATATATATAATATATATATATATATATATATATATATATATATATATATATATATATATATATATATATATATATATATATATATATATATATATAATTTAAAGCATAGTATCAGGTCACAAGTATGCACCGCATAGTTAAGGTACATTCCGTTACATATTTTAAAAAAAATTATTGCCAGACTTTCCTCATTTTCATGTCTTTAACTACCGCCGTCAAATATTTTGTCTTTAGCCGCGGCCTATGCTATTTTGACGAATCAGTGCTGCTAATGCAACTTGTTCAATAAAAACGCGCTAATTTGTTGAAAACCCAGTTAAGGCGAAAATAAAACATAGTGGTGGTTCAAAATTTCTGTTATAATATTTTCTTTTAAAAATAAAGAAAGTGAAATTAAAACGGGAATTACAAATGAGATTAAACCAAATTATAATTAAATAACTTTGGATAAAACAATACAGTTCGACTAAAATGCGTAAATCATAAATAAAGTGTTAAATAATTTAACTAGTTTACATACAGTTCGACTAAGATTCAGTCTTAAATTTACTTTAGCGACATTCCTTTGATGTAATAGAAAATTTAATGCTAAGAAAAAAATGTTAAGTACACAAATCTGCGGAAATGCATATTTTCGGAGTTACGGGCCCCCAAACTTTTACAGATCATTGTTATTTTCTACATAAATTTTTGATACAGTGTAACATTGTGGGTATCATATGAAAGATTGTCAACATTATTGTATGCTAGTAAT
Organism: Panzeria rudis; assembly: GCA_956483635.1. Taxonomy (NCBI): domain Eukaryota; kingdom Metazoa; phylum Arthropoda; class Insecta; order Diptera; family Tachinidae; genus Panzeria; species Panzeria rudis. The sequence continues at coordinate 37,695,202 of OY101448.1, read as the reverse complement.
CAAGAAAACTAATAATTTAACCATTTTTATTGTTTATTATTGAAAAAATTAAAGTTATTATCACAAAAAAGGCAAAAAATTATTATTCAGCAAAGCCGCTTTTCGACATACCTAGAGAAGAAAATTAATAAGTCCGGCCGAAAGCAGGAAATCATTCTTCAGCGAAGCCGCTTTCCGACATACTTAAAGGAGAAAATTCTTAAGCCTGGCCGAAGGCCAGCCAAGCAAAAATCATACTTAGTGGTGAATATCCTTAAGCTTTGCCTCAAGCCTCCTAGGCATAAAATCATTCTTCAGCGATGCCGCTATTCAACTTACCTAGAGGATAAAATCATTAAGCCCACCCGAAGGCCAGCTAGGCAGAAAAATATTCTTCAGCGAAGCCGCTATTCGACATACTTAGAGGAGAAAATCGTTGGTATTAAAAACAAAATGATACCAATATGTATTAACTTGTTCATTAAAAACAGAAATAAAGTAATATACCAACTTTCATCAATATTCAGGTATGTGATGGAAAACAATTTGTTTTTAAACCGACTTCAATACGATTGTTTGAAAAGATGTGATGAATTCCGACCGATCTTTTCAGTTAGTTTTGAGCAAAACTCAGACTACTGACTTTTAAAAAACTCATTAGAAGATAAAATATAAGCAGTGCAGAGGAACTGTGAAGAGAAATTTGTCAAAAATTGTTGAAAAACAATTAAAAACAAATTTGAAAATTATTGACAATACGACTATAGCAAACACATCACACCTTTTATCGCTTTCAAATCATTTTTCATCACATAGCGGATTGAGTTATTATTCCATATAAATATCTTTTCTAATGACATATAAATGCTTATTTTCAATAAACTGTACGACATTTTTAGCCTCCGAACAAAAAAGTTTTTTGAGCGATTTTCATACAAATATTTTACTCAAGTCACTTTTTTGTATTGTGGAAACAGCACATTTTCGTCGATGTTGTCTGCAACAAAATAAATGATTAGTCGCCTATAAAATACATAAACGTTGTCGTGTATAAATAATTTGTTCCGATAGGATTATGAAAATCCTATTTTGGGCCACCGACCATTGAAAAAAAATGAGTTAAGTATGGTGTATATATATCTTGCATATCCTCTTTCAGAATCCGAGAACTGTTTCGCGAAATTGTTCCTGGTTTCTGAGATATCAAGCATTCATTGAACTCGATATCATCAATTTTGATAAATTTTTTGTAAAAAAATGTTTTTTTAATAAACAAATAAAAATCGGAAATCAAATAAAATACCAAGTTTCATCAACATTAACTTTTTATTCCATGTAAATATATTTTCTAATAACATTTATATGCATATTTTCAATACGAATTAGTAAATTTCTAATAACGTTTATACGTTTATTTTTAACAAAAAGTAGAAAATTTCATCTCAATAACAAGTTACTCAATACACTGCAGTTAGTATACACATGGAGCACAAAAAGCATCTTTTTACAAATAAAATAAAAACAAGATTTTTTATTTTCAGTAAAAAGATGTTAACTTCTAACCGGACTGATGAAAGTTCACAAAAATTTAAATATTTCTTCCAAAATAATGCAAGGCGAATTCATTTTATCAGGTGGTGTTGATTCTAAGACACTATCAATAAACAAATAAAAATCGGAAATCAAGTAAAATACCAAGTTTCATCAACATTAACTTTTTATTCCATGTAAATATATTTTCTAATAACATTTATATGCATATTTTCAATATAAATTAGTAAATTTCTAATAACATTTATACGTTTATTTTTAACAAAAAGTAGAAAACTTCATCTCAATAACAAGTTACTCAATACACTGCAGTTAGTATACACATGGAGCACAAAAAGCATCTTTTTACAAATAATATAAAAACAAGATTTTTTATTTTCAGTAAAAAGATGTTAATTTCTAACCGATTGAAACACAACCTGCTACTGAAACACAACTCACTACTGAAACACAACTCACCACTATTATCAGCTCACTAATTATCTAATAAACAATACATTATTTTTAGTTCTAATATAAATGCTGATAAGCTCAACTATAAATAACATAAATAATAAATTTATATTTTCTACTCATCTACTTAGCGTCACCATTTGGAAAAACAAAACGCTCAAGGTGGCACGAGAGGGAAAGAAAGGCCATATTTTCAGTTTTTGGGGACGTGAAAACCATGGCAAAACTTCCGTCTCTAAATCAGTGCGTACGTGCTATACAGAGCTCGCCCGCTCTAAGAAATAGAACTCCTCAACAAGTAAAGTCGTGGATCGACAACCAGAGGAGGTACAATTAAGTGAGTTCATAAAAAATAGGTTTTTAATTAATTAATACTAATATATGTCTACTTTTTTCCTTTAGATGTGAAAAGATCAACGGCATGTTCCATAACACAGCCCATATACGAACAAACCCAAGGCTAATAACGATAGCGAGGACTATAATATTGGACGAAATATAAACTTTTTGTCAAATATCATAAATAATATTCAGCCTGTTCACAGAATTGGTTTTGTATCGATTTCTCTACAAAACCGATTGATCCGTTTATACTTTGATTTGCGAATTTTTTGAAAATTTTTTTATCTGTTATAAGACAGAATTTTTTTTATGAATTGAGGCATAAATAAGCCTTTTAGTAAACGATATTTTAATTTTAAACGAAAACAAATACTTTTTGAACATTGGAACGCATTGGAATTGGATCGTATCCTGTGAACAGGCAGAATATCTCTTTTTTATATTATTTATGTATTACCGGAAAAATGTGCACTAAAATCTTAAAAATATGCTCCCAAAATTTAAAAAGAAAATGCTCCCAAAACATTATCATTTTATTTATAATTTATATAATATTAATTCACATATTGTAATTGTAAATATTTTCTTAATAAAATAAAAATGTAATAATTAAATATTAATAAATCAGGAAGAAGATAACCGCTGGTTATCGAAATATCGAAAATTAAAATAAGAATAATAGCAAACTTTTTTCAGATTTTTTGCAGTTTCATATATTTTAGAGCTTATTATATCATCTGAAATTTACTATATACGATTTAAAATACATCAATGGGGGCATTCGGCCATGTTTAGGTTGTTTGTTTAAGTTTTTATTTTAATATAGATATTTCGATAATTGTAAATATTTTCCTATTAAAACTAAAATATAATAATTAAATAATTCTTTAATCTATCGGTCATGTTATGAAAATCATTTTGTTTTGAAACCGGCAACTTTCAGGAAAAAATTCAACTAAAAAGCTCACTTATTGCATCTGGTTATCTGCAGGAAATTATAATTTCCTGAATTTAAATAAAAACTTTAACAAACAACCTTAAGCTTAAAAATATACCTGCCTATTCTGTAAATCGAGTCGATTTGAAAACGCTCGGTTTAGAGAAATTAAATACACTAATAGCAAACTTTTTTCAAATTTTTTGCAGTTTCATATATTTTAGAGCTTATTATAATTTACTTTATACGATTTAAAATACATCAATGGGGGCATTCGGCCATGTTTAGGTTGTTTTTATTTTAATTTTAGATATTTCGATAATTGTAAATATTTTCCTAATAAAATTAAAATATAATTATTAAATAATTCTTTAATCTATCGGCCATGTTCTGAAAATCATTTCGTTTTTAAAGTGGCAACTTATTTGTTTAAGTTTTATTTTTAGATATTTCGATAACCAGCGGTTGTTTTCAGCAAATTATAATTTCTTGAAGAAGATAACCGCTGGTTATCGCAATATGTAAAATTAAAATAAAAACTTAAACAACCTTATGCTTAAAAATATATCTGCGTGCTCTGTAAATCGAGTCGATTTGAAAACGCTCGGTGTAGAGAAATTACATCCACTAATAGCAAAATTTTTTCAGATTTTTTGTTTCATATATTTCAGAGCTTATTATATGATTTGAAATTAATTTACTATATACGATTTAAAATACATCAATGGGGGCATTCGGCCATGCTAAGTAAACCGAATCCGAGTAAATTTATCGTTTTCCAAAAACAAATAATGCCTCCATTGATGTACTTTAAATTATATATAGTAAATTAATTTCAGATATGATATTTTAAGATCTAAAAAATAGAAAACTGCATAAGTCTGAAAAAATTTCGCTATTAGCGGATTTAATTTTTCTAAATCGAGCGTTTTTAAATCGACTCGATTTGCAGAACAGGCAGGTTATTTATTTTTGGAAAACGAGAAACTTACTCGTATTCGGTTTACAGAACAAGGTCGATAAAGACTAGTAATCTGGTTTCGATCTTAAATTCGATTTCACTTTATTGTGCGATTTATATTTGGCTATTATTAATTTGATGAAATCGATCGATTCGAAATCGATAATTTCCATTACATACCAGAATAATTTTTATGTATTAAAGAATAATAAGTTTTATGTATTAAAAAATCAATTAAATAAAAGAAAATGTAACTGCTGTGTATCAATTAATAATGAGAACCAGGGGACTAACTAATTTTTTCAATTCTGGGGCTGAATCGTTGCTTTCGATATCGAGCTGATTTGATCGAGTTTTCTTGGTTTGAGATTATGACATTCGATATCGAACAATGTGTTTATATTGTTCGATAGCGAATCTCAAACTAAGAAAACTCGATCGAATCAGCTCGTTATCGAGAGCGACGATTCGGCTCCTGATTTTAATTGAAGAAACTGCGCAACAGTTGCCTAAAAATAAGTTTAGACCATTTTTTCAATTAAAATCAGAATTGAAAAAAGTGATTTTCAGAACATGCACAACATATTGACCTATTGATTTTTATTGCACAATCAAAAAATTTTATGTGTTGCCAATATTGTTCAGTGCTATGTTTATTTTTTAAGGCAAATTAATGCATGGTATACGTCAAAAAGACTAACATAGGCTGCATTCCTAATCAGTTTAACAATGTAACGCAACCATGCAAATGTTGACAAAGTATTGCATTCCTACTCATTTTGCCGTTGAAATGCAACTAGTCGAAAATGCGTCACTGTGTCAGAAAATATGTTTTTGATGCCTGCAAAAATCATGATTTTTGCTTTGACGTTGCATATAGACGTTTAGGAAGGCAGCTTCATACTGGGTGGCCGAAAGAGCCCAACGAAAATGTTTTCACATTTAACCTGTCAGCAGTGTTAATGTATCATCATTTTTGACAGTCCAAAAGTAAATTTTCCACGGCGAATTCATACCTGGTGTTGATCTACCTTGGCAGCCATATTCAATAATACGTGCCGCCAAAAATATGACAAAACGAATCACGGCCTTTAAAAACCATATTTTTTTTAATTTCAAGCGTTTTTATTGAAAAGAAACGTTAACATCACTAAATAGGAACTCAAAGTCATTCATTTGCACTATTTTCAACGGCGTTAAAATATATTTTTTATTGAAAAAGTCTGGCAACACCAGACGAATTTTAGTTTATTAGTTTGGGGACACCCGCTGAAAAATATTTTTCGTGTCCTCAAACTATCATGTCCCCAAAATATGCATGTGGTAAACGATTACTTTGGGATTGTCCTCAAAAAATGCAAATGTTCTTGAACTATGCGTAACAACAAAAAAATGTCGTTGAACTATGCATGCAGCATATATATATATATATATATATATATATATATATATATATATATATATAACGAGTGATTTTTTTGCTATTATCTTTTTGGCAACACTAGTTTTGACAGCTCACGCACGTTTTGTATCTTGTGTCACTGTCAAACATCTTCAGTTTGGTCTATAATTTAATCATGAATCGTCTTACAAACGAACAACGCTTGCAAATTATTGAATTTTATTACCAAAATGCGTGCTCTGTTAAGAAAGTTTTTTATCGAAGAATTGTGTTCAGCGACGAGGCTCATTTCTGGTTGAATGGATACGTGAACAAGCAAAACTGCCGTATTTGGAGTGAAGAGCAGCCAGAAGCATTGCAAGAGCTACCAATGCATCCACAAAAAACAACCGTTTGGTGCGGATTATGGGCTGGCGGCATCATTGGGCCGTATTTCTTCAAAGATGATGCGAATCACAACGTTACTGTGAATGGTGAGCGCTACCGTGCGATGATAACAAACTTTTTTCTGCCCAATATGGAAGAGCTTGACTTGCATGACATGTGGTTTCAACAAGACGGTGCCACATGCCACACAGCACGCGAAACAATGGACCAATTGAGAGGCGAGTTCGGTGAACAGTTTATTTCACGCTTGGGACCAGTCAATTGGCCGCCCAGATCGTGCGATTTAACGCCTCTAGACTATTTTTTGTGGGGCTATGTTAAGGCTAATGTCTATAGCGACAAGCCCGCTTCGATTGACGCACTGGAAGCCAACATTGCCAACATTATTCGTGAGATACCGGCCGAAATGTTGGAAAGAGTATGCCAAAATTGGACTAAGCGGATGGACCATTTGAGGCGCAGCCGCGGCCAACATTTGCATGAAATAATCTTCAAACATTAAATTATATCGACCCAACTATCGATCCAAATAAATATTTCATGCATTTTTCTGAATTTTATGTGTTTTTTTTATTTTTACTTTCCGATAGTTCTTATAAAATCACCCATTATATTTATATATATATATATATATATATATATATATATATATATATATATATATATATATATATATATTTATATATATATATATATATATATATATATATATATATATATATATATATATATATATATATATATATATATATATATTTAGATATACCTGCCAGCTTCGCATGTTTAAAGTTCATTTATTGGCTATATGGTATCCATAGAATATTATAATATAAAGTTATTTAATACTGCTTAAAATTCCCGCTATAGAAAAACAAAACAATGCTACCGACGTTCAAAAACAAAACATCTTTCTAGTTTCCAGTATCATCTATATTAGTAAAACATCGTATTTTCACTTTCTTCTATTTTAACTTGAAAAAGAGATAATTTGTCGCGGTAGAAATTATGCTAAGCTTGAACAAGGACCCTAAAGTACCTGCATGCCAAATTTAATAAAAATCCGTTCAGTGGTTTTTGCCTGATGCGTGTTCTGACAGACAGACAGACAGACAGACAAAAATTGCAAAAGTTGCTGTTTTGTGTTCTATATCGATAACTGTTTACGCCCCTATACAAATTTTCAAAAAATATTTCATGTACAGAAACAGTTTTATTATATGTATAACTAAAATTGGAGCAATCGGCCTATCCTTACTACATATTCTAGTTTTAAATGAATTTCACCTTTATTTTCAATCTTTATATATATAGACCATTTTTAAATGAATTTTTAAACAATTATCTCCTTCGAAGATGTGAACAGAGACAAAATTATGAATCCTATAGCTTTAATCATTTAGATTCAGGAACAGTCTAGTACCATACGAGGAACTTTACTTTATAATTTTTTTATATCAATGATTATAATTATTGATATAAAAAATTTATAAATTATATTATTTGTTATTTACACCCTATATACGAGTATAATACACATTATTTTCTCTGTTCTTTGGCTCAAAAGGCTTAATGTCTTAACGTGGATTTAAAACTGTTTTAATTCGACATACAATAAAAGGCTATCATGAAGTAGAAAAAGATGTTAAAAAATCAATTTTCATTTGCATAAGAGATATATGTAAGTATTGAATGTTTTAGGAAAAATATAAGCAAACGTGATTTTGCTATTGCTGCATAAAATAATTAATTTTAATTCTAATATAAATTCTAATAGAAAGCCTCCCGCTTTATTGATAGAAGCTAAAACGTGATAAAGGTAAATGGTATATGACAGCTTAAAAGAATATATTTGTATTCTGTCAAGTTTAATTCAATTCAACAGTTCTTGTAAAAGCGTATTTTATAGAAAGTACATTGCTCTTGGCGTATGATTTATATTTTACTTAAACATTTATTAAGTATACTTTTTTTCCAATATGCTAATACATACTTATGTATGTATTTATGTATGAGTATTAACTTGAATATTAAAGGTAGCTATCCCCGTAGGCCAAGTCTTCCAGCCATCATCGACGCATGTGCGAAACCAGTATCTATTACCGACGACGAATTGACGACAGTCGAAGCCAACTATTGAGAAAATTTTCGAACCAATGGGCACAAAAGTCGTTGATGACAACGTTTTTAACATGTTACTAAAGTTGTCGTCAATAAATAATAATATTAAAGGTAGCTATCCCCGTAGGCTAAGTCTTCGGGCCATCATCGATTCATGGGCGAAAGAAGTATTGATTACCGACGACGATTGACGACGGTCGAAGCCAACTATTGACGAGCAAATAAGGCAAAAGTCGTTGTTGACAACGTTATTAACATGTTACTAAAGATGTCGTCAATAAATAATAATAAAATTTTAAAATCAAATAATCGAATCGAACCTACAACCTTTACACTGATAGAGTAGTGCACTACCTACTACCCTACCGAGATACTAGAAAAACTTTATACAAAAACACGTTTACTGGGCAACTTAAACTCTTTAATACACATAGTAAATCGAAGCACGATAACTTTGATGTAGTTGTTACTTTTGTTGTTGGCAATAAAACTGTACACACGACAACTGCGTTGCAGTTGTTATTCATGTTGTCAGCAATAAGGCCGTACACATTACAACATCGATGCTGGTTGTTACTCTTGTTGTCTGCAATAAAACTGTACACACGATAGATTCGATGCACTTTTTACGCCGCGAGGTGGGTACAAAATCTATTAATTGATCTTACTAAAATTAGTAGGGTCTTCGCTGGGCTGTTTTTGCTGCCGTCGCTGGTAGTGTAGGTAAAGTGCTCTGGTGAGAAGACTGTGGTCGTCTCAAAACAGCAGTCAGTTCAACCCTCCTTACATCCAAAAATTTTTCATTCAATGTTCCATATATACATGCTTTAGAATTTCTTTCTTAAATAAAAAAAATAATAATTTGATCGAAAGACTAAATTGAAAACGAACTTAAGCCAAACTAATTAAATAACTTTAAAAAAACTATTATTTGTAAATTCTCAAATGGTGTTTGAAAGTCTGTGCATAAAATAAGAGGTTTGAAACCTTTCAAAAGTATGGGTGAAGTCTACTGACAATATTGCAAAGCACCAAGGAAATGCATATAGACATTGCTTAATCCTCAACAAATAAGTCTTTATATTTTTATTTATCATTAGTATTAGAAATACTTTAACTTCTCTACACACATTAAAGGAATTCTAACTGTTCTAACTGTTGTAGGTACTAACGTTATACAATAGTTCTATGTTTGCTATGGATATTCTCAATAAAAAAATATAATATGATACTACAACTTATTTAGATGTGTTTTATGGTGTGCTATGTGTTCAGTTGAATAATTTTAACATAAAAGCGTCTCTATTTTTTGTTGTTAGATTTTATTAATGGCCAAATGTGTTTTACTTTTGTTATTTGATTTGTAATATAAGCTACTGGCCTACCGTGTTGTATGTAAATAAAAATGCAAGTTTTATTTCATATTGTCCCGACGTTTAGTGAATTTTATGTTCACTTTTTCAAGGGATCTTCGTCTATTTAATAAAAAACAAAACATCAACTCATTTCTAAAAAATTATTGAAATTTTTACAATTACTAACTCACATGTATATAAAATTTTTTACATTAAAAGTTTTTAAATACTTTTTTAACTTTAAACTCTCAAATTTAAAATAATTCTTTTTAGTATCACAGCCTGTTTATGTTATTGCAATTTTGTAACTGGCGCTTAAATTCTCCGTGTCCTCTTTAATATTCATTGTTTTGTTTATCTTCTGTTGAATTCTTAAGCTTTCTGTTATGTATCTTTTTCTAGTGTTGTTTATTTTGTCCAGTATTTTAATATTGTCAAAATCTGGTTTATGTTGTGTTTGTAGTATGTGTTGTGACAGAGCAGTGCTTTCTTTGTTTTTGTTTATATCAGCTTTATGTTCACCTACTCTTATTTCCAAACTTCTTTTTGTTGTACCAATGTACAAAAGATTACAGCTGTTCATGTCGTTGCCTTTACAGGGTATTTCATACACGACGTTGTTTTGTTGTAGTTTATGTACTGGTGTTTTTGTTTTTGTAAATATTGAATTTAATGTTTTATTTGGTTTGTAAGCAAAATGTATATCCATTTTATCTATTGTTGTTTTAATGTTTTTGTTGTCAGTAAGGCCGGGAATATATTTTACACTATAAAAACGTTTATCTTGGTTGTGGTTGCCAAGTTCGTTGTTTTTTGTAGGTTTGTAGGATTTAATTAAAGATTTAATTAATCCTGTGGGAAAACTATTGCTTATTAATATATTAGTGATTTTTTGGATGTTTTTTGCGTAAAATTTTTTGTCGCTGATGTCCAGTACTCTTTGCACAAAATTTTTTGCCGTGTTAATAATTTGATTTTTTGGCTGCGTTGCGTTGAAGTTGATTATTCTGCCGGATGATGAGTCTTTTGCATACCAGTCAAATATTATTTTATTTTCAGTTCTGTGTAGTTTTGTGTCAAGATATGCTAATTCACTATTTTTTTCAACCTCTACGGTGAATTTGATTTTTGGGTGGTATTTGTTGAGAGTTTCTAGTATCTCATCTTTGTCGTCAATATTTATGATAGCTAAGATATCATCTACATATTTAGTTATGTATTTTATGTAAATTCTTTTGAGTTTTAATTCAGCTATTGCTACGTCTAGTAAGTTGTCTAGCACAATATCTGCAATTGTGGGCGAAAGAGGGTTTCCCATGGGCATGCCGAAGATTTGGCTATATACTTCCTTCTCATATATAAAATAATTGTTGTCATATAGGCAAAACTGTAATATATCGAGGAATTTGGAGCGTGGAATTGTGGTGTTTGTTTTAATAGATTCCCATTTATCAATTATATTGTTTATAGCTTTGCGTATAGGGATGTTTGTAAATAGAGATACTACGTCAAACGATACTAATAAATCTTTTTCTTCTAGTGTTATATTTTGTAATTGGGTTTTTAGCTGAAAAGAGTTTTTTACGTTGTATTTCTCCGAAATTATATTTTTAAGAATCTGTCCTACGTATTTGCTTAGTTGGTAGCAAGGCACTTGAATTGACGATACTATCGGTCTCAAAGGCATATTGTTTTTGTGTATTTTTGGTAATCCATAAATTCTTGGTGCATTACCAGCGGAGCAAGTAAGCTTACATTTTTGCAAGTTGTCTATATATCCTTTTTTATGTAGCTCCGAAACGATTTTGTTATTTGTTTTTATTAGTTTTGTAGTGGGGTCTGTTCCTATAACTCTATATATTTCTTTATCTTCTAATAAGCTCCGCATTTTAGCATGGTACTCCTGTTTATAAATTGCAACTGTTTTGTTCCCCTTGTCCGCCTGTGTTATGATGATATCTTTATGTTTCTTTAAAAAATTTTTTGTTTTTTCGAAAATAGCTAAAATCATTTTTTCTCGAGGTTTGTTTTTTATATTTCTTTTAAAAAAGGTTACCATATTCGCTATTTTAAATTAAAATTTTTGTATTTTTATTGCATGTACATGTTTAATTTTTGAAGTTTTTTGTCTTTAGTATTTGAATATATGACAGGGTACTATGTCATAGGTACTATGCTAGTACCTATGACATTAGCACACCTTGTGAATTCCTTAATTAATTTTATTTCAAAAATAGTGTGGCGTTATTTGCTTCCATAAAGACAATAACCGCAGACATATTAAACATTACAATGCGTTAATATAGGCCATACTCATAATTTGCCTTGCGTGTACAAAAAATATGTATTTTTTATCCCTTCAAAATGAATAAATATATATTGTGTATTAGTATTGGGTCAGTTCTGTTGTTTTTGAATTAGAATTTTAATTTCATTACAATTTCTTCCTTTTTTTCTTTAAAGAAAAATTTCAGTCAACAGAAATACGAGTATTTTGTAAATACATATTCAGTGAAGTTTCTACTTTGAGTCCTATTCCCTAACCCGTGACTTATCACATTTATATACTCAAAAAAAAAAGAGATATAGGAAAAAAAGCGGGAATTGTACTGGGCTAAAATGCTAATTAGGGCACCCAAATCAGCTACTTTTTTTTGGGAAATGTTTTAGTGACGTCGGGGCTTATGGGACAGTTGACAAACAAAAATGACAAACGGTCTATTCTTATTCAGTCGGGTTTTTTAGGGAACTTAGGATGAACATATTTAATTTGAGTATTTGCCTTTAAAAAACTTGGGAGCCCTGTGTATAAGTAATAAATAATGGAGCGGTTACTAATTGTCTGCTTGCGTATACCTTAGTTTATCTGTATGTGTGCTATTATAACATAACAAAAGCACGCTCCACAAAAATCGCTTAATTATCATAATGTCATGTAGGTGTGTTATTGTATATTAAACCAACACTGGAGGTTATGGTTCATAATATAGGCCAGTGTTGCTAAATACATATTTAAACAAAAGGCATATCGAGGGTCATACGTTGACTATACGTAAATGATTTTTTTTTTAAAACGCATAAAACTTGTAGTTATTTCATATCATTACTAGTAACGCTTTTTATAATGTAATATCTTCAACTGAAAAATCAGTTAAGTATTATCAACGTTATTCTGCAATACTTCATACTGAAAAATATCATACAAAAAAATTTTTGCTTCACATGAGTTATTAATATGCAAACTAAACAAAAAAATATTCGTTAAATTTTTATGGTAAAATTTTAAATAATTAAATTATTGCCGATAATACACCAAGAATTTACCCATTCGATAAAACATACCTCATCCTTTTCCGCTAGCGATTCACCATTCTCCACACGAAAACGTTTAAAGTTCGGATCAATACCATCCAGTTCTGATTGCGGCAACTGAAAGAAAAATAAATTACAATAACAATAAAAATTAGTATTTATATAATGGTGGAAGAACAAATTAGTGTTACTAAAGTATTTTACTTGTTAAATCTTTTACTTGCTAATATTAAATATTATTAATTATTGTTATAAATATTTTATTAAATGGTTTATAATCTGTGCAAGAGAAAGAGGGAGAAATGCTAAACACCTGCAGCTAATTGCTAATATATGATACAAAATTATTTTAGCTTATCTTCAACGTTTTGCTTTTCGTTTTATACATTTCATTGAAATATAATCCGTTTAGTATTATATTTAAGTATATTGGACGGTTATAAATTTTGTTGTTACTGACTGGGAAGGTACTCCAATGCAAAAAAGTTCATGTATTTTTTTTTACATCGCCACCTTTTTACCATCGAGCCTTGTTATATGTAATTATTTGAAAACGAATATGCTAAAAATAAACGAATATTAACAATTCCATCCAACAGCCCAATGATGAGTTAGAATCATATATATGTAGCTCCAAGCCCTATATATGAGTAATTCCACGTAAAACGGTCCTATGCAAGGAAAATATAATGTTCTTATTTTTAATAAAAATCTCTCAATTGATATTGCTTAGAGCATCAAAATTATAGAAAAAATAAATAAATACATTAATTAATATTTTTAAAGTAATTTGAGGCACTTTTAAATGATCATCCACGAAACATTTTGCTCTCCCTCTTTGTGTGTTTAACATTTATTTTAGATTTTCTTTCTTCCCCTTCTCATTATTAATAAAAAGCCATATCTCTGAAAATAATATAGTTTTCGCTTCAAATTGAATTTAAATAAAGTACTCAGCTAGAGTATTCTGCTGTCTATAATAGAAGGGATAGCAAATAATTTAATGTGTTATGTTATTATGATTTATTTTTATATTATTTATATTAATGAAACCAATAAAAAGTTTTATTACTTCGAATTTTAAATTTTCGTATTAGGTCACACCCGTCGGTCACACCCATCAAATTTTTAAAAAAGTTTTTTGTTAAGAAACTATTTTTTTGTTAAATAGTAAATACGTAATACAGCTAAAACACTTTGAACAGACAGCTATAGCAAAATTATTGTATACGTTATAGTAAAAATTTTACAGAATTTATGCTGAAAGTCACAATTCCTTAAAATTAAGATTTGTTAGGTCACACCCGACGCATCTTTCTGACGACCATTCTGAGCAGGAATCGTGTTTTTTCACTGTCTACCCGTTATTCAACAAGTTTAAGCTTCATGGCCTTGCGAGTCGCAACCTTTTTTTAAGTAGAAAAATTTTATATTCTTAATTTATAACAAAAAATACGTGTAAAGTGGTCACACCCGGCTTAATGGAATCACTCATATGTAACTGTGGAAGGGGCATTTAAATTCATTAGTAGGGAAACTGAGATATTAGCTGCAGAATTGAGAGGTCTTTATCATATCGATAGAGAACTGCTTAGAGCTAAAAAAAATTTTAATAAAGATATACTTTCTTAAATATCCAAGTTTATTTTATCATTTTATTTATAAATACAATATGACGACACGTAGTAACATTTTACGCAAGAGAAGTTTTCAATACAAACTGTACTCATGATAGCTGATTTTGTAGAATATTTTAGCACTAACTGTGAATAAGTACGAAATTACTTTAATTATGTCCCGTGTGGCATCATGCAATTCATCTTGTATTTCCGAACAATGTAGTTCGATTTTTTCCTAAGCTCTTGCTTAATGTAGAGGTACTTACGGCCTACATAAACACATAAAGAGCTACAAAAAAACTTGCGTTTTCTGTGGAAAAGACTCACAATTGCTTGGTGTCGCATATGAAAAATATGGACTTTCTTGTGGAAATGCCCACATGTCGTTTATAATCATATTTTACAAAAATACTGGTATAGTAATAGTGTCTCACGTATTGGTATAAGCTGCTTGAATTGACATTTTATAAAGATTAATATAAACGAAATTAAGAAAAACCTAAAACCCACTATTTATACAGCCTTGTTTTAAAGTTGTATTGCAGTTTGATTAATAAATGGTTTCTTGGGATGTGTGCATGTTTGCTAACGTTATCGCTTAAAAATTTGATTGTTGTCAGCATTATGAAATCAGCTGTTTTGTGTAGTTTGTTTCATATACGTTCACAGCTCTGAAATAAGCTATTGTTCTAAAGCGTATTACTGCGCGCAGAAAAAATGGAAATGTCTTTACTGGCTCTTAACTAATCATTTCCGAGACGACGTTTTCATCTGGAATACAGAAACAGATGTAGAAAACTTTTCGAAGCGATACAAAAGAAGATTGCACTTTGAAGAGAAATCAATCACTATTATCAAAATTGACAACAAATCTTCTTTTCTAAATTTTATAGAGTATATCTGTGGTTTTCTTGAGTAAGCGCATATGTCTAAAAACCAATTTCTCAGGAGAGACTCCAAGTGATTTTTATCAACCTTTTTTTAAATAGTCATTTAAACATATGTGGTAATAAGTTTGTGTAAATATTTCAGGCAAAAATTCCCTAAGGTTAAGATCCTAGAGAATAATTAAGAAAACAATTTGCCAAGGACACTAAAAGTGTGTGCAGAAAAAAGACTATGTCGATAACAGTTGTTTACATTGAACTAATTCAAGCACACAAAATTTGTTTACCTGAATAATGCTTGCGCACAAGTCACTATAAGCTAACAATATAACCAAAAAATATTTTGAAAATGTGTTCAAAAATAACAACGCACGTGGTTATCTGTTTTTTTCAACAGCAATAAATTGCCAGCACGAAATTGTAAGTCGATTTATTTCATTAGAGCTGAAAAGTATTTGAATGAATTAAGAAGTTACGTTGATTTTAGAAAAAAAAATTGGAACGGGTCCCTATTATTAGCGAAATTTTTGGTCAATGTAATAGAGCATATAAAATAATGTAGTTTGGCATCAATAACTAAAAATCGACAAAAATGGACATCCGCGCTTATTCAAGAAAACTATAGAAATAACCAAGTTTTTACGTATTGAAAATATTTACATCCAGCGCAAAATTTTGTTTTGCAAGTACATTCATTTTCCATTTCCATAAATAATAACCGTAAAGAGATAAAACTGAAATCCATTTTTCTAATCAGGTCATATATGTGCATATTGTCATATTAAATCGAAAAGGGCGTAAGTTGTATTTAGGAAATTAGTACTAAATTTATTTGAGATAGAGTCCGAAGTTAACTATTTGAATAAATAGCACACCCGAAATGCAGCATATAAAATAACTAAAAATCTACAACAAATGACATTTTTCATACATTAAAAAAATTTTACAGCAAAAGCTGCCTAAAATGAAAAATAAACCACAAAGTTTAAACGAAATCTGAGGGTAGCCAGCTTTTCGATGTGTTGATTTCACATAGAATAACTCTTGTGCTTGTTATTTATTTTTTCTCGAAAGGCGTAAGTTTCTAAATTTGTTTGGACTTTATAAATTGTTTGGAATTGCTCTCAAAATCTTGTCCTTGAGAATAGTTATGTAACAAGAAGTAATTTTGGCCCCGTAGATGACCTAAATATATACCGGTTTGTGCGGTGCTTTGACTATGATCAAAAAGTCGAATTGAATTTTTGTAACTTACGTCTTTTTTGATTTCATATGGCGATATGTATGTGTGCATATGTAGTATGCACACTTTCTCGTAAATGAAAAGGTATGATAGCGAAAGTGTCAATGTCATTGATGTTCTCAGACACACACTATGCTTGCCGACAACTTTTATAGTTATTCGTTTATTCACATGTTAGATTGTTAGCATCGATATCAGTAGAGAAAACTATGACGAAAAAAACATTAGTTATTGATAGCATTTTTCCATTTGTTATTGTTATTTTTTACTTTTCCCCAATGAAATAAAAAATTAACATTTTGACACCTTGACACAACTATTAATTAGAAAATTATAAGTAAATGTTTTTACTTTATATAAATGTACATATGTATATACAATGTTTTTCTTTTAGTTGCAGTAATTTCCACAAAGTTTGACTACTAGATTATTTGCATATTTAATAGATAAGAGAATTGATAAATTGAAAGGCTTAGAGTTTATTGAGTCAATGACATTAATTTATTGTATAGTGACATGCACATATTTTCCATTGTACACGAAAATGATTAAAATTTCTTTACGGGTGTATTAAATCTTTTGTCTGGTAATTAAAAAAATACTATTATGGAATAAGATTATTATTCTTTTGTTGTACTGAAATATAACTTAGTTAATTATATATAAGAAATTATGTAACTCTTTTTGAGTCCACTTAACGGAAAAAATTCAAAAGGTCCAAATAAATAATTCCATCGTCAAAGTTATTTAGTAAAAAAGTTATTCAAAAACAAAATTGGATGATTAATTTTGCCCCACCTTGTATATGGGAACTACAAAAGATTTTCCTTATAGCAAAAATATATTTATGATAAAATTTAAGATGGTCATAGATTTTAATTTCCTTCTAAAATTATTGGTGAAACACAAAAAATGAAAATAATATGGTGAAAAAATATAGTCTTTGTAGTTCACGAATGAATCCGAATATTCATTCCTCATTGCTGGTGCAATTAAATAAACTGAAATAAGTTTGCGGTTAAGTGAATTTGGAGCCTTTGTATATAAGTGGTTTGATTGTATTAACAAAAACTTGTAGGGGGATGAAATTTTAAAAAGAAGCCGAACCAATTTCGAGCTTGCGGAAATTCCAAAATATGTTGTGAGCTATTTCGTACAAAACAAAATACTGATTATCTCAATGCAAAACGGCGTATTAGTATCATTATTTAATGTATTGATAAAATTTTATGCAGACGTCGGGGTACCTAGAAGCACATTTTGTAATTTTTTTCAATGATTAAAATTATGCAAACGTAAGAGATACAAATATTAAAATTTCCAACATATCGGAACAAGGATACGAGCCTTTACCATATATATCCTGGAATGAAAAAATATTATAAAGGACAGAAAAACCTTACCAGCTCTTTGAATGTTTTTGCTGCAATGACGAAAATGAACCTTGTAGTCGTACCAAATTTCGCTCTATTTAGATTCAGGACAAGCTTAGCTCAGAAATTTCGTTTTGAAAAAACTTAAAAAACTAAAAAGTATAAAGTGCAAAATTTAGATAGAATCGCATGTAGCAGGAAGTAGCAAAAGGTTAAACTTGGATTCAAATGTAGTCTTACTGTTCTTTATTGTGTATATAACAGATATGGAGAATATTGGAGTTTTCTATTAAATTTAAGCTTTTGAACTTTTAAAAAGTAAAACATATAGTTGGCATTTATACCTTTCATATAAACATAAATGTTACCAAAAAAAAAATTTATGTTTTCTAAGCTAATTTGGGGCTGATAAACACCAATATCGTATTCACTTATTTTTCTCAAGAAGCGTTTTTGAGATATTCGCAAAAAACGTATTTTTTGCAGTTCATAAAGGTATTTCCAAAAATCTTGAGAACTGCTTATTATCCGAAAATTTTGACAACTAAAACTTTGTACTGTTGCATAGATATGTTTTTCCTCTTGCAGCCTATATTCAAAACGTGTTGTTCGGATCAAAATTCACTGAGTTACAGGGCCTTAGATTTGAAAAATTTTTGATTTTTCTACGTTTCTTTAAAATTTATCAAAGTCGCTCTAGAGTAATTCCATTTAGCCGGGTGTGACCACTTCACACATATTTTTTATTATAAATAGAGAATATAAAATTTTTTACTTAAAAAAAGGCTGCGACTCGCAAGGCCGTTAAGCTTAAAGTCGATTTACTTAATTGAAGTAAACAGTAGGTACTCAAGATTTTTTGAAATAGCTTCATAAACAGAAAAAACACCGTTTTCGTGAATATCTCGAAAACTCTTCTTAAAAAAATAACTGAATGGCATATTCGTGTTCAGTAGCCCCAATTTAGCTTAAAAAACATGGCTTTTTTGATGTGATTTTCTTTGGCATAGTGGCATAGATCCATTCTCTAAAAATCATATAAATATATATTTTGCCATTTATTACAGTTTTAGCGATGTTAAATCAAAATTTAGGGGTTTTTTCTAATTAAACTTTTAGCGAATTTGCGCTATTTTCGCGTTATTGGCAATTTGTCCATAATTTTAGGCTTTCTTACATTTTAGGGGCTTGTAATCTTTAAAATTTTAGTATATTTTTGCCAATTATCGTGATTTTTCCCGAGTTCTTGACGTTTCTTATAGTTTTAGCGAGTGTTAATCAATTTTAGTGCTTATTTCCAACATCGCGACTCTCTGCGAATTTGCGCCATATTCGCGATAGGTGGGATTTATTTCTAGCTTGGCTTGTGAATTGGACAAGTATTTCTGGTTCTTTATAATACAATAAATTTTATATTTTGTATACAATTTTCTACTATTTTCAATGTTACATGGAAATATCAGAAATTATTTTCAACATATTCGTACAATCCTTTTAAGTGATTATAAATTTTTTATAGTTATTCTATGTTTTTTGACCTTTATATATTAAGTTTAGTATTTAATAGTCATGCACAAGGTCTCTTTTATATATATATATATATATATATATATATATATATATATATATATATATATATATATATATATATATATATATATATATATATATATATATATATATATATATATATATATATATATATATATATATATATATATATATATATATATATATAAACATTAAACAAGCAATAGTATATAAATTTCAATATTTGTGTTGAATTGTCAGTAGTAAATAATGCTACATAAATGAGTAGCAAAATATTGAAATAAAAATAAAGTTGTTTGTTTATTTTTTTTTATAAAAAAAGAGGCCTTGTTAATTATTATTAAATACCAATATAATACACATAACAATATCGATCAGCTGTTTTGTCCCGTTGCAGTTACATTCCATTACAGTTGGCTAACTCTGCCTTATGTCACTTACAACAAATATACTTTATAATTTACTCTAGCTCAAAATCCGTTTAAAACCTATGGCTTCCAGTGCAAAGTTTTTTTATATTCTTCGTAGAATCATTTCAGACCCTATGATTTATTTATTTCTTCGCCATCCCTGCAAATCGATCAACCCTAATGTATATGCTTATAGAAAAATAACGGAATTTTTGTTCCTTATTTATTTATTATTAATTCTTTAAAATCATTTTTTGTTTTTTTTTTGCCCAAGTTCCATGAAATCTCTGAAACAACTGAGCAGATTAAAAAACAATTTTCGAACAGCTTCAAGATAATATTGTTGTCGAATTCGGATTTTTTATTTAACTGAATATAACAATCCGTTCTACAGTTATGTTAAGATTTTTCGAGCAACTTCTTCGATCTTGACATATCTCGAAAACCAATGTGAATAAATAAAAGTGTAGATTTGAAAGCAGCGCTACAAATAAGCTTGCATAATTATGTTATTATTACGTACAATAGTATATGTTTTCATTTATAATCATATTAGAGCCTTTAGATTAGAATTTAAAAATTTATCTACTATACCTGAAATATTATAGAAACGAACAACTACAATTCATATATTAAAGACAAAGACTAGACAGAATCAGACAAAATATGTGATATAAAAATCCTATAGCCCAATTCACAATCTTGTGCAAATGGTCTTGCATCATTGCATTTGCAAAATGGTATTGTATATTGGTACTCACCGCTAACAATTGTTAGTTGGTGAGTATCAATATACTATACCATTTTGCAAATGCTACGATGCAAGACTATTTGCACAAGATTGTGAATTGAGCTTATATGTATCAGAGTACAACAATTGCTATAGCTTGAAATAGTGTGGAGCGCTCAAGATAATATATTTAAATATAAATCTTGAAAAGGAAAAATATTATTATATATCAAAGGCACATAGGATATATACTCTTATACTCATGTATTGAAACAATATGCCAACGAGAATGAATAGAAATGTCTTTCAAACTTAGTGCTTTTCCTTACTGATGCTAAACGTTAATAAATCTTGTTTCCATTTGAATAAGTTTACGTTCATTACATTGAATAAAAAGATCAACCTTAAATTGATTGATTACTCGTATTTCAAGTTTGGTGTAAAAGACAGGTTTCTATTTTCCAGAATGTGTGTACCTACCTTTAATTATCTATTTGTATTTATGAGGCTATACATATTATTAAGCCAACGTTGTTACAAATAATAAAATAAATAAAAGAAGCAAATAAGAGCAATCGTTTGAAAACAATACTTTCTGAAAGCAGTTTTTTTATAAAAGTGTCACTATAAAGGGATGTGCATTTGGGACTTTTTCTTTAAAACTGTAGCACACGAAAAACGTTCTATATCAAATCATACACTCACAATATTATGACAGTAACGGAATGTATTTTATTCAAGAAGTATTCCGTGCAATAATTTTTAAGTTATTAAACATTTAAAATTCAAAGCAATCTTATTTTTAACTGATTCTGCATTCAATAAAAAAAAACTAAGTACACATTAATAGGGAATTTCAGTTGCTTTCAATATTGTGCGTTGTTTGTGTTATAAGAATCACAGAAATAAATGCATATAAATAACACATACAAAAATACTCAAAATACTCTGTACGTAATATTAGCTAAATTGCAATTACACGTATCTATATAATTAATAGACAAACCGACTCGTTGTGAAGCAGCCTATTTCGATAACACGTGTACGATTTTAAACATATTTTTTTCTGGGAGGTGTGCAATATATTTTGTTCAAATTGGTTCAGTATTTTGGAAGCTATAAGCGTTTAAAGTTGCTACTAATACATACACACCCATTAGACATGCATGTAGTTTGAATAAACCCTACAGATAATATTGGACTACGTGGTCCATTTTAGCTGTAATGCAGTCATAGACCATGACAAGTATTTGTGTTTTGACAAATGCAATCGTTACAACACGAACACTTAAGTGCTTCATCGAATACTGACATAGAGTAGTCTTAAGACTAGTCCGATGTAATGAATACATTGACCATGTCATTTGCAAACAAGAGCTTCTAGTTGAACGATAAGTGCTCGTGTTTTAACAATTTCTACACAAATACTTGAGTGCTCCATCAAGTGATTAGACTACGCCGATGTAGTCAAAGTTGGGTTACATGGTCCAGCCCTAGGACATCGTAATGTTAAATCGATCATGTTTTCACCAGACATGCGTTCATGGACTAGTCGCGCTATCTGCAGGGAAAGACACAAAAAACAACAAACACCCATGTG
Organism: Panzeria rudis; assembly: GCA_956483635.1. Taxonomy (NCBI): domain Eukaryota; kingdom Metazoa; phylum Arthropoda; class Insecta; order Diptera; family Tachinidae; genus Panzeria; species Panzeria rudis. Next base: position 37,672,992 of record OY101448.1, on the reverse strand, counting down.
CTGAAAAATGCACGATTGTTAAATCATTTGAGAGTTTAAAATCGCAAATCTTACTTTTGCGTTTTATTGAATTCGTATAAAAATGTATTGAGCGTTACGAAAAAAAATTATATATAATTTATCTACATATTTTAGGACGTTAAAAAAGTTAACAGCAGCTGAAAGGTAGAAACTATATAAAGAACATTATCTGATTAAAAATTCCGATATGCTTTGAACAGATTTTGTTTTTACCATACTGTAGGTTGTTATATTTTCAAAGAATGTGTTAGATACGAATAATTATTTGAAATTAAAATAAGTTTTAACATTGTTATCGATTTTATAAAAATTAGTCATATATGAAAGAAGGGTTACGCTACTTTTTGCTTACGTATAAATGTTTGTAAAGAATTATTTTAAAAGATACTATTTATTTTCTTTTTTCATCTGAGCCCAAGTCCGAATTGTAAAAGTGGTAATAAACTTTAATTTCGTACTGCGATTATTATAAATTTTTCTTTAGAGAGTATATAGTTTGTATGTATAGTGCTTTCAAATTCTACACTCATTTGGTGTGGTGTATTTTTTCGCAAAAATCATTCCTAGAACAACTGCAAAAGCAAATGTAACGCTCAACACATAAAAATGTTAAAAAATCGAAATATATAATTTTATTTCAGAATTCATTGAATGAGGCAAAAAGCATAATATAAAACCCACCATCTCATATTTCATTTAGTTACCAAAAAAAGCACAAAATGTACGTTTAGAATGAGAATCACCCACATTGTGAAAAATTGGTGTTTTAGATTCGGCAACTGGACTGTCATTGGGTATGACACGTTTTATTGAAAAATGTTGAATTTCTCTTAGAGAAATGAAAACCAAATAAAAGAACTTTTAAAACTTACATTTTGTAAATGTGCTAATGTTTAATTGGTCAGTTTGTGTGCACTTCTGAAAAGAACCGAATTTCAGATTACGTAGTTAGATATTGTAGGAACGATATACAACATAAAAATACTCGATAAATGTTTAATTTATCGAATTTTACAGTGATTGCAAAATCACTGTAAAATTCGATGAAACAATTTTAATTTTTATTGTTTAACGCATACATACCTGATCAACTGAACCATAATGATGGCGAGAAAATACACCACGTCGTGATATTAGTTCTGTGGCAGATGAGCTAAAATTAAATAAAAGAAAAAAATATATATTTTTATTATATGTAAAAATAAATGACAAGATATAACTTATTACAATAATATATTTTTACATAAATATGTAAGTCCAAAGCCCCCCCCCCCCCCCCTTTCAGTATGTTTTTTTCTTTATATAAAAAAGGAAAATAAATCTTTTTAGCTATTTAACGCAATTCTTCGAACTATGTTGGTTTTGTGAGAGTTATTGATTCACACAGAAAAAACTAAATTTCATTTTCTGTAAAGGAATTCAATGAAATAGTACATATTTTGTCTAGGAACGGACCTAAAAACAAATTTGTAAATATAGACAAAAATATCTCAACAATTTCATCGAAAAAAAGTGTTTATTTCAATGAAAAAACTGTTTAAATCTATAAAACAATTTGTCTAAAAATATTTACCAATTTTCAACAAAACAATTTACTAAATCAAACAATGCGATATACTGGATTTTCTGAAAAATATCAAACAATATTTTTGTCTCAGTTTATGAAGCAATTAGTCTAAAAATACTAACAAATATTGAACAAAATAGTTTACTTATTTAAACAAAAATATTTAATGAATTTTTTGTAATATATCAAGCCAAATTTTTGTCTGGGTCATTTATCATCATCATCATCCATTAAGCATTTATGAAATTTCACTTTTAATTAATAAGAATTAAAGCATTTATTTATTGATTCACTTAAAAGTCTTCAGTAAACAAACTTGGTATAATCGCATTCCTTTTGCTTTTATTGTTGTTGTTGTTATTTGTGTGTATGTCGTCATCGGGACTGTTTTTTTTTTCTTGTTGTTTTTGGTGTTTGCGTCCTAAATAAGAGTCAAACAAACAATTAATTTATTAAGTAAAGATCATTTACTGAAAATGAAATTTATTTTAAGACAATCTGTTGTTTGAAAATTTTTTGATGATAATTTTTTCTGTGCGTGTTTAAATTTGTTAATAGAAATTCTGTTTTTTTAAACAAATTATAAGAAAAGTTACTTGTGCAAACAGTACAAGCAGAACAGAATAGTGAACAATTTTGAACAAGCCAGTAATAATTATTCGTAGTTATTTAAATAATTATATTATATTTTCGTGAACTGTATGTAAGATTCGCAAACACTCCTACTTTTTAACTAAATTTTTTGGAACAAAATGTTAGATTCTGAAAAATATGTATGTATGCTCAAAGCTCTACAAACGTGTATCGGCGTTTTGAGAGTTTACATCACCGATTTATTTTAGGGGGTGTTAAATCTTCCACCCTTTTGCACATATTTCTACTGATACGCCACATTACATCTTGTAGGCCTTCCTTTGAATGTGTAAGATGTGTTAAAGATTTCTATGTAAAATAACACGGTTAACATATTTGTAGAACATTTAGTAGCCCTCCTTTTCGAGGTATGGGTCTCTTTGGCGCATAAAAAAATAACGGTCAAAAAACTCGCCTTCAGAGGCGTAATAGTGGACTTAGTTGTTACACAAAAATGTTTTTCGTGTTGTCTTACATAAAATTATTGAACTTATCAACATCTCAAACGTAAGCTCTACAATATATGCTATTGCGAGTCAGTATAACTATGTGCAAAAGGTGGGGAAATTTAATTCCCCATAAAATAAATTCCAGAAGTAAATTTTCAAACCGCGGATACACGTATGTATTATTTTGGTGACTTTTACCAGAATCAGTTGCATAAAACTTATTATTTAAAAAAAGAGTTTATTTTTTTGTACAGTGTAAATATTCGCAACTTGTTCAAAAATTAGGGGATTCAGTTTTATTCATATTAAATCATAATCATCATTGCGGTATGGATAATTCCAAAACCATTTCGCATGTAAGAAAATAATGTAAGTATATAAAAAGATAATTTCTTTTGGCCCTCCTCCTACTCCTTGAGACGCTTTTCAGCCATTCAGGACACCAAATACTTCCCTCAGAACGACATAGCCAAAGCAGCTCTCGATTGGAATCCGCAAGGACATAGAAGACCCGGTAGTCCAAAAACAACTTGGCAAAGATCAACACGTAGCGAATGTGAAAAGGCAAATCTTTCCTTGCTTTAAATCTTGCTTTAAATCGAGTCTCATGGAGAGACCTAGTTGACGCCCTATGTTCCTAAGGTGAACATTTTATTTTTTCCTTATATGTACTCATATTTTAATTACATTTTTCGAGAAAATAAATAAAGAACACACATATATATATATATATATATATATATATATATATATATATATATATATATATATATATATATATATATATATATATATATATATATATATATATATATATATATATATATATATATATATATATATATATATATATATATATATATATATATATATATATATATATATATATATATATATATATATATATATATATATATATATATATATATATATATATATATATATATATATATATATATATATATATATATATATATATATATATATATATATATATATATATATATATATATATATATATATATATATATATATATATATATATATATATATATATATATATAAAGATAATGGTTAAACTTAATGTTATTCCAAGTTTCTTAGTGTTTTTTGAAAGAAAATTGGATAGCCCGTTTCCAAGTTATGATAAATTTGGTGTAGCAGCCTCTTGAAAAATCGAAAATTTAAAAAATAAAAAAATATGTAGTAAGGGGCCATAACACATAAAAAAAATACAATGGTGATCAAAGGTCATGACAAAAGTTTCTTTTGGTTGCATAGTGCTTCCGGAGATATTTACGAAACAAGGAATAAAATTAAGGACAAAAATCAAAATTTTAAAATACAAAGCCAAAAATAACGTGTATTATCTTTATATATTTATAAATGTTACAACAAGTTTAAATTTATTAAAATCGGATAATATTTGTAAAAACTGTGAGGATAATAAATTTTTTAGTGCCCGAGGTAGTCAACTTTGACAACCTGTAACTCACCATGTGTTTCAACAGAATGTTCAAATTTCATCTATTCTAAAGGTTAGATCCTCCTCTATGAGTTTTACATAAATCGTTTTGTAGTCGGATCAAAAGTTTCGAAGATGCACATTTATTACATTCTTTTTTTCTAATTGATACCATTGTTTAATGTCCACTGTGCATTTTCATTTAAACAAAGTTTAGGCAAAATCGAAAATATATCTGCAACAATATTTTTCTTTCTTTCAGTTTTCACTTGAACTACACTTTCATAAATTTTATGCTTTTATATTTTTGTCTAAAATTTAACCACTGCCTTGATACAATTTCTCACTTCTTTCTTCATCAAGTTGCAATAAAGTTTCAACTTTTTTATAAAAGCAAATATAAACAAGTTATTAAATCAGTCACGCATTGCATATCAAACATGTTGCAAAATATAGTTTAAAAAATAAACTTCATTACTGCTAAAACGAAATAAGTTTGTTATTGAAACAAAAAAAAATGGTGAAGTATTTTTTCTTTATGATAAACTTTTAGTATCATGAAAGCTAAGTATTTGTACATTAAACTATCGTTTAACGTAAAAAACAAAATTTTACGATTGGTTAACTGACTCTAATGACAGACCAACAACACAAGTGCGTCTATTCGTTATCTGCGATTTTAAAACAATTTTTTGTGTACGTGGACAGATATATATCATATATATCATATATAGTTTCAGATATAATTTAATGAGTCAAAAATTTATTTTAGAAATTACTACAGTAATGCACATATGTATGTATATTATTTTATTAGGCGTACGCACTCGTGGAAACACTAAGAAAAATCGTTATTTCGGATAATAATTTTTGAGTAGTAATTTCTCGTATTCTATTTCCAGTCATAAATGATATACATAAATTCAAGTGAGCTAGTTGAACACTGGCAAAATACACAAAGTACACATGAACGCTAACGAGAGAGTGTTATGTTGCGGATTTATTTAATATTAATTTCTCCCTTGATACTTAGTATATCAGCTCACATCCAATTAAAATTTAAGCTATATCGCTATTGTTGCGTGACTTGCTTTTGAGTGCAGCAAAGAAAAAAATTAAAGAAAGTTTTCTTCAACTAAAAAATTTAAAAACTTAGAGCCCCTAGCCTTTGTTACAATTATTCGTTAAAAGAGGCTTAGCTTACAAAAACATTGAACTTAATATAACTAACATGTTTTGTTAAATTCAGTTTGTATACTGTATACAGGAAACTAATTTAAAACTAACCCAGTTTTTCGTAACATTGCTTTAAATTTTAAATAATTACTTTAACCATGAAAACTTTGAACAAACAATTTCAACAAAAAATGTATTTAAAAGAATAATGGATATGGATAACTATTTTGCATATAGTATATCTACCTAGCCACCTAAAATTTTAGGAATTTTGATAATGAGCAGCAGTTTTTTAATGGATTTCAGCGTATTTATTAAAGTACACATTTCTGCTGGTACCTATGTAAATAGTAAGTACATATCGTCATATAAATTGCAAAAGGACCTATTATAATTTTTAAAAAATTTGCAGGAAAAATAAAAAACTTAATAAAGAACAAACTATTGTGATTATAAAAACGATTTTTCTGGGTAGTAGAGTTAATAAAGTTTGAATCAATGAGAGTATGCAACGAAAATAATTTTTATAATCACTATAGTCTTTTTTTTTTGTTAAGTTTTTATCTCTCCTGAACATTTTTTAAAAATGATTATATGTCCTTTTTAATTTTATATGACATATCGTCATCCCAGAGCTCATGGCTGTCAGACTTAGGGTATTTTCTAAAAGCTTATATTTTCTCCAGTTACTCTCTTCTACCTACAATACACGAGATGGGGATTACGTTTTTCCAGACGCGGTTCCTATGGCCTCAATCACTCGCGGAAGATGCAATATTTGATTAAATTTTACGCAATTTTCTAAAAAATACCACCTAAAATTGTTTAAAAGACTTAACCCTCTTTAACAAAACTGTTGAACATTGTAAAGCCATATATGGAGGTTTGGGGGAGTCAAATTGGCGATTTTCGTGAGTAACTGAAAAATAACGGTACATTTTGGATAGCTCAAATATAAAAAAGTCGTAGAAAAAATATTGTTGGCCCTGGCCCAAGCAATCATTTTCAACAATAAAAAAAGTTAATTTTCGCGAAAAGTCGTTTTTGACATATTGCTAGATGTAATTCCCCAGATATGAGATACTTAATATATGTATGACTTGCATGAAAGGTATCCTTCATTTTGCTGCTATCCAGCTAATTTTCTGTTTGACCACGAATACTAGCTACAAAGTAGCTTATATCGATTTTAAGGACTGTGACTAATTAAGTTTTATTTTGTATGGGAATTACCCTGCAAAAATTTATGGACCACGCGGTCTATTTTAGTTGAAATGGACTAGTTGCAACATGGTCCTATGTAATGCAGTCATGGACCATGTCATATGCAAACAAGAGTTTGTAGTTAAGCGACAAGTGTTCGCGTCTTAACGATTGCAAGTAGTATATGCAATCGTCAAAACACGAAGACTTAAGTGCTCCATCAAGTAGTGACATAGAGTAGTTTCAAAACTAAGCTCATAGAGTAGTTACATAGGGGTATTTTTTGGGGTCGTCCGATGTAACACAAAGATGGACAACATGGTCCACTCCTAGGACATTGCAATATTAAATGTACCACTTTTATCATACATTATTAACCACTTGTAAATAGTCCTGGTCCATTGTGGAGTACTCTATACACGCGTGTATGGACTAGTCGCAACTTTTGCAGGTTAACACTCCTATACAATAAATTAATAAAATAAGTAGACAACCACTTTTTAAGTCAACATGTGTTTGTATATGAAAACTAATTTTTGTCGCTTAAACTTATAAGTCAACAATAGCTGAGTGGGTAAAGTTCTTGTCTTCAAATTTGAACGAGCACAGGTTCATATCCCAGATGGGCCAAAAAAATAAAAAATTAAATTATTATTAATAAAATATGTGTAAAATTTTTTTTTTAATTTTAATTTGTTTATTTGACCACTTATTTTTTAGCTTTAAGTAAGCCAAATAATAACTAGTTAATTGCTGTGAGAATACAAATACAGTTGTAAGAAGTACCTCTTATTTTTTGGACTTCCCAAAACAAAAATTAGTAGTTATCGATTCAAATTGTATGTAGTTACGACTTAAATCTTCATATCGTTTTTTGCCTACCAGTAAGCAAACTTTTTGGTGGGAATATGCAGATTAATATATAAAATGATTTTTGTGTCTTTTTAATTTTTTAATTAAGAGTACAAGACGACTTTATATTGTAAAATAATAAATTATACAAAAAGCTTTTGTTGCTATGGTTGTCGACGGAGTTGCCGCTTTCTTATTTTTTAAAAAAAGTTTTTGTCTACTTTTTTCCGATAATAAATGCAGGAGATATATATAAATATCTATGTATGTATGTTGATTTTTTAATTTTATTAAAGGGTACAGATTTTTTATTAACATTTTCATTATGCTACTTAGATATGTCTGTAATGGGAAAATTTGCTAAAGTTGAAAAATGCTTACATCTGGTTCGCTTACACTATCGATTTTGAAATATTTTTATTTTATCATTATAACCCCTTTTTCATAGACCAATTATACGCAAACATATGTTAATATTGTCCATTAACTCTGGAGATATGTTATCCAAGAGTTTTATTTGACAATTGATATTGATTTGACAATTTGCCATCAATATAAACGATAAGAATATAATTTTTTTGATATAATAAGTCCATATCGGAAAACCGATGTGATTCAAATTTATTTATTATACATTTATTTTTAATATATTTTTACTTGACATTTATTAACGAAAGTGCCGTTATCTCAAAATCTGATCGCTATAATAGTTTTTTATTTAATATACATAAATTAATTCAATTTGAATAAGCACTATATGCATAATAAAACTTGGCATGAAGTAAGTATAAGTGATGAAATTGAACTGGATCTTACAGAGTTTTTTCATATATGTATTATGAAAATAGAAATAGTAGTGATTTTAATGTTAAATTGTATAGCAAACCCCGTTTCTTAAAAAGTCCAATTCAATTGAAATAACTTCCATAAAAAATGAAAAATAAGGTCTAAGGACAGACAGCACTCTTTATTAATATGTTTTTCCACTTAGAAATGACAATAATACCTATTGTTTTCTCATCGGTGTATATTAGCTAGTAACTTTGCTGGGTAAAGAGTTCATGGCTTGCCAGCTTCTGCCCGGGAATAAAGTATTTCCCATGGCGTATGGCTTCGCTTAGTAAAGGCTTTCCGCCCAGCTTGTCTTAGCTTCTAACAAAGAGTAATTATGCCAAGGAGAAAAGCTTTCGGTTCTTCCGGAATACCCTAATGAGCACTTTACTTCGTGAATGTTCGGTATGTATGTGAATAAACATTGACGTGTTTATTTAACAATTCATGAAATATATCATTTATTTATTGATTACTGACATAAAATTATTACAACTGAATAACTGAAGTTTTATTTGATTTTGTTATTATTATTATTTTTGACTATGTACGTCTGACTTTAATAAATAATTGCTGTGTTTTACGTCACAGATCATTTTTAATTTGTATTGACCTTTTTACCAATTGCTGCTAATTTACACAATTTTTTTTTAGGAAATTTGTTTAACATAGATACATACATACGTTCATACTATATCAAAAAATATAGTATATTAATTTAAGGCTAAAATTAGATTGTTTGACCCTCTGAAGCAAAAAGTAGAGGCTACAATTTAATTCAAAATTAGGAGGTTGAATTAAGCAATTAATATATAAACCAAAAACGTCTTTCTCGTTTTTTATAAGAAAACAGCTTTGACTTTTGAATTCCAATAGCACTTAATTTATATAGCTTCTTGGGTCAATTGATTTTGTCAAAAGGGGTCTAGCAAAACCTTAATCTACGAAAAATTCCAAGAAAACTTCTCCAAGAAACTAAAAGCTAGCTCCCTCCAAGAGACATACAAATTCAAGTTTTTCATTGGGTCAAACCATTTATAAACAAACAACAAAAGTCACATTTTGTACCTTACTCCTTCCGATTTTCATAAAATGTTGTACGAATGATGCATAACTAGCATAACTACCACTAATGCAAAATCTTGACTGACTATACATTCTTGAAAATGGAAAAATTTAACAATAATGAACTAAACTGACTTCAAGTCGCTATACTTTGCGAACCAGAATGGCAGTTATGACAGAGTCATTCGTACCACACTCAAAATCTGAAGAGGAAAGTTCAAAAGTATTTGTTAGATATTTATAAATGTTTTTATGCAATGACAAATTTAAATTTTGATGTCATTCGGTGGGACCAAACTTTTAATTTTAGACTCCTAGGGCACGTTTCTCAAAAATTGCAAGCTACAAATTTACAAGTAAAATTTACACAAAACAACAATAAAATTTGTAAAAGTGTTGTTGTTTTGTCTCTAAAACGAGTTGATAAAAGGTTTGTGTCTAAAATGAGCTGCTGAAAGAGCTCGAATGCGGTGGACCCAAGTTTAAAATCTAAGTCCCTGCCTGCTGAGCACATCCTAAGAAAAATCATTGCAATATGAAAAATCTTAACTTACATAACGCTCGATGCACGACGTTGCAGCACACGCAACGCTCCAATATCTTTGTGAGGTGGTGCCCGTGTAGTTGTTGGTGGAGCACACAAACTTTGGCTACGGTCACGTACACTTTCATCACGATACGATCGAAAAATTTTTGCTAATTTTAAATTAAAACATAACATTTTGCGTTTGCCCCTTGTAGTTGTTGTAGTCTTTGTAGACGCCGTTGTTGTAGCTTTTTGTTTATATATTTGACTTTAAAAAAATTTTGTAGTCTTCACTACCTTCTCTTATTTTTATTGTAAGATTTTCTTTCTCTTTTTGGTTTTGACTTTAATGGTTGCTTTGGCTTAAAAAAAAACTTGTTATTTTTTCTGCACTTTTTAGATTTCGTTCTTTCTGCTTTTATTTGTAAAAATATTTTGGTTATACTGCTGGAGAGTGTTTTTATTGTTGGGTTTAAATAAAACTTTTTCCATTTGATGATTCAAGTTTTTAGTATTTTGTAAGCGGTTGGACTTTATTTATTTTTCTACAATACTTTTTGTTTTAAACTCTCTGGTATTGTGCAATTTACTTTTTATTTATTTGTTTTAAGGATTTTGTTATAAATTCGTTGTTTATTTTAGATTTCAGCGACTTTTTGTTAAATTATATTTTATTTCGTTGTAGTTTTGTATTGAGATTTTTGTTATATTTATTTTATTTCAAAAATCACTCTGCAACTAAAAAGTTTTATTAAAAAAAAAATCAATGACCTACGCCAATTTAATTTTTTTTTTAAACATTTTTTAATGAACTTGTAATACATTTGTGCTTTACAGTTTTATTTTCACTTTCAATAAAGAATAAAAAAAAACTAGTTCGGCGCCTTAATGAACTTTTGCGTTCTAGTTGGCTTTAACCCAAAAACAAAACAAACAAATCTGCTTTTCATCACAATTTTTCTGTTTTAGTTTTATTTTGAAAACTTTCTACTGGTTGGATGAGTATTTTATTTAAAGCAAATTCCCTTTTTTATAGTTTATCAGATTTAGTTTAGACCACAATGTGGTTTTCGTTATCAAAGTATGTATAGAAGGCAGATTGTTTTTAGTTACAATTAAACAAAAACTACTTTTTATGCATTTATTTTAGTTTTAATTTAATTTTTTATACATAAAATCACAATTATATAATAACTACGAGTATAATTTATTTTTGGAATAAGCTTTAGTTTTTAGAAATTGTGTTAATATTACTAGTAATTAAATTGAATTTATTGCTTTAGCTAAGAAAAAACAAAAGCAGGCAGGCAGAGGAGTTAATATAGTAAAAAAAGCTTTAGCTTAAGCAGTACTTCAATTGCATGTACAGTTTCCAGATAAAATTGTTGTAAAATCCCATTAGTTTCAAAATTTACTGCAAAGTTACATTGTTTGTACAGATTATTATTTTTTCAACAGGTTGCCTAGAAATGAGATGGTATTGTACTTCGCAGGAACTTAGAATCTCTGAAGAATCCTAGAATTTTTTTCGCCCAAAATTTTTCACATTTTTGTGTTTGTGCGAACTAGTATTTACTATAATATTTGATTTCATTTCGTTAAATTTTGGTGTTTGGTTTTCTTTTCCAATCAATTTGCTTTGTGTAGTAGTTCTTAATCATTTTGCTTTCATAAAAGTTTTACCTAACCATCTAATAATTTTTCAAGCATGACTACACCGAAGATCTTATCTTATCTATGATTGAGTGAAGAAGCGATAAATGTAACTGACAAATGCCGGTTATCCATTAATCCTTTCAACAGACGAAGAAAGCCTACACTCAGGAAACCAAAATTAAATTTTTCAATTACACGCTGTTACAGTGAAAATACTCGTGAAAAATGACTTTGTGAGACTTGTAAGTCTAGTTGATTAGCCACTTTAAAAAATTGCAATACAACCTCAAAATCGGTAAAAAAAATTTTTTCTGGGACTTCACGGACATAAACAATTTTCTTACATTGTTTCTGCATCTATTTCCAATTTTTAAACGGTGTCGAAACTAGGAGGACTTAAGCTTTCCGTGTATATTTAAAAGGTTTTATTTTGACTTATAATTCATAGATATATCATCAAAAAAATATATATTTATTTAGATTTTTAATTTTGCGTAATGTTTGCAGCATTTTGCTTGAAAACCTACTTTTTTTAAAAAGTGTATCTTATAGCGATTACACTAAGTCCTAAATTATTCAAATCGGGTTTGAATTGGCAAAATTAAAATTTTTTCAAACTAAATTTCAATGAAGAATTATTTATGTAACACATTCTCAGTGCATCTTGCAGCTGGTCACAAAACAAATGGTAAAAAATATATAACTGCTTAACTACTGTTTAGATTTATTTGAAATTTTCACGAATTAAAAAACTTGCTATTTTGTAACAGCGTGTTATTACTTTAACTAGTGTAGGTAAATATATAACTCACTTGGAATCAACATGTTTCCTAACAACTAAGCTATCAGGGAAACTCATGCCCTCTAACGGCTGTTAAAAAATATGTGGGGTTTCAAATAAAATTTTTGCACAACTCCCATTTACGTAACCGTGTTATTTGCCGAGTTGTATAAGGTATGTTTTCCCCGTGCACATAAGGGCTCATCAGTTAATCCCAAGATGGCTATAATTTATTCGCTAATCGAAAAAAAATAGATTTTAAATTAGTCAAACAGGAAAAACCAAGGAACAACTGTTTTTTTTTAACAATCGCAAACTTCTTAGACTTTTTGGCAGAAATACCCATATTAATAAACCATAACACTAGTCAGTGGAATACACTCTATTGATTTAATATCAATCAATGTTATATTAAAACTACTTCATTATTGCCACAAATATTAGTTTAAGTTTTTTTCAAACTTCAAACTTTTTGTTTGTCTTACAAATATCAATCACTTGTCGACAGCGAAGTTGAGCTAAAGCTTTCCTTTATATGGATTTTCTTGACAATTTTCCACAATTTCACTTTAACTTATTTTAATCATACATTTTGATAAAGGTAAGAAAACAGTAAGTTTGTCAGTAACATCATATTCTAGCAATCTCCCCTTGTAGAAAATACTGTTTATTTGGTGGTTCATGATTCTTGGAATAATTTCTGCGTAAGTTCTGATTAAGAAAAGTTTAATTGTTGTGTCAAGTAAACTAATAATTAAGTTGTTTTACTTTGCAGATTAAAATATTGTACAAACTTTTAGCAGCTCTATTCATTTACCAAATTCCCCAAGTATAATACCGAATAACATTACAAATTTTAATGAAAGAGAACAGAATATTTGACAGAAATCAAGCACGCGACTCTAAAGAAGAAATGAGAAGTACACTTCGACATCTTGAAAGCCTTTTTAAGATTTTTTTTCAATCGCTTTCAGTGCATTAATTATGCTACTAACATGCACTAAAAAGCGCAATAGGAAAATTGTTTTTTGAAGTTGTACAATGTGTGGAACCATCTTCCTAACAAGCTCAATAAGAGCGTCTTGAAAGTGGCTGCCAGAGTTCAAAGTCGAGGCCTTTTCATCCGCGGCGGCAGCGCAGATAATGTTGGTCGGCGGCTTTGGAACGGATAATATTGGTTGGAGGCGGCGGTGTTCACAACGATGACTCGGCGGCGGCTTATATGTCGGCTTGAACGAAAATATACTGAAACATTTTTTTAAAATAAAAAAATTTTAAAATATTTTCTAACTAAAATATTGTAATATTTCATAAAATAAAGTTGTTTTGTATAGCAAAAGTCAATCAGCGGCGGCGCGGCGTGGAGAAAAGGACCTACGGCTAGCCGCCAATTTTGAGCCGCTCGGCTTGTAACTCTGGTGGCTGTTAGAAAAGTCAATATTAGGTTCAATATATGTATTTGTGTGCGTTTGTTTACATAAAATTTATACACATATACAGAGGGGGAAATATTGAAGAATGTCAAAGTGCTTTTGATTTTCATAACAAACGCACTTAAACACATATGTATATTGAAGCCAAAATATTGCCTTGTCTAGCAGTCACTTAAAAGCAGACCTCCGAAATCTTCGCTCGAATTCGAGTGGAGAGTGAAACTCGCTCGAATTCGAGCGCGAGTACTCCTACGAGTGAAAAAAAAATCGAGTATACTCTATTTTTCTATGCCACTCGAAAAAGAACGCATATGCTTTGCTCGATTTCGAGTGCGAGTAAAATACGCTCGAAATGGAGCAGATTATACTCTTGCCGGGTACTCTTTAAATCTTTCTCATAAATTGGAACAATAGAAACAGTTTGTTATTGCCGATTTGTGTGTGCGTGTGTGTGTAGTAGCAAGTAAAATAACTCAAACGGTTGTTGGTGTTGCTATGGACTGAGGTGGGGAGAGGTGACTGACGAGGGAGGACTAGGAGGCCAAAAAGAGAAAAACAGCAGAATGTATTGTGAGGGACCGGTGGTTTTTGTGTACAAAAATACTCGCGAAGAAGATTACTCGAAGATTACGAGTGTTCATTATAATATAGAAAATATAAGCAAACTTTTAAAAATATAATAAAACTTTTATTATAAAACCAACTAATTGCTCCGCACACGCGCACTGTATGAGAAAGGTTGAAAGAGTACACAAAAACCACACACACACACAAGTCAGCAAAGATAAACAGTTTCTATTTTTCCACTCGATTTCACTCTTAAGAGTAAACTCTCACTCTATTTCGAAGATTTTTACTTCCACTCTTAATTTTTAAAAAGGAGTACTCGCGAGTACTCCCACCTAAAGCAAACGAGTGGAGAGTAAACTTTTTGTAACACTCGTACTCTTCGAGTACTCTTCTTCGCGAATATTTTTCATTCGCGAGTAAAATCGAGTAAATCTGAGCTCTGCTTAAAAGTGTTTTGCAGCATATATGCATCGCAACATTATATGCTGGAAGCAGGAACTCTAAATAACAGTTATCGAAAAAATTTATACTCAAAAACTCTATGTTAGAGTCAAAGGAGGCCTTTAGATTGCTATTGACGTGGTCTTTCAAAATCTAAGGTGATCTTAAAAAACGATCTCATTTCCACAGTTAAGAGTAATTTTCAACGAAAAAAATAAAAGATAGGATAAAACTCTTAAAAAGAGAGTTTTAATTTGCCGTCATAAAATAAAACTCATTAGAGGAGTTTTGTTTTTCCCGTCAGAAAATAAAACTCATTTTAAGAGAAGTTTTATTTTTTTTTATCTCAAATTAAACTTCTTTTGTTTTTTTCTTTATTTTTATTTATATTTTTTATTGAGTCTTTCTGATATAATGTGTGTAATAATTTATTTGATTAATTTAACACATAATTTTTTAAAACATTTTCCTCCAAACAAATTTTAACGCAGGTCGCTCAATACCAATTCAAGAGCAGTGAATGCAATTTTATTTTACTTCACAAAATCAATGTTATAAACTAATTTTTTGATATCGATAACTATTATTTACGGTCCCTGGCTAAAAGTTTTTGGTACAAAAAAGTGTTTTAAGCACTCCTTTAAGATTTCCTTGGCGGGCATCTATTAAATATTCAGTAATTTATATTTAAGCAAACCGAATTAGAAAAATTATTTCTTTACTTATGCGGTTATTCAACAAACTATAAAAACAAACAATTCGCTTCCAAATTTTTTATTTTTTTACCAATTTCTTCAAACCGAAATTCTCCTTAAGTCTTTAAAGGATTTTTGTTTCAAAAATAAGAGCATTACGATAATATGGTTTTGGTTATTCGTAACCATGTTCAAATCTTATTTAACTATTTTTTATTCTTGTGATAAGACATTGTCCTTATCCAATCGTAATTGTTTGCAGTTATTCAAACAAAACTACATTTCCGGTTACGTAAATGTATAGGAAATGGTTTTTAGCAAGAATGTATTAGTGTATTTTTGTTATTCACAATGACAGAAAAAAAGAAGGGAAGCAAATAAAAAATACAAAATGCATTAAATACAATTTTTATGTTGTTAGTGGTTGACGGTGTGGTAGTTGTTGGTACTTTGGTTCTTTTTTAATTTGTTTCTTTGTCCTGTTTTAGTAATAACAAAAACATATTTTTAACATTTCCTAAACTGTTTGCATTTAAGGATGACTGTGAGTGTGTTGATTTTAAGACACTTCTTTGCAATAGCTGATGCATATGAACATGTGTACATTAGGGTGACGCTTTGATGTATGAAGAAAACTTATCTAATTGATTTTGAATTCCACCAGAAAATTTTATCTCGTTAAGTTATATATAACAATATTTTTTTTTTTTCAAAATATATCTTAAGCTCCTAGGCTTGTAACTTTTCAAAGTTGTGGTTGAAGTCTATTGACGATTTGGTAAAGCGCCAGTGAAATACAATATTTAACTATTAGCAAATAGACTTTATTTAAAATAAAATTACGACAACATGTCAAATAATAAATTTTTTAAAGGTTTAATTTGGATTTTATTTTTCATTTTGCCTTATCAAATACTTTTATTGTTATGGATTTCTAATTGTATAAAGGTGTAGAAGAATAAAATAGATTCATATCAAATACAAATTATTTGCTGGGTTTTGTAAAGTTTCTAAGCCTACTTCGATTATCTTATTCTTTTGTGATTTTCAAAAATATTATCATTTGTAAACTCTAAAATGGTTTTTGAAAGTTTGTGCATAAGATAAGACGTTTGTAACTTTTCAAATAGACTTCATTTAAAATAAAATTATGACAATATATCAAATAATAAATTTCTTAAACCGTATATTAATTTTGTAATTAATATAAAAGGTATAATTAATATATAAATTCAAAATTATAATTTAAGTGTTCAAACTTAGTTTGAACAATAATAGTACAATATTTTTTCATCTTAATTGAGCATCATAAAATGAAAATTTTTGAAAAAACCCAAAAAATCCACTTGTTTTTTTTTTATTTTAGTTCCTGTAACTCAATATATTTTTATGCGATCGACGGTGTTCCAAATCGAGTGGGACACCTATTTTCCGTTCATACTTTGACGCTTCACCCTAATGTGCATACATACGTACATAATAATGTATGAATTCTTAGACTGACATTTATTTTAATTTTCTTATAAGTCTCTTTGCTTGTTTTTCATGTCATTGACCTATTTATTTTTTAGAATCCTTTTTCTCCATTCGCTAACGTTATCCAACATAGAAAAACAGCAGTTTATATTTGCTTCAGAAAAAAAAAAGATTTCAAAAACATATATATTTTTTGAAAATGTTGAATAAAATCATACTGCTGATGAATTTCTTGTCAACGTAATCATTTTCGAATGTAATTAATAAGATAAAAATAAGATTGCAGAAAAACTAGAACACTGAAGAAAGAAAGAAATAAATTAAGTTATATGAAACTAAAGATTGCATGACTTGTACAGATTGATGTCAATTTGTCATGAGTAGAAAGTAATCATTAAAACTGCATTAAAATAAAAAAAAAATTGGCCTGACTGATGTTTTATATATGAAAAGTATTCGATAGTTAACCTTTTAAAGTGCACATACTATTTGGCTCCAAGAGGAAAAAAGGGTTATAAGACTGAATCTTTGAAACTTGCGATCCGATGACAAAACAAAGTATGTAAAAATCATAGAAGAGGACCTGAGCTTGAATAATATTGAAATTTGAACCACACTGTTGAAATACACGGTAAGCTACTGGTTGTCGAAATTGACTACTTCAGGCATGAAAAACTTTGTTATTATCCGATTTTAATGAATTTAAAATTGTTGTAAAGTTTCTTTACAATTTATTAAAAACATAGCAATGCCCTTGTGTGAAAAACATGTTAACGATATATTGAACGGGCATTTTGTTACGAATTTTAATTGAAAAAAAAAACATGTAAACATGCGAAAAATTTTTTTAGGCAAACTTGTATGCGTATGAGTAATATGGGGATTCTCTGCATCATTGCCCATAAAAGCTGTAATACATACTGGAATAATTTTCAGTGATTAATTAGGAGAAAATTATCTCTGAACTACTAAAGAAAAAATCTAAAAAGTTTTATTTTTGTGGAGAATATCTTTCCATACATAACACAAGGTAAAATGCCTATTATCAGCCGTACAAAACTATCGTTGGCACTATAAATTTGCATTTCTGGGAGTGGTACCAAAAACAGGGAGTGGTGAATGGTGAAAAAAGACATCTTAATAGTTACATATTAGCAATTTTCGCCATGTTTCCTTAATTACCTATCAATTTTTGCCGAACCAAAATTAAAATACTTTTTTTTCAAGATAATTAGTTTTTCGTAAATAATTTACAAGTATTCATTCATTTCTCTTGTACTAGTTCGGTGATATGTTAAGCCAAATAAGCCCACTAACTATTGTTAAAATAGGTACTTTTTCTATATTGTAAATAAAACATTTAGTACAAGTACCTTAAGTTATTAACTGTAGAAGTACATTTGTTTAAAAATAAATTTATTTACTAACACACAAAGTGATGTTTGTTTGTAATGGAAAAAAACAATAATATTTTTCAATACAAAGTTTACAAGTTCTGCCACAAAACTAAATGAAAAATTCTACACGTAAAATAAAATTTCAATAATGGAATATACACACATATCTTCAGAGGGTCACTTGTAATACGGAACATGAAAAAATATATAGAAACTATGTGACATATAATTACAGCAAATACCATATACGCATTTCCACACAACAGTCCACTTTTCCCGCGTTACGTGAATAACCAATTACGCTTGTATTTTACAGCATCCAGCTCTATTTTTTCTTTCGTTTAGGTAATCTACTTTTTTCTTTGAAAAACAAGTTTAATTGCTGGTTCATGAGCGCAACAAAATTTTAGTTTCATGTGGAAAAACGCATATGTAAAATTGAACTTTAAACTTGCAAGAAAAAAAAAACAATTTACGAAAACATGACCAGGGAGAGAATTAACTAGGAACAAAAATAAGTAACAAATTAAAGCACAAGGGCGAGAATATTTGGTCCCAGTACTCTGTTAGACCAAGACAGTCAGTCAAATGTAGGGCTGGTTAATATATCCTCTTACTTAGAACAGTCATTATGGTTTGACCTAATGCCAGCTTTTAATTCCCGGGAAATTTTTGAGATTTTCCCCGGAAAACGGGAAATTAAAATTATATGTTATTTCATAAATATATGGACTTTTTTTATATGCATATTTATAAAATGGCGTAAGTGACAGCCACATTTATTTCGATTCATATAATAAATATGTATTATTATCCTGTTTTTCTTTAATACCAAAAGTTTTCCGTGTTTTTTTTAATACTACAAAAGTTCATTTGACTGATTGTATGGCTAAGTTTTCACGATGAAATTGTTCTCTTTTAAAGTTGATACGTTTTTCATAGTTGTTTAAACACTAATACATTGTTTATTGATTTCGCAGGAAATTTTTCATTCTTACAATTTCATTTAAAACAAAAACAAATTCTAAAATGTTGTTTTTTTTTCAAATGTAACTGTATGAAAGAAAGATTTCCTTCGATTCCATAAAATTTTTTTTAATACAAAATAAAAAGTTCACATTTTTATTTTGTATTAAACATTATTATTTTGTATTCAAACCTAACCTAACCTAACCTAACCTAACCGAACCTAGCCTAACCTAACCAAACCTAACCTAACCTAACCTAACCTAACGGAACCTAACCTAACCTAACCTAACCTAAGCTAACCTAACCTAACCTAACCTAAACTAACCTAACCTAACCTAACCTAACCTAACCTAACCTAACCTAACCTAACCTAACCTAACCTAACCTAACCTAACCTAACCTAACCTAACCTAACCTAACCTAACATAACCTAACCTAACCTAACCTAACCTAACCTAACATAATCTAAACTATCTTAACCTAACCTAACCTGACATAACCTAACCTAACCTAACCTAACCTAACCTAACCTAACCTAACCTAACCTAACCTAACCTAACCTGACCTAACCTAACCTAAACTAACCTAACCTAACTTAACCTAACCTAACTGAATCTAACCTAAGCTAACCTAACCTAACATAACCTAACCTAACCTAACCTAACCTAACCTAACCTAACCTAACCTAACCTAACATAATCTAAACTATCTTAACCTAACCTAACCTAACCTAACCTAACCTAACCTGACCTAACCTAACCTAAACTAACCTAACCTAACTTAACCTAACCTAACTGAATCTAACCTAAGCTAACCTTACCTAACCTAAGCTAAGCTAAGCTATATGTTGCTACCCAATCTCCAAAATAACAGAGCAACGGGCGTGTATTTAAATATGCGAAGGAAGTAGGATGATCTACGCTAGTCTGGTTAAAAGTGAAGCAACACCAAAGGCCTTTGCACATAGCAAAGTCTATAGAAAGTTAACTTCAAGTCACTACCAGTGACCATACACTAGTGCCACGAGAGCCATAGCCCCATATAGGACCTGTCCTCGCAAAGACTTAATGATATAGTGTTCGCCACTAAAGCATTCTCTATTCCTACGGATATGCTGGTGAACTTCATCTTATGCTTTTGTGACCGGCTGGAGATTGATGTCTCTTCGGGTGTACACATAGTGGATGTGGTTTAAAATAAAAAAAATTCTAGTTTTTTTTTCTGAAATTTTTATCTGACATAAATTTTTCATCAGACATGGAAATTGCATTAGCTTACTATTTGCTACAAAATTTTTTTTTATCCAGATTTGAGCAATTTGTGAATATAAGATCTTGATATATTAGACCAAATTTTCGTTATTTGTGGCAAAAGAGTTGGACCTGTGTTATTTTCTAAGCTAATTACCTCGGAGAATATTCAACCTCTCCCCATCAAAAAATTTACATAAAATCAATACCAATAATAACGCGGTTGTACGTATGAAACTCATACGTTTATGTTAAATTATGTTATCTTAAAATAAAGTAACAAACTAAAGACTGATATAAAAAATAGTTTGAATAAATTAATTTTATTTGCTATATGACAAAACTTGTTACATTGTTTCTGCTTAATCGTAAAGTTTTTAACTACATAGATTAATTTAAAATTCATGACTTTAAACTTTATTCAAAGTTTTAAATTTGTTTACTATAAAAAATAACTCTATACACATGTGGCTATGTATCACCTAAGTATTCGAAATAAATGATTTGCAAGTCAACAAATTTAACACTATATGAACAATTTTTCAACTCTTTTTTTTTTGATACACAGAAAATAATGAGCTTTATTATATAAAAAATATATATAATCGTACATACATACAATTGTATATGTAGAAGACCTTTCTAACAATGCCTGTGGCGGAAAGAGCCCCTACCCATTGAATCACTGAAATTCACACGGTCGTAAATACCAAAATACTTTTGGAGTATCAGTATTTATGTATGTGAGGTGAACACGCATGTAAATATTTATCAAATATATACTTCTTTTGATAGAAAATAGATACCAAAAGAAATTGTTTATTGAAATTTAAAAACACTTAATAGTACTACATTTATTTATATCTTTTCGCTTTTGTTATTTATTAATTATATGTACTTATGTCTGTATGAAAAACATATCATTTTATTTTATTAATTTATTCTATTTGTATTAACTTTTTATCAGAAATATTATTATCGTACACTTTGTCATTAATATGATCACATTTTTGGCTAATATTTTGAATATATTTTAAACTTAAATGTAGTACATATATAATGTATATGTATATTATTTAATTTATGTTTTTCTGTTATTTAGAATTTTTTATTTTGAACATTTCACTTTGCGCTTATTTTCTGTTATTTAGTAATTGTCTTGTGCTAATAGTATCACGTTCTCTTTGCAACTGATTTCCACTTTTCAATATTGTCACATCACACGTTTAGGGAGGCATGCAGACAGGATACAAAAGTGTTACAGTCCAATTCAATCCAACTGTTAAACGTATTCGTACACTATCTATCTAGAGCACTCATAGTTAGATACAAACATTCATACCCAGTGAACATATTTTGCTAAGCGTTTAAGAAACTGCAATGGTTTTCATTTTATTTGATTTTGCTTCAGCTTTTGCTTTTAAAAAATTAGGCATTTCAGTCAAAGCAAAATTACAAAAGCATTTATGAACAATTGCACAGTATTTTGAACAGTCGACGATTTGTAAAGTTTGAATTTATTTTTCTTTTGCTTTTGGTTAGTATCGCAAGTATAAGCAGAAGCAGTCTACATATATGCTTTTGCAAGTCGAAAACAGTGATAGTCGAAAAAGCAAAAACTCTTGGTTTTAGAAGTTGTAAGCAATCACAGCAAACTGTTTTTTGTTGTTGCTTCTTGTCATAAGTGCAAAAACAAGCACCCGTATTATATATGTCGAAGTCGAATTTGTGACTACGACAAATTGTCATGTTTGAGATTGCTGATAACTTCTAAAAGCAAACTCATTGAAAAAGTCCGAAGCTGTGAAAAGTAAAAAAAGTTACGACCTTTGATACTTTGACTTAAGTTATTTAAACACTGGTTTTTCAGACATGTCTGAGCTGTGAAAAACTCTTTTCAGACAATCAACCGAGTTGTCTAATACTCTTGTAGACATTTGGCAGTTTTCTGGTACAACGTGTCTCTATATTTTCTAATATAATATTCGATTAATATTCCTGCATATCTTAATTATTTCAATTGACCAATCCAATGACAACGCCCTATAAAAGTAACCGCTCCCTTTCATATAAAGTTTCGAATACCGAACCGTTTGCTAGGCCTTGGGAACAAGTCAAGTCACCTGTCTCGTTACAAATTCTCTTCCCGCTACGAATCATATCGGTCTGCACATTTTTTTAATGCAATTTTATTTCCTTTAACAATTTTAACAGAACAGTCTGCACATTTTCAGATCTACGTCTTCAGACTTTTAGCAATCATTTATCAACGTTGACTGATATTAGTTTGCATAATAATTATCATATATCTCTTGAGATTTTTTGCATAAATGTTGGAGTGTCTAAATTTGTAAAATATGTGAAATGTTTTTTGTAAGCTGCCATACATAAGCATTTACACAAAAAAGTCAGAGAAATTTTAAAATATTTTAATTCTGTGTGCGAATTTATACGACATAGCTGATAAATTTATACTTTAAGCTTCGATTTTTTTCCGATATTAATGTGACAAAACCTAAAAGTATCCGATAAATCGGAAATTTTTTTGATGTTTTGTAAGATGTATTTCCGATATTGTTCAGATATGTCGAAAATTTCTTGAGAGTTTCTATAGAAAATTCCTCATAATTCGGTCAATATTCTCTAAGATATTTCGACAAAGTTTTTGGCATTTTCTTTAGTCAAAGAGGTCCGCTTTCTTTCTCATATTTGGTACTTCGGACAGAAATCGAAAAAAATGCTTACTGGGTATATGCACATGATTAATTTGATATATATAAATATTTTTATCCAAAAGTTTTGTAGGACTTTAAGTGGATAATGTTGTGACGTCATTACTTTCGCTTTCAGTTTTCGTGTAGATGCTTTGTAAAACTATGTCACATTTTGTTATTTGTTTACATCTTAATAAAAAATTTGTTGATGTTTTGAGTAAAAATTCACATGGTGGATTTTATTCACAAAAGCGCATGATCGTGTGCACTCATAGCGAGTATAAAGTTGTCATTTGATGTGCTCTCTTTTACATTAGACTCAAAAGGGGCATAAGGGCCATAACTAACATGACCAGAAACGTTTTATAAAAAAAAGCACGACCTGAATGATTGAAATGCGAAAGTGTGATTAAAAAACAATATTGCGGATAGCGGATTTTTCGTTTTAAGGGACTAAATATAACCCATTGCCATAGTGAGAAATTAGGTACATTATTATTATCACATGCAGTGGAGTTCAGTTATAACGAACTCCACGGAACCTCACCTTTTTGTTCGTTATAAGTGAGGTTCATTATATGATTAATACATTACATGAATATTGAATTTTTATAACCGTGCTAAATAACTTTTCTTTCCTGAATACTCAAAATAACTTATTGCTAAATCTAATCAATTTCATAGGATAGAATTCCGCCAACTCATAAAATATAGTAAAAAACCAACTAATGGAATTGTAGTTTAGTCGATAGTGTGTAAAACGACTAACCGGAAGGTTGCAGGTTCGAGGCCTGGCAGGGCTTAAGTAGTACGTTCCCTGCGGAAAATTTGGTGACAAATGATCCAAAAGTACTCGTCCTATGACTTGAGAAAATGAGACTAGTACCAAAAATAAGGAGTAGTTAATGGTGAAAAAAAACATATTGTGTAAATGGTGACATATTAACCATTTTCAGTCAACTTATTTGTAGTAAACGGCACTGAACCAATTCGGTGCACCTGGATCTAAGGCCTATCACATAGTATCTATATAATATTAATTGTCTCCCTTCAATGAGAGTTTAACTGGTATTTATAACATTGAAATATAAGTTCCCCTGTGGTCGAGTGGGTAGTGTACTAGCCTGTCATGCCGGAAGTTGCCGGTTCGAATTCTATCAAAGACACCGCTTAAAAATAAAATACAATATCTACTTGGATTTGTAACAATAAAAAAATAAATTAATCGATAATTACAGCGGAATTATGGAATAATTTTTATATATAAGCTATATTATTCTACATCGATTGGGACTCTACAAGATAGTTCAGAGACAAGTTACAAGGTGCATACAAAGTGTCAATTAACCCCATCCTAGGCCATCCCCATGAAAAAGTGGCTTGTCCGGTTCATAGGAAGTGTTAGAAATCGGACTCGTCCTTACCACCTGGGGACCGGTTACGTGACTTGCTTTGTGTCAGTTCCATTTACCGTAGGGTATGTTTATTAAAATAATCAAATTTACCGTACGACTTTACCATCTCAGCTAAGTCATCTTGTTAAATAACGATAGCACAAAGTATACATGGACATGTGGTGACTTACGTGACTTGAATTTTTGTTGTAACTATTTTAAATTGGTACTTTTTACCATAAAAATTGGTAATTTTAACTACAAAAATTTTTTTAAAATTATATTAGTCATTTTAACAATCAAAAGTAATTGCTTGTGCGTAAGCTCTGCCTACGACCAACCAAGCTATTATTGTTGTACATGTTTAAACATGTTTTCTTTATGTCTTATAATTTGCATTCTGATTTTGAGTTTTAAATTAGAAACCACAACCGAATGCAAATGTTTGCGCGTCCCGTCGCAAATTTTATTATTCGAACTGAAATAGGTATAAGTCGGAAGTTATTATTATTCGGCTTAAGTTCAATAATTGAATTAATGTAAATTCATATTATTTTTAAGAGTGGAGAATATCTAATCAAACTAGCAGAATGGATTAGTACTACTAATTTTGACAGCCGCTATACTATCATCATCAGCGTCCTTTGTTAAGTTTTACTATATTTGCTCGTGGATACTATTATTAATGAAACATCAGCCTCTTCTGTTCACAGCGCCGGTAATGACTGCAACAATAATTCGGCTGGAAGGGCCATAAACAAGTTGCAAATGCGAAATGTAAATGTTGTCTCCATTTGGCGGTACTAAAGCGGAGTTTGTGGACTATACGTCTATTTTCTGTGCCGCAATGCACTTCGTCAGCATTCAGGTTTCTTGGGTTTCGTTGAAACGTAAACAACATGCTCAAAATAATTTATTTTAACGCGACCAATCTGGAATAAAAGTTTTCCAAATCGATTTATAAATAGCGGAGCTATGTGCGAACAAACACAAAAATAAAATACAAACTAAGTCGTTAAATAATTGCAAAATGGTGGAAATAAAATATTACAAAATATTCCGTAGATGAATATTTTGTAAAATAATTTATATGCACCAAAACAGTGAATACATACAAAACGTTTATAACCTTTTTCAAAATAACGAACCCCTTAAGGTTTAGCCAGTACATTTTTTACATTCGACAATAATTTTAGTACAAAAGGAACTTTTGTTTGTATAAAACTTATTATGCAAAAGGTTTGTGTACCGGATAATTCTCTTAAAGTTTCCTAAAAGCTTTGTGCTTTTGCAAAGTGTTCTCATTTGAATTTGTTAAAAGTCTCTGCTGTACAATACAACAGAATACAATAACACAAGTAAATGTTTTCATTTTTGTAGTAAAAAAAGTGCTGGTTTTCAAAAGGTTTACAATTTATATAAAAAGCATAATCGAAGTATATTCGTACACAAATAAAAACGTTGTTGTTTACAAAATCAAGGCATTATTAACGTTTATAGTCTTGTAAAGTACAGATAAACCCCTTCAAACTCTTCAAGCTATAAACTAGTTATTTTAACGCGGCAATTATTTTTATTTTCCATCTTACTGAAAACATTTTTGTGCGTACTTATAGGAAACTCTTGACCACCTTGTTGCAACAGCTTGTAAAATTTGACTATGTTGGCCATCAACAGCTTTTTTGGTCTCATATCTTTTCCAAATACATATTATCCGATTTAAATGAATTTAAGCTTTTTGGTAAGTATAGATAAGATACATGAAGTAAATGCAGTTTATTGGATTAAGATACCTTTGATTAATTTAAAGATATTTGGCTATGAATTTTGAAATTTTTGTTTTTGGCCTTGACTTTATATATTATTTCGTGAATATCTCCGATAATAGCACTGTAAAAACTCCCAAAAACATTGTTGAATTATGTATCTTAATTTATGTAGTCGTGAAAAATTAAAGTCAGCATTTTGAAATGATAATAATAGAAAAAATTTAATTTTTAAGTCGTTTAAATCATGCACGATACATCCAGCATTGGACGAAAATAGTGAATTTTTTCCGAATTAACAAATATAATTGATTTGAAATAGTAAATAAAATACCTACAAAACAGATATCTAAGCAGATATTAGGCAAAAATGTACTATTTCCAATCCAGAAAAAATAAATTTATTACAAGTAAGTAGTAAGATAAAATAAAAGGGCTTCGTAGATACACAAAAGCAGACCGCATATTCCCTGTTCATTACGAGGATGTAATAACGTAAGCGAGTAAAGAAATTTAAAGCACAAATTACGAAGTGGGTCGGCTTTGTATGTTTTCCCATGTTTTTCAAGTCCGAAGTTTTTTATTCAACCCATATTTTTTGCAGTGTATTCTCTTGCACTTACGTGGATACAAAAATGGAAGCGAGTGTGGTTTTTACTTTGTAATATTGTTAATTGTGTATGAAAATAAATATGTGACTCGATAGGTGATTGCTTAGATTTCTAGTCTATCATGGGGAGATCGTGGGATCGATTCGTGATTCATTACGCGAACAGAAATTATTTAATAAAAGTAAATTGTAGTATAATATACATAGTTTCTAATATATATACATAAATATATATGAAAACAGCATAACATAATGCCCAATAAAAAATTAATCCAAGTGCAGGTAAAATTGTGATATAAAGAGCAAATTTTTTTTTTATAGACCTATAAAAAAGACATGAGGTTAATGCATCTAGGATGCATAGAAAAAAGCTCATACCTCGAGGCTTAACAAGTGGGACATCACATACAAAAATCATGTAATCCCGAAGAAGACTCGTAAGGGAGATTACTGCTCTCTCTCTGCCTTACAACCCTGCCACCGGTAGACGGATACTTTTGCTGGGAACTACGTGCGCATAATAAGTATACGCAGTATGTGTGCTATACATATTGCGTATACGTAAATTTATATCCGTTTTTTTACAAGAGCTTTAATTGGGTGACACTATTTTTTATAGTAGCCGATGACGGGGCGTATGATTTTACAATACATCAAAAATACTTCTTTGAGCCTTAATTAAAAAGGATTAATGCTCAACCGTCGGAGTTTCAGCAAGATGGCCCCACATTCGCACGATAAGAATGCTATATTATAAACTCTTATTCTTAATCCACTTTAATTGATAATACTGAAAAAAGTGTTATATCGTTACTTTAATTTATAAAAGGCATATCTAACATATGCAAAATGTTTAAATTTGAAACAAAAAAATTAATAAAAATATATAAAATAGCTTATGTATAGTTCTTAAAATATATATAATACTGTTTTGTAGTTGAAAAATTTATTTATTTCAACGAATTATTCATGAATTTTACCTAGTTTATTAGTAAGTTAAAGCAATGAATTCTTTCATTAATTTTGTTAAAGAATTACAACAACGAATGCTCTCAATGAATGGTTTTACATTTAAGTTCAACGAATATATATTGGAGTAACGTATTTTCTTAAAAAATTAATGAACCTAGGCCAATGGAAGTCATCATTGAAATTGTGCTAAATATTTTTTTCAGTGTAGTAGTTACTATACCATACTGTAAAGTATTGATTTATAAATTATTTCTTTAAAGCAATCATTCATTATTGTTCTTATGAAAGTACTTGCAAAAAAAGGAAACACTGTCAAGATTAATATCATAAAATATTTTTACCTCAAAAACTTTTACTACTCATGCTTCTAATGGGTGATTTTATAAGAACTATCGGAAAGTAAAAAAAAAAACACATAAAATTCAGAAAAATGCATGAAATATTTATTTGGATCGATAGTTGGGTCGATATAATTTAATGTTTGAAGATTATTTCATGCAAATGTTGGCCGCGGCTGCGCCTCAAATGGTCCATCCGCTTAGTCCAATTTTGGCATACTCTTTCCAACATTTCGGCCGGTATCTCACGAATAATGTTGGCAATGTTGGCTTCCAGTGCGTCAATCGAAGCGGGCTTGTCGCTATAGACATTAGCCTTAACATAGCCCCACAAAAAATAGTCTAGAGGCGTTAAATCGCACGATCTGGGCGGCCAATTGACTGGTCCCAAGCGTGAAATAAACTGTTCACCGAACTCGCCTCTCAATTGGTCCATTGTTTCGCGTGCTGTGTGGCATGTGGCACCGTCTTGTTGAAACCACATGTCATGCAAGTCAAGCTCTTCCATTTTGGGCAGAAAAAAGTTTGTTATCATCGCACGGTAGCGCTCACCATTCACAGTAACGTTGTGATTCGCATCATCTTTGAAGAAATACGGC
Organism: Panzeria rudis; assembly: GCA_956483635.1. Classification (NCBI taxonomy): domain Eukaryota; kingdom Metazoa; phylum Arthropoda; class Insecta; order Diptera; family Tachinidae; genus Panzeria; species Panzeria rudis. Next base: position 37,644,143 of record OY101448.1, on the reverse strand, counting down.
CCAATGATGCCGCCAGCCCATAATCCGCACCAAACGGTTGTTTTTTGTGGATGCATTGGTAGCTCTTGCAATGCTTCTGGCTGCTCTTCACTCCAAATACGGCAGTTTTGCTTGTTCACGTATCCATTCAACCAGAAATGAGCCTCGTCGCTGAACACAATTCTTCGATAAAAAAGTGGAGCGATGAACTTTCTTAACATAGCACGCATTTTGGTAAAAAAGTTCAATAATTTGCAAGCGTTGTTCGTTTGTAAGACGATTCATGATTAAATTATAGACCAAACTGAAGATGTTTGACAGTGACACAAGATACAAAACGTGCGTGAGCTGTCAAAACTAGTGTTGCCAAAAAGATAATAGCAAAAAAATCACTCGTTATAAGTCCTCTTTTATTTTTTATTATTTTTTTGTTTGTTCTTATTTTGTTTGAAAAACTTTCATATATTAGTCAACTTCACAGCTTTAAAGCAACAACTTTTCATTTAGACATTAAGAAAATATCATTTTTTTTATATTTAGCTACGCAAATAATGCAGTACATTGCAGACCATTTGTTTAGTAAGTGTATGTACATTTCTTATTACATTTCATTACCAAGCAAAGTCTACATATTTCATTCTTGGCCAGTAATGTATTCAACTCACTTACTTACACGCGAAACTATTTACATATTTCTTTACTTACTTACTAACTCATACTACTCACCTTCTCGAGGGTATGAACTCATCTGGTAAGGCGAATTTGAAAAATACCTTTGGTTTTGAACTAAACTGTTGACGTTTGTGTTGCAATATATCAACAGCTTTTTTTGTTGCAACAGCGTTATGAGTATATTTTGTTTGCCCTTCTGTTGCTATCACTGTTCGGTTTGTAGCTTTCGCTACTGTTTTTGATGGCGATAAAGATGGTGGTGGTGATGAAGACGAAGTAATGGCACTTTTAGAATCCAGAGACCTAATTTCCAATTCATTGAATACTAAAGTATTCTTGTGTTTTCGTAAATAATAATAGTCCTGCTCCTGTGTCCATCTCGAAGGTGAGGTTATGGTATAATTTTTACTAAAATCACTACTGCTGTTAGATGTTCTTTTTGCCATTGTTGCTGTTGTTGTTTCATAGTAACTACTTTTATAACGTCGGTAAAATATATTACAACGCGTCACCTCGAATGCGGAGGATTTCTTTTCAACAACTGAATTTACTCGTATTGGAGACGTATTGATTTTACACGTATCAAGTGATGGTATTTCACATAAATTGGTGCCAAAAAATGAAGGTAAATGTTTATGAGCTACGCGTTGACCCGCTAGCTTAAAGGAACTTTTTGCTGGTGTTGAAGTTAATGATTTAGTTTCATTTGTAAAAGATTTTGAATACATCTTATTTAGGTAAACTCTTTTGTCATTAGCATTGCTGTTTGATTGAGACATAATCACTTGTTTTGTTGCCTTAACAGCAGGTTCTTAATATAACGAAAAGTAATTTTAAAGTTTTACTTATTGATAACTGTAAATTAATTTAAATATAAGAAATAACCTGCTGCTTCTTTCTTTCTTTCGTTTTTAATTTTTGTTTGTATATCAAGACACAAATTTGAAATTGACACTTTGATTACCTGCAGCGAACTAAATAGCTTTCTACAAACTGTTGATTGAATTTTTGCTCATAACTAGAGTATATTTGCTTATATGCTCGTTTAAATGAATAGAATATAATTTATAGAAAAAAAAATGTACACTGCAGAAAGTTTTAAGTGAAAGTTTAATATGAAAGAGCGAGTTTAATCATTTGGAAGTAAAATTATTTTATATAGAAAATGACGTAGTCCGTAGACAGCAAGCATTTCCGTTACATTCTAATTTATGTACTAAATACCATGCAAGAAAAAAATAAAGATTTTCTTCTGAGCATCTCAGAATTCTTCAGAAAGTTCCAAGAAATTCAACAAATGCATTGAACAATTTTTCGCATAGAGTTTACACTTTATCCAAGGCCCATTTAAAATTTTGTTAAATAACTATGTAGACATAGGAATTTCAGAAAGGGTAATTGTTTTGGAATATCAGCTTTGGGATCTTAGAATATGTGGACTAAATTCAAAATTTCGATTTAAAATAGTTCGCACTATGAAGTGTTAGCACGCAGTAAAAACTTTTACATGGCCAAAGTCCCCATTTTGCGGCTTCATAGCTTCGTTTCGGAAAAAGTAAGAGAGATAATATTAAAAAACATAAATAGAAACATTCCTCTGCTATGTCCATGTGCAATTTTTTCCGTCAGATCTATTCGCTTAGAAATACCTGATTTATGTTCTAAATATTTTGATTCTCTCCCACTGTGCATTTTATGGGCTTGGTACTGCCCACTTTTTTCACATTAAATCGTATTGTTAGGGGGACAGGGCAATTTTGTTTATCAACAAATTTTATTGTCAGGGCAAATTAATGACTGTGCAAAGTTTCACAGAAATCGGTTAAGTATAAGTATTTAAAGAAGAATATTTGTTTACTATGGGCGTGGCCCTACCCACTTTTATATCAATCATATTGTATTGTCATGGTTAGCTAAAGTGTAAAAAGTTTCAAGTTGATTGGACGTCTTGAAAATGGTGAAAATTACGTTGCAAGCTTCCATTACATTGTTAGTTTTTTACAAGTGAAAAGTTACTTTTTCAGGATAAATAAGAATAAAGAAATATAAATATTTGAAAGTCCCGACGTGAGAAAACAAATTATTATGAGAGTGGATATCCTATTCTTAATTAGTTAGCATACTCCTTTTAACATTAAAAAAATGCATTCTAGTCAAATAGAATACTTGTATACTTAATTTTCAAGACGTCTAGACGCCTCTGCGTGTGTTTGCCAAAAACAAAACACTTGATGCAATATTATTCTCCTTCGTTTATGCAATTTCGTTTATCCAATTGTGAAGTATGAGATTTTTTCCATTTTGAATGAAAAACATGTTATTTTCATATATTTTTCTCTGTGTAATTTGCATGCAGTTTTCCAATATTCTGCTCATTGACTCTTCTAAATCTTTGTCGATTTGTATGCCGGTGAGCTTCATCGTCATAAACTGTTTACATATTATTTATAATATGTGTAAAAACATATTCTTATGTATATGCAAATTTGTATGTGTGTGTTTGTACTAAAACAATATACACTTAATTTTACAAACATAGTATTTTGATTTATATAAATATTATACAGGCTCGCATCGGTGTATATAAAAAAAATATCTTAGGTATATATGGTTATTAAGATATAACGTAGTTTTAATAGTGCAGATTTGTATTAAACACTCAGGAGCCTTACGCTATCCTGACCGATTTTAACAAGTTTTAAATATAAATTTTATTTAATTAGGCTTGAGTTCGTTATATTACACTAGCTTACAAAAACAATAAAACTGAAAAACCTGTTCGCCATAGAACTAAAAAATATTTCTAAGTTTTCTTTAATTTTGATGGAGAAACTAAAAATTACAAATTTATTGTGATTATTTAAATTTAATTGCCTTCAAATACAACGTGATTATATATGCTAAGGATCTTAACGTTATATTCAGAAAGAAACAGACACTATTAATAAATACTTCAACGAATTAGGGAAAAATCAACACCAATTTAATTTTCTACGTATACGTATGAGCCCGTCTAATGTGGAAATACATAGTCCACACAACTTGTTGTACATATCAAGCCATATGTAAATAAATACTAGGAAAACTCTTGCGTTTGTCTTTTCTCAATAGCAGTAAATACAAACACACAATAAACTTAATCAATGTTATTTAATCATAGTTAGAAATTGTATCATATAGAAAAAAATTTTTTTTCTTATTCACCCACATACACACAAATTAAGATGCATCACATACGGGTCTGTCTGTATACAATGCATAAAATACTTGTTAGTATCTTTTACATGTACATATCCATTAGGGTGACCCTTAATTTCTATAAGTTCGCTTTCTCCCAGTCTCACCCCCAGTATGGTGAATGTTGATAAAAAATTATCGTGCCAATTTTTCAGATCAATCAGTTGTGTGTAAGACCGCTCAAATTTAGTAAAAATTCAAATATATTAATTTCATAAAAAAAATACAAACAGGAAATGTTGCTCGTGAATTTTGCAACAAACAAGTCATATTTGAATAAAATCAAATTAGAACTTTTGATTTTTTTATAATTAAGTGAAGAAATTCAATTGATAAAAATTGCGATTTCGATACAAAAAGTTTCTATATGAGTGATACCCATTTTAAGTGTACATGTTTTTACCAATGCAATATGGACAAAAATTGATATTTGGGGAAAAATATATATCCCTATTTGCAGTGGCGCACCAATATTGGGGATTTGCACATAGTTGAAGCAACTCGGCATTAGAAATATTGGAAGCCTTATTGTACACAATTTGTTGAGCACTTTTATGTAAAACACAACCAAAACATTTTTGTAGAACATTTTAACTATCTAACTCTACGCTGTATGGTTCCATTTGTCCCCTTTCTTAAATAAGGGACAAAAAATCCCCTTCAGCGATGATATAGCTGGCTAAAATACTTATAAAAATTTTTTCATAACATTCTACTGTACGTCTTTAACTCCAAACTCAACTTCAACGCCAGAAATCATTGAAAACTTAAACTGAGTTTAGGGATATTTCGTATTTATTCACAATTAATACTCGCCATAGTAAATATTGTGAGCCTTTCGTTTAAGGTATAACATGTGTTCGGCATCTTTATGTAAAACTTCACGAAGAACATTTTTGTGGAAGATTTTAGCCTACTATATTTCGACTGAACGGGAGTTTTTTTTGCCCGTTTTTGAAAAAAGGGACAAAACATCCCATACAGTCTGATGATTAAAATATTTAACATAAATGAAAAATTAATTTTTGTAAACGTGAAAAATCAACAGCATGCATTACTGACACGCCATTTCGTATGCAGAGAGTATAAACAGTATTTTCGTTCTTTGTTTTTAACACAAAATGGACAGCCTTACATAAAAAAGTATGTAAATTCATTTATAATATATTAAACCATGCTAAAGCAGCTTTCATTTGAAAATTTATGGGTTTATTTTAGGAAATATTTTATTATACTTTCAATGGACATGAAACAATCTTTTGAAATGAGAATCACCTAACAAGTGGTGAAAGCGGAATAAACATGAGTCCTGAGAATGTGCTGTTCTGGTGTTTGTGTATCAAATTAAATTGATGTTTATTTTTTCTTATATATTTTACAGTGTTATTGAAGTAATACAAGCCATTCCCAATCTTTTTTGAATTAAAAAACATGAATTTTTCCGATATTTTTAGAATCGTCGTTTGGTATCCCCAATGTAGTGTTTATTGTGAGCTCGGCTGTATTTATTTTCTAAGCCAATGGCTACATACATATTTACGTTGGTCTATGTTCTTATGCTAGTGCATTATGACAATAGGCTTTTAACACAAGTTTTTGCTTATGATGCCAAGAAAACGATGAATGAAGTGATGCAACAACATTGATGGATATTTACAACAGTAGTAGACCAAAGAGGGGGATTGTGAATAAAAGACGTTATGGTTAAATTGTTTTTTTTAACTGCTGTGAGGCAAAAACTTTCCCAACATGCAATATATAAAATTAATATTTTACTCGATATGAGATGATTTATTACTTATGTTGTGTTAGGTCATATTAACAGGAAAAAATTGTCTGATCAAATGTTAGAAAACTTCTTACATTTTTGTAGGTTTTAGTAATTTCTATTATATAGCTCGAAAAGTCCGATTCGAAAGCACCAAAGAGGGACAACAATTCAAATAATAGAGAGCAACTTGTTTAGGGTCCTTCGGATTGGATAGCATTATCCTGCTGTTGCCTGTTGTGAAGATACTGCAACCGGAACCTTAACCATAAATTATAAATTTGCGTAGAATTAATTAATTTTTTACGCACCATATTTGGAAGTTTTCATTTTCTTCACAAATAAAATATTAATAAACAAACTCATATACAATTAAATTAACATAACAAATGGCAAATTTCAATCGAAATTTGTATTAATATTGTAATTATAGTTAAATTTGCATTTATAAATTTTGAGTGTCATTTTATGTGGTCGTTTTATATGTAAATTATTTAGAAAACAAAAAACGATATGCTAGAAATTAAATCTCCAACCCCTAGAATGAAGAACTTATGCTCAGTGAGCATGCAAGTGTAAAACTTTAAAAATTAATTTTCTGCAGAAATTAACATTTCTTTGGTGTCGCATACTGTGGCAATTGGTACTCATTTGTCAGATTAATTAGGCCAGGCACTCGCATAAGACGCTCTCAACATATCACATAATGCCATATATTCGTTTTTGAGAAAAATTCCTCGCAAATGTTTAAAATCTTAGTTTCGGGCCACTTGAGCTTCGGCCGAATGTAAAAAATTGTGTGTGACATGGGAGGTACCCGACTAGAAATTTTCATACAAACACATTTGGGATCTGACTGGGATCCCAATTCCGATGTAACGCAGCAACGTATTTGGGACCCGATTGGTTTCCTGTGGGGAAATATCAAGATCTTGCAAAAATTTACTAAAATCGGGAAAATATCAAATTCTAATATTGAATTCAAATTGCTGAAGTTATACAAGGGACAAAAGTATGTATCAATCACCTCTCTTGAAGATGAGCAAAAAATACGATTAAAAATCTGTGTTAGGTTTTCCCAACAAGTTCCCAATATTTTTCCTCTTGGAATGAACTTATGTTAAGTCACTAATTAGTAGATGGGCTATTCCAACAAGTTCGCGATCTGATCCCAAATGGGGTAACCCTTTTGGGTTTGCCACATGCATTCCCAATCGAGTCCCAATATGAGTATTGGGAAAATTTCTAGTCGGGTATATGATGCCCAGCGTATTTGTCGATAAAATGAGCATTTTATTGCCTTGTTAACTGTTTGATCCTAAAAGAAAACACACGATGCACTTATAATTCTTTTATTCTAAAAAATGGGCTGACTGGAACTACTTCTTCGCTATTCGCTCTTCACAGAAATATAAATAGTTTTATGGAATTTTGCGGAATTCACAAATATATTTCCACATATGTGATAAAATCGATTCCCTTGTGCGAGAAGAGGCTAAATATATTTACACATGTGTTTGTTGAATTTTTGCTATATATACGTTACTAATTAATTTAAAATAGACGGTTCCATTATGAAAAGTAATAGTGGATCTTACCTAATTTAAAAAAAACAGCACAACTTTGCGTTCAGCAAATAAACAAAAAAATAAAAAATAAATAAATAAAAAGAACTTACAATTGCACTGTACAATCACAATTAATTTTTTAATATTTTTCCTACAAACAGTGATTCGAAATTTTGTGCATCTTTTATTTCGATGTTTGAATTAAGCTCATAAATCGCTATCAATTATCCCAGTGTGTGTCGGGATGTGCTGGCGTGGGCAAATAGAATTTATTTAATGCAATAGCAGCCTTGCGGGAAATGTTGCATCAATTGGCTTGAACATGCTTGTCCTATTACTGATGAAAATGGAAATGGTACAAAATGTTTATGAGTCGTTACTGATGAAAAGAGAACATTTCATAAAACTAGAACAAAAATGTTAGCAAACTACTCTCATTGTACTAGCAGATTTTTTCCAAATCAAACATATTTGTTTAAAGTGCAGTACTTTGACTGGTATTAAAGTAACCATCAAAGGACAAGTACCTTAAGTTTGGGTCTAGAGCCTATCACTGAGTACCTTAATTATATCAACTGAGCCCCTCCAATGACAACGCCATGTAAAAGCTACCGATCTTTTTTATATAAATTTTCGGAACTCAAACCGGTTGCCAGTCCTTGGGAACCATTCACGCGCCCTGTCTTGTGTCTTGTTGGTTCTCTTCCCTCTAGGGAGGATAAACGCATATAAATAAATCCAAGTGTTTGTTTGGCAAAGCGGGTTGTGCACCTTAAGGGAATTCCAAATTCATATCAATATATCCTCTCTTTATACCTAAAGTTCCATAAAAATACCACGTTCTTTGTATTTGTTTTGAAAACATTTTACTTATACAATAAACACTAAACAATTCTTAAGGCTAAAGGAAAATATAATATTTGCTTACATATGCTACACTCTAAGGCTATAACAACCAACTAACCGTAATAGGCACCAAATCCACCATAGCCAGGATAGCCACCAAGCCCACCAAGGCCACCGGGGTATCCTCCAAGGTATCCACCGGGGAATGCACCACCATAGCCACCAGGATAACTGCCATATCCCGCTGATGAAACGGGTAGTGGATAAGCTTGTGATAAGGGATTTCTGTTTCCACCAAGACCTAAAAGGCTGCCTAGTAAGCCACCGCCACTTCCAACTGCACCCAATAGACTACCAAGGAATCCACCTTCTCCATTACCTCCAAATAAACCCAAAGTACGACTTTCAGGTGAAGTAGACGAAGCTGGCTGCTGAGCTGAGCCAGCATATGATGAAGGCTGATAGGAAGTTTCAGCGCCGTTAGTTTGGCTAGGATATTTTGAAGAGGTTTGATAAGGCTTGTAGGTTGTTTGACCACCATATTGACTGCTTTGTGAAGGAGTATAACCAGTTTGTCCATAATACAAACCGTTCTGGCTTGAATACCGACCGGGTGGACTAGGATTTTGATACTGAGCAAATGCCACTGCCAAATGTATGGACAGTACTGATGTCAACTTTAATATCTATGAAAAAAATGTCTCTTGTGAAAAAATGCAATACAATTTTTTATATAACAAAGAACGTACTTTTAACAGCATCTTCTAATTTATCTAATTTAATGTTTGTTTTTTCTTTATTTTAATACTTTACTTAATAGTCTTAGTAGCTTTTAGAAACTATTATTGATATACTACTTTCATCTTAGTTTATATACTAAAGTGCTAAAATTTAAAAAACACCTACGCCTGAATATAACCAAAAAAAAATTATTGGCAACTTTAGAGTTGTACGGAAATCTATAATAAAAATTCGCTTATAAGAACTTAAGCTTAAATTTGCACGCTATTCACTGAGCCACTGACCATCAACTCGGAAATGAACTCTGTCAATGATATTCCAACGATTTGTTTTTGTTCAACACAACATAAACAAAGAATAGATAACTTCCATTTAAAAATACGAGACATTAATATAAACAGACATATGCAGATATGTTTGTGTTTATGAATGTTTACGTACCCTATAAGCAACTCAGTTAACTTTTAACGCACTTTAAGCTAAATATTTCTCAACTAATGGTGGTTGATGACTGAATTACTTTTAATGGAGTCAACTGACTATTTTAACATTGCGATGTCTGTCCTAGGCGGTAGTCAATTGTGCGACTCTGCATTAATTTCCAACTAACTTAAAGTTAACTTTATTTAAGTCAAATGGTAGTTAGTGTGCAAAAAGATGATGCTGGGGTTCGAACTATGTATCACACGTTTTGTAGTCAACGTGCTAACCACCCAGCTTAGGTACCATTTAAAATAATGACAGCAATAAGTTAATATAGACTCGAAATGTGTTTCATAGTAGCTGAGAGACTAAAATTGTTAGTTATCACCAAATCCCATTATGCACTCAACTTAAGAATTGATTTTCGGTCAGTTCTGGATTACACTGTAGTTAGCTTGTAGTAAGTCTAAAAAAGTTAACTATAAGTTGATTATTTTTGTAGTCGACTACAGATTTGCTTATAGGGTATGCATATTTATAAAAATTTAGCATAAATGTGTGTTTATCTACAAAATAAATCAAAGCAACAAAAATTATATTTCGATCATAATAATAGTTGAAGAGTGGCCGTAAACTAGTTTTGGTTTTGAGTTTGCATCCCAAGACAGCATTAACATCATAAGTTTGATAGCTAAGTGCTTAATAAAGAATCTTCAAACGATATGCTCATGTGTTTTTGAAAAATATTTGGGTTTTCTATATATATTTTTGTATGTTGGGTTTTTACCGTGTTATTGAAATTAAATTAGTTTTAGCGAAATGCCTCAAAGACAATTGCTGTTGCTTACATTGGTTTATAGAAGAAATAATTTCTTTTTTAAGTTTTTTAAGCTCAAGGTGCTTAAAGAAACAAACAATAGATTGTAATAAATACTAGCAATAACCAACAAATTGTGAGTATGACTCGCTGCCATAAGGGCCAAAAATTCCTTATACGAAAAAATATTTTAAATAAAATTTTCTCAAATATCTATTCGACGCAAAATTTGACAAAATTTTTATAATTGAGAGGTTTAGTGCAATAACTCTGTAAGCCACAATATCAAGATATTGAATAAATCGACTTTTAAGTTTGAACAAAATTTAAAACTTTATGGTTTTTGGAATTTTCTACTGTAAATACGCAGCAAAAGCAAAATTCTAGAATTTATCCAAAAATCTCTCTAGGGTGCGAAGCAAGGGAATAACACGTAAAACCAATTCTTGATTTCATGTGGCTTACCGAGCTATTGCACTAAGCCCTTCAATTGTACAATTTTTGGTATAAATCGAAGATTAAAAAAAGTACAGTGGTACACCTATGGCTTTTTTGGTACAGATAAAAATTCTTAAATTTTGGAAAAGTTGTCATTACACCTCTTCATTGCGGCTCTAAGCTGTTGTTAATCATGATACATATCGTCCGACCATAACCAACTATCCACAATATCAAATTTGTTGTCTTATGACATTCTCATAGAGGATTGATAACTCAATGAGAAATATTTTAAAACTTGCGGTTCTAGGAATTCGTTGACTGTGATTTTACAAATGATGGGTCTTTGCAATCTTCTGAAAAGTACAGCCTTTGCATATTGGATAGTTCGATAAGGTAGGGACAACGTAAGTTGTAGTAAAAGCTAATATTTTCAAACTCTATTGAGATTATATCATTCTACTTTCCAATACAAAGTAGTCCAAATTAATGAGCCATTTGCGATAACAGATTGAAATTTTCTAAGGCCGACTTAAATACTCATTCATTTTTGTCATAGATATATGGACAGAAAAGTGGCACATGTATTTGCTATACTTGATACATGTATGTTTTTGTTTTAAAAAGCTGTTGTGGTAAAATTAAGTGCAGAAAAGTACATATTTAGACAACAATTTTTAAAATTTAAAATTTCATTTGCCATTCCTGATTCGATGTGCTTAACAATATGTTCTCATAAGAATTTTTTATATAACAAATAAAAAAATTCTTACTTTTTGTGTACTTTTACAAATAAGTTAAGACTGTTTGGAAAATATTTTATATTTCTTGGAGAAGGCTTGAAAGTTGCGCAAGTCTTTGATTTCTTTATTGAACTTAAATATTTATAGTATATTTTCGAATATAATAAAGTCGTTTAGAGGTAAATTTAAAGTTTTGTTTATGGTCACTCTCATATTAAATGTCTTATGATGAACGGGCTACAAATGGTATGAAATAAGATAATGGAAATCATCTGTAATAGAATTGGGCTTATATTAATTTTCTAAAAAAATTTATTTGAAAGCATATTTAAATAAAAATACTTTAACACATGTCTACATATCTATAGATTTTGTTCAGTGACTTTTTTCTCAGTAACATTAAGTTGAATCTAAATAGAATTGACTCTTTTCCCTAAACAATAATCTAAATGATTCAAATAGTTTATTGTTGATGTCTATTTAAAGTCATGATAGTTGATATTCATTTTAGTGAAGTTTCATAATCAAACGAAAACGCTACAAAACAAGTGATACGGTAAATAGTTAAAGCATAAATATTTTACTTCAATAGACAACAGTTAACAAAAGGGTTTCTTTAAAAGTAATAATTACAAAGACGTTTTATATCAAAAGACTATGATACATAATATAAATTTAAACATAAAAATCTTTTTTAATATTCTGATTTAGTAAAATACAATAAAATTATTAACAAGTGTGTAGTAACAGTTGTATCGATTGTATGTGTTAAAACTTTACAGAAACTATGAAATTATTGTTGATGTTGTCCATTAAGAAAACTACATGTGACAAAGTACCAACAACAATTTTATAAACTTTTCCACTTGCGACTATATGGAAAAAATCCGAATTTCATACAAGACATATGCTTTTTTTGAATAACATTTCGTCGTGAATATAAGTTTAACTTAAATAAATTTTGGGCTTAAAACGGAAATAAACTTTAATTTTGGACGAGTTCTGATTACACAAGGGCACAATATGGAAGTTTTTGAAAGTTTCGGAAATCAAAATAGACACTTCTTATATATTTGTATTTGCTGAATTTAGAAATCATTCTAAAAATTCCCGAATAGCTCTAGTTGTAAAGATATAGTGACTTTAATATATTCATAAATTATAGCGTTTTTGTACATAGAAAAATAAAATATTCAAACATAATAAATAAAATACTCAAATAAAATATTCAAACAAAAATTTGTCTAAAATAAAATTTAATTTTCAGTTATTTTTTAACGAATCATTGAATTTTTTCTTTGACTTTTATTTAGGACACAAACACCAAAAACAACAACAAAAACCAGTTTTCTGTGTCGTAAAAGAGCAACCCCCGTGACAAAATCCACATAAATAACAACAACAACAATGATAGCAAAAGGAATGTGATGTCGGAATTCATACAATTAGTATCAATTGTAAATTGTAGCCAGCATTGCCATTTGTCTAGTTTTCCCTTTTTTTTGCAAGTTTTTTGAGATGGCAAAATGTTTTAATTTCATATAAAAATTTTAAAATTTTTTTATAAATATGTATATATTTTAAAATTTATCGGATGAAAATATTAAGTGATTGTATATGCAATGATACGATCATATATTTTCTCACTCCCTTATTACTGCAACAGTGTTTGTGTTTGCTCCATCTGCAACTATGCCGTTTTTATACATTCCTTAAAATGATTTCCAAATACACTTTTTGGGTTTTTAGTTTTAAAATTTTTGCACCTTTGTAGAAAAAAAATCTTTTGGGCAAAAAAAAAGTATTTTTTCAGAAATAAGAAGTTTTAAAAATATATATATATGGCAACGCTGATTGTAAAAATTTCTTTACATAAGATTTCTGATTAAATCGATTCTTTAATATTGTCGCGTTTATTCTAATTCATTAACAAAGCGAAATTTCATAAATGCTTAATGGATGATGATGTTATTATTTAAAATTTTAAAATTAAAAAAAAATTTGTACTGACTCAGACAAAAAGTTTGTTTAATATATGACAAAAAAAAACACATAAATATTTTTGTTTGATTCAATAAATTATTTTGCTTAGAATTTGTAAATAATGTTAGAAAAATTGTATTATAGGTTTGGACAATTTGTTTACTGAAAACCCCTTTTTTTATGAAATTGTTGAGACATTTTTATCTGTATTTACAAATTTGTTTCTTGGTCCGTTTCTAGATAAAATATTTACTAGTTTGTTAAATTTATTTACTGAAAGATAAATCTACATTTTTCTGTATATTCTTCGCATTATATTTCCTCAAAATCATAAAATAATTTTTGGATTATTAATCTACACAAAAATATACTTGTTTAAAGTGTAATTTTGCTCGTGTGAGATTCACGATACCTTACTGGTATTACCAGGATGTTGGAAATTGTGTGCTTTTACTCGAGTCCTTAAATTCAAAATTTTCAAAAAAAAAAAAATATATAATTTCAATTATAAACATAAAATATATATTCCAATTAATAATATTTTTTTGGAAATTTTAAAATCTACTGAGAGTGTCCTGAAATAATTAGAAAACAACTTAATATTAAAAAAATTCATTATAGTTTAGTACGAAAAACTTGTAATAATAAAACTATTAATATTAATTTAATATTAATTTCTTTCCTAAGTATTCCCTATTTTCATAAAAAATTTTTCATTGGAATATAGATTTTGTGCATATTATTGAAATTATATTTTTTGAAATTTTAAAAATTTTAACGACTAAAGTGAAAACACCAAACTTTCAAAATCCTGGGTATACCATTAAAAAATCCTGAAACGCACACCAGCGAAACTTGTCCCAAAAGAAAGGTATTTTTGTGCAGATTAATAATCCATTTTGATTTTGAGCAGCCATCCGGAAATATATTGAGAAGAATAAAAAATTCTTCAATTTATGAAAATATTTAAGTCACTATATCTTTAGAACTAGAGGCAATCGAAAGTTTTTATGACGATTTCTGAGAAGTGGTATTTATATGAAATTAATGAAAAAAATTAATAAATAATTAATATTATATAGCTTTTTAATAGTTCCTTATCAAATTTATAATTTTAGATGAATATCAGATTATCTGCTGTTATTTTTGCCTTATTATTGGAGTGTGCCACTTTTGCCAATGCTTCCTTTAAGAAAAAATTCGGACACTCTCATAGTTTTGGAGTACCTTATCCAGTTGGTGTTCCCATTCCCGTCCAACAACCGTTTCCTGTTGCAGTTCCTGTTCATTCACCAGTGCCATATCCCGTTGGAGTACCAATAGGCGTCCCCGTACCTATATCGAAGGGTTGGCATAAACCAATTCATGGCTTGCATGATGGTGGTGGATTTGGTGGCGGCTATGGCGGAGGATTTGGAGGTGGTTATGGTGGTGGCTATGGAGGCGGTTTGGGTGGTTTATATGGAGGCGGTTTAGGATCTTACGCTTCCAGTTATGCTTCAAGTTCCGCTTTTTCAGGCTATGGTGGTGGACTAGGTAATGGCTTTGGCGGTGGTTGGCTCAGGAAGTAAACTTGAGTATTTGCTTTCCATTATTTATTTATTACTTAAATATTACTTAGTTTTATTAATATATTAAAAATAAACTTTCGACTGCATTTTTATGCTTAAAATTTACAATAAATATTGTATTTAAACTGTAAAATTTATTTCATATTAAAACTAAATCATTTTCTACTAGAAAATTTTCTGTAAGAAAATATTTATTTTAAATTTGCTACCAAAGGTTAATAAAATAATGATAGCATGCAGTATATGCCAATCGGTGTTAATCTGAAAGTAAAAGCCAGCTCTGTGGTACTAACTATCTATTGTTTATAACAATTTGCAATCAGCTGTTAGCATCTAGTGAATTTTTATAAATAAAAATATATTTTTCATATAATTTGTTAAATTTTAATACCGACAAGTTATTATTTTTTTAATAAGTAACAAATAACAGTAGCTAAATAAAAAAACAGTGAAAATTTAAACAACCCGGCAAATCCTTAGAAATAAACGATATTCAGTTAAAATGTTGTGTTCACCTACATATCAAAAAAATTATTATTTTATATTCAGTGATTAATGAAAATGCTATGCTCTTGAAGCAACTTCCAATTTTTTAATTTTTATTTATATTTTGTTGGGCTAGTATACAGTTGTGATGGCAAAGTTCATTGATTTTTTTCCTTCTTATTTTTTCTTTTTTGTTTTTGTGATCTTTGTCAGCAAAATCAAGTCAGGCAAAAATTTAACATCAAACGGAAAAATGATTTGCTACACACAAAATAGCTCGTGGTAAAAAATATCTATGGAATCTTTGTAATGATATCAGAACCATAAGGAAGGTCTGAGGATGGTTGTAAGCATCAATAGGGGAAACACGTGCATATGTTCCTTTTTATTTATTACTATTTTAGTATATACACTATGCCACTAAGCTCTGCGGTCGATGTGAGTAATGAAAACCAATTTTAATTACCAAATGGTTAAGGGATATTTCTAAATTCATACAAAATATCTGCTCATTCAATGTCCAGGGGACGAGTGGAGGTTGAAAATTAAAAATCTGGTCCAAAAAGTTACTAATCTTCTTCAAAACCATGTGTAGCTTCAATCGTCCATAGACTTTTGTGGGATGCAAAATAACAGAAATGTGATATTTACTTTAAACATATTTAGCTATAGCAAAACTTGCAGTCTTTTACGATTTGTGCATTAAAAATAATGCATTGAATTAAGAAATAAAAATTATAGTTATTTTTATTAATAATAATTATTTCAAACGTATTTGCTTTGTGAATCCAAATTGATTATTAGGCTAATATTCGTAACGTTACATTCAGAAAGAATTTGGAATGATCAGGGAAAAATCAACATCAACTTAATTTTTCAACGTACACAGCAGAACAGAGTAGCGCCACTTTCGGAAGCCGCTACACTTACATCATCAGTGCTTAGTTAATAGTTATTTTTATTCCATTATTCTTAAGAAAAATCGAAAAATCTCATCGTCCGTAGAGTTTTGTGGCATAGTGTATGTACATTAGACTGTTCCATAATTTTGGGATTTTTAAATGCGTTCTTATTTCATTGCTTATCAGTCTGTAGTTGCAGAGCTATCATTTAAGAAACAAGCCTAATAACAAAGAAAACCTACAAATTTTTTTCCTGAAGTACATTTTGTTATTACGAAGGTATTTAAAGGGTAGGCGTAAAAAAATCGATTACGAAACATAAGTCACAGGCTTATGAGACTTCGAGCACACCCAATAAGTTCTCGTAAAAGTACATGATGATAAAATATGGGGGAGTTGACACGCCTGTTTTGTAGTCGGGTTTTTTCAAGAATTAATTATAAAATTTTTAAAATTATGAAAGGCAAAACAAAGCCTGTATTTTAATGCATTTGTTCGGTGAAGAATTTGTATGAAAAAAAAAGTTTATAAAATTTAATTAATTTTGTTGTTTTTTTTCCTATATAAACTTAAACTTCTGGGCGAGTTTTGGACAATTAGGCCCTAAACCATTTCTGTCACTTACCTATTTGGTACTACCTTCACACGATCATCCACCAATTCCCATGATGTTATTTTAATTGGCCAAGCAATTTGGCCAAAACTTTCTTTAACCAATGCTTCCCATGCGGAGAATGAAGTTGGCGTTGATGTTGAATTATTGCCGCTTGATGAATTTGAACTAGTATCAATCGTTTGCAAACGTTCGGATCTTTGTAGACGACCTTTTTTACGATGCAAGGGTGCCGTAAATGTTTGCACCAGGGGTTGCAAAGGTGGTGTATGCGGACTAGTTGCAGCAGAAGGTGATGGAGTGCGCACTAGACGTGTTGTAGCAGAAATAATGGAAGGTGATGGTACACTATCATGCAATAATTTCTCTTCATTATCCATCTTTGTAATATGTTTGCTTATTTTAAAATGATGCAGCTGCTGGTGTCAAATAGAGTTGTCTAAGTTGGTTGGCTAAAAACTTATTTAATTTCTTTATTCACTTAGTTGTATTCTAGTTTGTGTAGTTCTTTAGTGGATACCATAAAGTTTTAACATATTTATAAATGTTTTATGTTTGTTAATAAAAGTGTATTTTCTTTTGTTTTTAAATGTTCAGTTCTCAGTTTTATTTGTTTTGGGTTTTTGTTCTTATCTTGTTGAGATTATTTTTAATGGATAAGCTAATTTTTAGTTATGCCAACATTGTCAGTTTCTTGAAAAACGTTGCTTTGTTTTATTAATTTTTTCTCGTTTTTCTTTTGCAAAAATTATGGAGCTGCCTGTCTTGTTTTCGAAAAGTTTTACTTTGATAAAAATACTTTCCATTTCTTTGGTAACGAATTAATTCTGTAAAAGATGAAAAAATTTATAAAAAAATATAAATATAATACAAATGTTTTCTGTGTTATTAAGATTGAGTAAAACAAATTCAAAAATGAATGTATGAGTAGTAATTCAGTATTTTTGAATTTGTTAAAAGTTAAAAGTGGTTATGTCGGGTAGTATTTTTTTATATATATATATATATATATATATATATATATATATATATATATATATATATATATATATATATATATATATATATATATATATATATATATATATATATATATATATATATATATATATATATAAAGCGCGTAAATATGCCAAATCATTTTCATTTAATGCTGATTTCTGAGAATAATAATAAGAAAAATTACACCAAGAACTAAATTACACAAGCTGTGCGCTTAAACTTAATATATGTATTTTACAAAATGGTTTGCCGTTTTAATATTTTAGAAGATCACTAAGCAAGCATGACGAAAAACTTTGGATTTCCAAAAAGTTTTTATATTGATTTTATGTCAATAACTTTGATTAATAGGTATGATATTACTCAACTAAAATTTAGTTTTCTTTATCTTCCAAATAAATATGGTAAGTATATTTTTATATAAATTAATTCTTAGTGTTTATGTACTGCAGCATGAACAATATTACCTATATATCAATTATAATTAAAATTACCTCAGGATATGTGTGTCTAACATGTCACTTTTCTCAGTTGTTGAATTTATATTGTTTTCATTTGTCCTCTTAATATACGATACAAAGAAGTTACTTACCTACCTACACATTTGTGTCGTATTGGCGTTGACTTATTGTTCAGTTACCACTGTCAGTATTTAGCTTAATTAACTATTGATCCGAATTTTGATACCACATTTTGTGTAGTCAGGGTACTACACACGAAATAAAATATTGGTATATCTAACCAATTTCATTGGTTAGAATTGCTTCCACCCATAAAATATAGTAAAACCAACCAATGGAATTGTAATGTAGTAGACAGTGATATTTACTCTTAACGGGAGCTCATAGGTTCGATGGCTGCCAAAGCGTAAGCAGTAAGTGTTCTTCTTAAAAAAACATATTTAATTTTCTTGTGATTTTTTTTAATCTTGAAATTAGGTTCTCATGTTTATATTATAATAAATAAGAATTATTACGAAAACTATAATCAGAAAATGTGCAGAAGTGACTGCTAAAAGTCGTAAGACGTAGATAAACAAATTAAATTGCCTACGGATAATACGCAAAGTAGCCTGATATTAATCAGATAAAGTTTCGAAAAATGTGCAGATATGTCGTACCAGAGAATTGCCGACTACTCCACAAAATATCTGAGAGAATTTTTGACAACTCGGTTGATTGTCTGGTAAAGTCTCAGATTTTTTCTGACGTTAGACATGGCTGCAAAAAATGTGTCCTGGGTATGTACAAGTTCTATTATACGTACAAAAAACTAATGTCTATTACTGCACACACTTTGTGTAGTAGCGAGTGCAATAATTTAACTTTCTTAACTGTAAGAAGTTTGTAAGTATTTCAGGTCATATAACATTTTTTGAATGACAAAAGCCCGCACAAAAATTATATACGGCTGAAATCAAATAAATTATAACCGTATGTGGTGACAATATTTTGATTAAATTTACCGCACACATAAAAAAACATGGTTCTAATAACTCTATCAAAAAAAATAAATTTACGTGTATCGGCATTTTGAAAGTCTACATCTAGCAATCATTTTAGGGGAGTTAAAGTTCCTCCCCTCTTTTGTACATACACTCTAAGACATTACTTCAAATTTACGATCATATATTGTCTAAAATGATGTTGAAAATTTCTCCTTGTCTAAAATTACATCGATTTTGTAGTTATGTTATTAAAGAAAAAACCTTTCAAATTAAACATATTTAGTTCAAGTGGAAAAAATGTAAGATAAAGTATAATACGGCTATGGCTGAATGGTAGATACGTCAGACTATCAGTCAGGAGGTCGCGGTTCAAACCTGCATGCAGCCAATCGCTTTTTTTGTAAACTCATTTTGTTGAAAAATAATACGTGTGTAATTTTAGGTGGATAATAATCTGTAAAGTGTTGCCGACTATTATCGACCTAATTTTCAGCAAAAGTGTTTTAGATTGTAGTTATTTATATTGACTCGGTATAACAAAACTTGTAAGCCTTACATTTAAGTATTATATATGTTCAGCAGTTTTAAGTTAAAGACCACGATAAACACTTTTTTGGAACTTTTTATCCTTTTCTTAATAAATAGGCAAAAACTGGACTTCAGCGGCAATATAGCTGCTTGCTAATTTTATGACAAAAATATTTGTACCTTCTTAAAAATGAGCGAGGTACTTCCCTTCAGCGTCGATATATGGGGATGAAATGCTCTACAAAAATATTAGTCATAAAATTTTAGCTTTAAGCACAGTCAAGCTTAATGTGCTGTTTATAGAACCCAAACAGTCGAATTGAATGAATAACTCTCACATTTTCAAGTGGTTTCCTTACAAATTTTCTACTCAAGTCGATTGTTTGGGTTATAGAAACAAAACATAAAACTCAACTTGAACGCCAGAAATGGCGATGGTCAAAAAATAAAATAAGGAAGTTGAAAACTCTGTTCAGACTAATTATTTATAAGAATAGTACGTTTTGTCTCTTATTTAAAAAAAAAATATTCGGACATGCTTGAAAACATATCGATATAAGTATATTTAAATTCGATATTTTTATTTCGATATATACATCAATATATTTTATTCACTTGCCCATACCTGGGGGCATATTACGTCATTCGATATCGATCGAAATTTCAATACAATTTAAATACAAATTTTGATCGATATCGAATGCCGTAATATTCCCCCTGGTCAGAAATCATTTAAAGCTTAATATTGCTCAAGGGTTAATTTCATACTTATTCACATTTAGTAATATTCATAAGAAATCTTGCAAGCTTTACCTTTAAGGTACATTTACTTTTTAAAATATTTCATCATCCGCCTGGCGGTAGCCTGCCTATCCCAATCCGAGATAAAGGAGGAGCATTTCAGGTAACGGGAAAACCCTACCCTGAGTAAAATAAATGCGTTCCTCCAGCTTTACCGGAGGTTGCTTGCAGGCCTGATAAGTCGAAGCACAAAAACAGCATTATCAACGAAACGATATCGCTAGAAGCTCCTTCTCTGCAGTAGCACTCTTCTTATACGTGCTAACTAAATAAAAAAAAATAATTGTAAAAAGTATTTCTAGTTTAACATCAAAACTATCTTAATTAAACTTCAATAACGCTTTAAAACCCTTTTACACTTGAAAATAATAGAGATTAATTTTAATTTGTATTTTGTGTATTGAAAATTGCAATGACTATTAATTGAATGAATTTTAAATTTTACAATATAAAATACCTAAATACGTGAAAGAGATATTCCATCCTGGCAAACATCCATTTCGCCGTTTAATTTAAAATTCTGCAGTGTTGGTACTCAAAGCTCAAGTTGCCACGTTTGTTTTCCTTCGTCTGTGTCAACAAGTTGACTTGTATTTTTTTAAGTATTTGTAAGTTTTTGCAACTGAATGTCTATATATACTAAATATTTAAGTATGAAAACAAGTGCAGAATACCCTCAAATCATGCTTGTTTTTCTTTTGTTATTCGATTCTCCTCTTCTTTTGTGCTACAATGACTATGAAACACGACGTAATAAAATTGATTCTACTTCAATGTTACAATGACCGACGACACAGGACATTTACCAACAACTTTTAACTATACCCAGTAAGCAAATTGCTTCCAATTAAACAGGTTTCTACTATTATGGAATAAAAGTATCACTGACAAACCTGCTGATATCACTGCTGATGTTTGTATGGCGAGTTCCCGGTTTGGAGTACTACTTTTTTGCCCACAAAAGAGCTTTCTGAAGCGCTGAAAATCATCAACATTCTCAGCACTAAAACTAAAAATATATGAAAAAGATATTTCGATGTGAATTGGTGGTGTTAACGCCATTTTGAATTTTTGTTATTTCGTAACTTTACTTATTTTTATTAATTTTATATTTTTACTCCCTGTTTGTTATATTAACTGCAACTATTATCGAACTAATATCCTTCAGGTTTGAAGTCCAACGTATCAACCACTCGGCCAAAAACACTGTTACTAAACGGCACGAAGAAGCTCATATAAACTTACTCTTCTTTCTCGCTTAAAAACCTGAATTGGATCAGTAAAAAGCAAGTACTTTTTGTTATTCATACTACCCATTGTATGTGCGAACATTTGCTAACTTTCTCGCCTTAAGACCTGCGTTGTTGTGGCGCTTCTGAACAAGCTCATATTCTAAAGCAAATTATGATGCGTTTTATTTCTTTAGTGCATCCAAAATCGTGAAAATTTTTTACTGGGTTACAAACAATGCAGCAGACATTCTTGAAAAGCGTATAAAATGAAAGGAAAAAACAAACACTAACTAGGTAAAGCTCAGGGCAATATTTTAACAACAACAAAAACGGCAGGAATAATAAGAAAGATTTCATTGTAATTAATTCACCTATTAAGGAACCTCATCCATTGAAGATGCTGTGTCCATTTAGAAAGATAGAACTTTTACTCAGTCTTATTTACTTTTTATTGAAGAGAAGAAAAATTTAAAACAAAACATTGAATGTTTCATGTATACTTAAAGAAACCCTATTTAAAAATTGAAGAAAAAACTAGTAAATTTGTTAAAAGATATGTTGGATTCCTATTTTCTCTATATATTGCTATGAACTGTCCTTGACGTTCTTATATATATTTTTTCATAATGGTTAGAAAATCATTTTACTATGATTAAAACGATGCGACCAATACAATAAGTCATGAATTTTTCATGAACTTGTATTAAGAAAAGTGGTTTATTTGATTTTTTTTTTTCAAAAGGGATTGGAAATTTGATTATTGCATTTTGCTTAATATTATAATGGTGTATTATCACAATAAACGCTTCAAAGAACTCTGAGAGCTAAAGAAAAATACATAATAAATGGAGAATTGAAAAATATTATAAATTCCATGAAGACAATAAATAAATGTAATAAATTGCATAATAAAGAAATAAAAGTTATTATTAATTAAATATACGGGCATATGTACAATATACGTCTGATTCTGCTACCAAAGGGTAGTAAAACTCTATACTCAGTTTGTTGATTTT